>OZ010577.1:52621121-52798621 GCA_963932145.1 Acanthosepion lycidas | reverse complement strand
CAGGCTTTTGGTCATTTTCACATATATTTGCTTTGCACATTTTTTCAGTCCTTGTTGGAAGGAAAACCTCTTTCATGTGTTCGTTCTATGCAGCTTTTAGATATTTTATCCTTATTAAAATAGTAGGATTAAGTTTATTTCATCTCTTTTCCCCAATTTCTTTTTCTATTAAAGTATCCATAGCAGTAATTTTATTTCGGGCTTTTTGTTTAGTTTTCTGGACCCTTATTTGTCATATTGTTCTTTGTATCGCAAATCTTGGCTTAACCTTTCATTAGTCACATTGCGCATCCCAAGCGTTGTTGATATCAGAGATAATATAAGCTTCCGTGTCTGATGAGTCATATTTCCTATTTCCTTTGTCATATACAGTCGATGTCATTTTTGATGGTGTCAAATTTTATGCCGAGTCACCAGTTTCTTATTCTTATATTACTTTTTATTCATATTTGTCCTTACCTATAACTACAGAATGAACTCTTCCTAACACTATGTACACTTCTGCCTCAGAGTCTCGTTCGGGGAGGTTAACCAACCCGATCCCGTTTATACGTCTTCTACGGGCATTTTTTGGCCGGACCTACGGGCTCGGGAAACCCACGTTAAACTCGGCCTTATGCAACCCTCGTGGGGGGATGGCTAGATACCGAATCGAGTCGAGCCGATAGTAGTTCACTCCAAACCAGACTGACAGTCATACTAAAACCTTCCACATCTTGTATTATTATTTCGTGTAATATACCTTCGTTATTTCTACTCTTGTGTTCGTGTTGTTCTTCATTGGTCCTAACCTGGACCATAACAATATTGCTTCTTTTTAACGCTCTCTTTCTCTGTATAAAAAAAATTATCATAATTTGAATATGTATAATGGTATACTAGAATTAATCCCCTCATTTTGGTCTTCTTGTTTCTGGTCCCACATTTGTCCTCTTTTTCTGTTCTATCGCATACGTTATCATAGTCAACCTTTCATTCATCGCATTATGCAGTACTTCAAAATGCCATATTTTTGGCTATGTTTTCTCGACGCAAACTAAATAATGTTTCACCCATTTTTCAAGATCATTCGATATACTTACTAAGATGAGCTAACCTGACTCAAGGCGGCAAGTGCTGATCTCACAAGCAATAACGCCCATAAATACTGTGTATATTTGTTAAAAAAAAAGTATTCTACATTCAACATGGCGCAATTCTGCACTAAAAGGATTATAAACTCGTTTATATTACGAAATGGACAAAGTCCGACAATTTATTTATTAAAGACATTTTTATGTCTAACGTTCTTTTTATAGATACAAGTATTTAAGTAAATGCTCTGTTTATAATAAACAGTATTAAATAACATTTACCGGCCTGAATGTCCGAGAAACTTTCATAGAAACTATTCGTTCTTTGACAGGATTCGAACCTGCATCCTATACGGAACAGTCATTTACGCTGACGTGCCTTACCGTTAGGCTACAAAGAAGCGTTCGTTTGGCAAGGTCGAATTGAAGTTTATACGCAGTAAATTCGACCTTGCCTACCGAACGCTTCTTTGTAGCCTAACGTTAAGGCACGTCAGCGTAAATGACGGTTCCGTATAGGATGCAGGTTCGAATCCTGTCAAAGAACGAATAGTTTCTATGAAAGTTTCTCGGGCATTCAGGCCGGTAAATGTTATTTAATACTGTTTATTATAAACAGAGCATTTACTTAAATACTTGTATCTATAAAAAGAACGTTAAACATAAAAATGTCTTTAATAAATAAACTCGTTTATGATTTCAAATTTCTAAGCACAAACATTTCTAGAAATATCTCGTTATAGAAAGCATCTCAGAAAAATTATGCTGCAGAAACGATGATCTTCTCACTTTCAAATATCCAGTCAAAACAAATCACCTACTTGTAACTAAGAATTTTGCATGGAAGCGTGTTATATCTCTAATGCAACTTCTAAATCAAATGCACGATTATTTTTTACAAACATTCACTTACATCAGCTATCATTTAATAACTTTAGTAACAAATAAATATTACGTTTTTATTCCCTTGAAAATAGAAATTATCGCTTAATGTTTTGCAAATATTTTCACTTGTCTCATGACACATGACCTTATATTAATACGCAGCACCTGTATCCCATACATTGTTGCAGATGGTTTGCATTTTCATCCGAAAATCACTTAGACAAGTTTGAAAATATCTGAAAGCATTAACGCTCAACCAATTCAAGAATTGACAACCAATTCAAGAATTGCGTCATTGAAAACATCTTGCAGCTCTAAATATGAACCTCGTTCTTTCATAGCAGAAGCAACACAAGTTCCAATGTTAACGAGTTCTCTTCCTTTCCATTTCTTTGTCACATACATTCTACCATTGTCATATTCAGGTTATAAAGAGTTGGCGACGTTAAAGAGAGAAACAACATTGAAACCGCTACATTAAAACGGGATTTAAATAGGAGGACATTTGTATGATTTTAGATAATCCACAACACATTCCTTTCACATATGAATTCAATGAAGGTAATGGGAATGGTAATATTATCCCTTTCCTTATAAGGAAACATTCAGCATTTATTGACCGAGTAGCAAGTCCTAATCGAGTTACGCTTTTCTTCAATACCTGACTACATGACTAAGATAAATGTGTTGTATCTGCCTTCGGTTGGATAAACTATTTATCCCTAAATTGTCTTCCTGTCTTCGCACAGAACACAAGTAAATGAGAGATGCCGGGGATTCCAACTCTGCTGCAGCACATTCCCCCATTACATCAAAGAGGAAGACTCGCCTGTAATATCGACACCAGTGCGACGTTGGTTGCGTGGACCGGGCATTTTTTTTTTTTTTTTTACAGAAATGGTACAAGGAGTTAGGAAAATGACTTAATCCGAGATGCCAGATTAGGACCGTTAACATTGTAGATGCATCTTTGGATTTTAGTAAGAATCTGTAAAAATATAGCAGGTGGCTCAAACCATACGTGGCAGCAATATTCAAAGTATGGATGAATGGTAGACTTATAAATGTGTGAGTTATATTCTGGCGAGGAAAACTGTCAAGCATGTCAAAGTGATCCAACTTTCCTAGAAGCATACCAAGCAATTGATTCAATATAATCTTTCCACTTCATTTCAGCAGTAAACGTGAGCCCGAGGAGACGCAGTGAGTTACTCTCCAGGAGGTTGCCATAAACCATGCTGATGAAAAGCAAAAAGAGTTCTCTGAGGCGTTTAAAAGAGTAGCTTTTTTTTTTCTCGATGCGTTGAAATTAATAAGCCATTCCTTGCTCCAATTAATAACAGTCTGTAAGATCAATTATCAATTACACCTTATCGATCCGATTAGAATTACGATTAAAAAAGCGAGTCATCAGCATACAAAAGTATTAATTTATTTGATACTGGTGATTTTACTATTATTCGGAACTATTTTGGAAACATCCATTATTCATTGAGCGAGCAACGAGTGTCATTCTGGGTTGAAATTTATAAAAAAATGTTTCTCTTAAACCAAATTTTCAGGAAAATAGGTTTACTAAGTCCGCTGTTATTCCTATTTCTAGTACTGATGTGAACTTCCCTCTCAACCTTTTTATTCAAGATACTGTTGAACATAAACATTTGAAGCTCACGACGATATCACGTTGAAACACCGGTTCCAATACGATCACTGTAGTTAAGCAACATCGAAGCTAGTCAATACCTAAATGGGTAATCGCCTAGGAATACCAGCTTCTGTAAGGTTGGATATAAGTGTGATGTAATTGACAACGGCACGGAATTGGAAATCCGAGATCCAATTCCAGTTGGGTTCGCTCTATTCCCTTTCGCACAAATTTCCTTAGGAAAGGTATGAATCCAACTGTTTTCCCCACCCCCGCTATGGATTAATTAGCAAAACTTGTATCACTGAAACTATTATTATCTCAATAAATGAATAAATAAAATAAAGTTGTGTAGAAAATATTTAGATTTCAACATTAAATAACCCATAGAGGTGTTGATATGTCGCGAAACAAAAACAACCAACCGTGAAAATTTTGCGCCATTTTTTTTCTCTTCTAGTTATATGTGCCATCCAATTTTATCATTACTGCAGTTGAAAGTCCTCAATTGACAAGGTTTCTATTATTAAGTGCAGGTCTTTATTTGTGATTATGCAGCGCCAGTGCACAAGGTTCGAAGAAGGACTGTGCTCGCTAAGAGCTACAGACTCCATTCATTTTTTTTAACAATTGATCTGAGAAGATACGTTATCCACTGTCGTCATCATTAATCGGAGAAGCTTACATTATCTACGGTGATCATCTTTGATCTGAGAAGCTTACATTATCTTTGGTCGTCATCTTTCATCTGAGAAGCTTACATTATCTACGGTGGTCATCTTTGATCTGAGAAGCTTACATTATCTATGGTCGTCATCTTTGATCTGAGGAGCTTACATGATCTATGGTCGTCATCATTGATCTGAGGAGCTTACATGATCTATGGTTGTGATCTTTCATCTGAGAAGCTTACATTATCTATCGTCGTCGTTGATCTGAGAAGCTTACATTATCTTTGGTCGTCATCTTTCATCTGAGAAGCTTACATTATCTATAGTTGTCATCTTTGATCCGTGAAGTTAACATTATCTCGAGTCGTCGTCTTTGATCTCAGAAGCTTACATTATCTACGGTCGTCATCTTTGATCCGTGAAGTTAACATTATCTCTAGTCGTTGTCTTTGATCTGAGAAGCTTACATTATCTACGGTCGTCATCTTTGATCAGAGAAGCTTACATTATCTACGGTCGTCGTCTTTGATCTGAGAAGCTTACATTATCTACGGTCGCCGTCTTTGATCAGAGAAGCTTACATTATCTACGGTCGTCATCTTTGATCTGAGAAGCTTACATTATCTACGGTCGTCGTCTTTGATCTGAGAAGCTTACATTATCTACGGTCGTCATCTTTTTTGAAAATATCCCTACTTGTTTAAGTAAACATGTTTTTTTTTAAAGTTTGCGAAATACAACCACCGAGGGCCAACCAAGGCAGATGACTAGTTTTAAATTAGTTACGACGATTTTCTAAGCGTAGGTTAGATGTTACACAAGGCCAAATTATGGGTGGACCCACTCAGTAACAAATTGATCTAGAGATACAAACTTGCTAACTATTACACCCCTATAAATGATTTTTCTAAGCGCAGACTTAGATGTGGCACAAGGTCGAAAGTGTGGAGCACTCAGTGGGGATCGAACTCACTAATCAGTCGTATTTGATTTAGCAAGACAAGCTTGCTAGCTATCACGCTACATCGAAATGCCCCTTTTAAAATAGGTATGATGAATAAGTTATAATATGTCTCCAAATAGTGGGTTGGATAAATCCCAGAAAGCAAAGGCAACGCTCATTACTAGGACTGTCAGAAAAGCTACTGAGTGCCTATCATAGCGGAATAATAATTCAAAACCATTAAGTCCAACATTAATTTGTTTTTAATCTAGATTTATACATGACCATGAACCTTTTTTTTTACGTAAACTTACGTAACGCAAAACTAGAGAGCGTATTTTACACGAGTGTATATAATACAGGGATAATTACAGCAGTTCATTTGTCTCAATCGTATAACAGGGAACTAGATAAACTGGCCACATTGGTGGATTTTGTTCCTAACTTTTTCACCACTAGACCTATATTGTCAATTATCCAAATGTTTTTCTGATGCTGATTTTTTTTCACTAGAATCATTTTTTTTCTTTCTTTTCCAACAGCATGAAGTAACTCATCGCAGTGCGTCAGACAAAAAAGTTCACATCTGCCTGGTCGCTGGATGCAAGCAAAGGTACACACGCTCAGATGCTTTAGCCCGCCACCGATGGAACGTTCATTTTATTCGTCCCCAGGAAAGGAATATCGGCTCCAGAAAGAAGCAGACACGGAAAAAGCAACAAAACTAAACGGTTATGCAGAAGCAATAATAAGAATAAAGGTATTCGGCAACGTCTTCCCGCCCAGCTTTTTCTCGAAGTGTCGACTAAGAACCAAGTCTAGCTAAGTTACATTTGCAGACTAATACATCAGACTAATATATCAAAATAAAGAAACCTTAATAAATAAATAGTTAACTGTTTTTTCTCTTCATTTCCTTCTTACTCTTTGATATCATACTTGTTCTTCAAATCAAAATCAAATTTAAGCGCCTTCTCATTTCTGTTGGAGAAACCACTCCATATTTACCTCCAACAGTTCGAATCTCCAGACATACTTGCCCATGGGACACTTCGAATGGTGTAATGGTTAGCATGTTTCTCTCGCTAGAACAATTGCGATTAAGTAATGAGTTCGATCTTCAGTGGGCGCTCTAAACTTTCGACCTTGTGCCACATATAAGCTATGCTTACATATAAGCTATGCATAGAAAGTCACCCTATTGGGCCGTGTGAGGCCGAGGTATCGGGTCAAGTCTTCGCGCTATCTTCCCTTTGGTCGCCTATAGTTATTTTCTACTGCCTTGGTGTCCTCGCTGTCGGTCTAAAGGTGTCTCTGAGACGAGAAACGTGTCCAGCCCATCTATATATCCCTTTGTTGACGATTTGATTATGTTCTTCACTCTAGTTTTCTGTCGAATCCAGGTATTGCTCTTCATATCATGTAAGGTGTATAATAATCTGCTTTTTACGCTATGCTAATGCAAGGGTCTCTGCAGTGGTGCCGTTGAGTGCCCATGTCTTACTTCCGTAAGTCGTCACCGACAATACATATTCATTAAACTCAGCTCAATATTACACTTGTAAATATGTACAAAACACAGGAAACTGCTTTAGCTACAAGAAAATAGTGAATAAAGAGAATAGATTTGTCAAGGAAGCGATGCTAAAAGATATGGCTTCAAACTTAAGATTAAATAGAATGTTCCAGGATGACAAATGTAATTCCACTGGCAGGTAAATAAAACAATGATAGCATTAACCTGTTTGCAATTGAAACCAAATATTTATGGACCAAATTATGAAGTTGCAAGAACACATTAGAAATGCGGAATGAATAGTAAGACAGTAAATAAACCTGCTTTGAATCAAAGACAATAATAATATACACATTAATCTGCCTTTGCCCGCCATCCAGGTCTTTTCCACTGCCTCGGTGTCCATTCTGTTGCTATCATAGTCCAATTATTGTCTCTGAGACAAAAGGTGCAAACAGCCAATTTAAATGATTTAAATAAGCACTTATTTTCTTCCATTACGAAAACATACGGGGATGGGGAAAATGTTAAAAAACAACATGTCACTAATATTCTGAGTATAATGATCATTCCTGTTTAAAGAAGTTTTTTTTTACCAGGACTCTATATAATGAAATAGACTAAGTCCGACAATTATTTTAATATACACTCAATTTTCTGTTTGATGGGGGATACGTTCCAAAATCCACCGTGCAAAATAAAACCGTGTAAAAAAATTTACAGTGCACATATGGAGATTAGAGTTAGGTTCCATCCAAATATATTTGATAAAAAATGTCAATTTTCACACACACACACACACACACACACACACACACACACACACATATATATATATATATATATATATATATATATATATATATATATATATATACATACATATATATAACATAATTCAGTCATTCACTGTCGCTACTAGACATTAAACGTGCTCGCTTTCTGTTGTTTTTCGGTGGCTCAAAATCACTCTCGTCACTGGAAATATTTAATGGCGATATATCTTTATTTGTATCTTGAATAAAATTAACATCTTGTATTTCTTTTGTTTCACTGCTTTTGAATACTAATTTGGTTAGCAGACGCTGTGATTTTGTTTCTATTAGTTCTTTATATGATTCTTCAAAAGGTGCCATCATCATTTTCAAATCACATTGGAATTGCACAGCTCGTTCAACATTGTTATCATTTGTAAGAAAATGATTTCCAAGTTTATTCTTCATTTTGGAGGCATTCTAAAATTGTACTTGCAGATAGTGGAACCACTTCTTCATCATCACTACCATAAACTAACGTAGAATCATATATATTCTCTGAAATAATATGTATATAGAGTGCATAGGTCCCGTTCACACCGGAAAGTGAGGGTCACTATATGAAAGAAATAGATTGGATTCTCTTTTACTTCGCTAAATTGTTACTTAATCATGTTACGTAGAGTTTCGGGATTTTGTAAATTATAATTGATTTATGTTACTTAATCTTTTACTTGCCACTTGCAATAAATTTGGTGCTCACACAAGGACGGATGTTTAAACCGTGTTAAAGAAAAAAATGCAAAAGAATAATCGGTTCTTTTTGGGCCGAGAATACGTGCAAAAAGAGAATTGAGTGTATTTTCTGTTTATACGTTATTTTTATAGGTACAACTATTTAAGTAAATACTCTGTTTATAATAAAACAGTATTAATTACATTTTTCCGGCCTGAATGTCCGTGAAGTTACGTAGAAAATATGTGACCTTTGACAGGAATAGGACCTTTATACTACACGGAACAGTTCTTTTGCCAAACGTGCTATACAATTTAATTAGAGAAGAAACGTCTGGCCAAGAAGGATTGTGGGAAACTTGTTGTTTAAAAACAGTAATTTGACTTTGCTAACCAGGCGCTTCCTCTCTTGACATATAGGATACGTATTTTCTGCGAAATTTCTCGGACATTCAGGCCGGTAAATGTAATTAATACTATTTATTATAAACAGAGCATTTTCTTAAATAATGTTTTCTATAATAATAACGTATAAACAGAAAATAATTGTTGGACTTAGTCCATTTCATAATACAGCTTGTCATTTATTTACGTTAAGATAGGCCACGAACAGCTATGATCATTCGAGAAGGACCGAAGGAAATTTGTTTGTTTAAAAACAGTAATTTGACTAGAAGCTTCCTCTTTAGCTAAATAGTATAGCACGTCAGGCTAAATGACGGTTCCGTGTAGAACAGGGGTTCGATTCCTGTCGTAGGATACATTTTCTGCGAAGTTTTTCGGACATCCAGGCATGTAAATGTAATTAAGACTGTTTATTATAAACAGAGTATTTACTTAAATAATTGTATGTATAAAAGTAGCTTATAAACAGAAAATATACTAGAATTATATTGCTCTATAGTAGGAAATATACATCTGTCTCTGGCAGGGATTAGTTACTCACTTAGTGCTATGAGGCACGGCATCATAAAATCAAAAGGGAATTAAATCAGATGTTAAGAAGGTGTAGCAGTTAAATCAGATATTACGTTTTAAAGATTACTTATTGTATATTTTCCATATCTGAATCTCTCATAAATATTTTAGGTCTATTTTCCTACTGTAAGCATTTTCTTTTGAGATTTTAAATGCAGGCGTGCTGAAATGTGCAAAGCCTGAATATGAAGCAGTGATGCTAGATCTGTGAAATCATACATGAATTAATTTCACCTTTTCTTATTAATAACCGCATTGTTTCTTTCCGGGTAAACATATATCTGACTATTTACATGATTTACATTGTTCGAACTTTTGTCTTCATTTCTGTTGCCATATTCACGACTGTTGTACGCGCTGGTCTTCTTCAGGTGATTGGAATTTGCAACTGAACTATTTATTTCGACCCCAGGGGTAGATTGTTCTAGTTCCACCTGCCATGCCTTTTCCGGAGTTTTTTTTTTCCAATTCTGCTGTAGCCAGGTATTGAACTCACAACTCTTTGGGTCAAGTCACTGGATTCAACCAACGCTTTTATCCACCGCAATATGTGCCCTTGAGAACCTGAAGAAGGCCGGAACGTACAATGGCCGAAACGTCGTGAATTTGCATTGAATGGCAACGAAGATGAAGACAACTGTTCGAACAATGTAAATAATTACAATACCTCATCTTAGAAATATAGACAGATCCCGAGGATGACCATATCGTACAATGGCCGAAATGTCGTGAATATGACAACGAAGAAGAGGACAACAGTTTGAACAATGTAAATGGGGTCAATAATTAAAATAACTTATCTCAGAAATAGATACATCTGACCGTTCAAGAAGACTTCAAAAGTAAAGAGTAGCGAATTCTCTTGAAAATGGACAGCATTTTGCATCGTGGTTTTACCATGTACCTGCAGAAAAAGGGTTTAACCCGCAAGGACCTTAATTCGTAAATGGTTGTTATATTAGGGGATGACGCTCCATCTTTATCAGCAGTGTACATGTAGGCAGCTAAATTTAGGAGAGTAAAGATGAGTCTTGAAGATCTAGACGTTCTGCCACCACCGAGAAAAAACATTGCGTTCACCACACGGCGATCGATGGCAAATTGACTTTAAATCAAATAGCCAATATTATTAGCATATTCCATGTGAGAGTTGAGAATATTCTGTACAATGAACTTGGTATGACGAAGGTGGGTTCACGTCTTCTCACAACTGATCAAAAGCGCAACAGGCTGTGCAATCATGGAAAAATTTGCTTCTGAGGCAGATGCAACTGGTTTCCTTAAACATTTTCCTAACCCAGGATTAATGTTGGGGTCATCCCTTTGAACCAGAGACAAACACCCCTTTTAACATGCTCCAAAGAATGCCAGGGCCGTTTCATCTACAGGGATGATAATGGCCTCAGGTTTTTGGGAAAACTATATTCAAAAGGGCCATACCATCAGTGGAGAGTATTATGCCAACTTGCTGAGGTAGTTACGAAAGGTTGACCTGCTATGAGTGACTGGTTCTTTGAAATGGTTACACACACACACACACACACACACATATATATATATATATATATATATATATATATATGTGTGTGTGTGTGTGTGTGTGTGTGTGTGTGTAAGGAAATATTTTGAAAAAAAGAGATGAAGTTTTCTGATTGATTTGTTATTAAATTAATGATTGTAATGACATTAAACAACTTATAAAACTCAACTTAGTATCCTTATAAAAGATGGCGGTGAAGAGAAAAAATATAGTCTACTGTTTAGTTTTTAGTTCCAACTAAAGCAAGTCCGCTCTGTAGTAGTATGGATGTATATTTATTAGAACAAATAAAACTTGGAATTGTTATTTGCTTGAAATGACAACGTAAAATTTATCCACTTAGCAATGTAATGATCAAACGAGAATATCTATATCAACTTATTTACAAGAAAGTTACATTTTGCTGTCTTAGATGGAAACAAGTGTTCTAGTGTCGTATAATATTTATTCATTTACATACAAACTCTAAGCTGCCTTCAATATCATCAAGGTTTGAAAATGGTGTTAACTCAGTGTCCAAAATAGATTCTCTGTCAAAGAGGATAAATCCTTGATGCGGAAAGAATTCAGCTGCAAGTAAAAGAAAACAAGATATTGGCTGGATTTTAATTCTTAAGCCAAACAAAACAAACAGGGATTGTAGATCTTTGTTGTTATTGTTAGTGTTTTAGATTTTTGTGGTGAGAGAACTAGAGGTTGTACGTGTAACTTCATACAAAATCTCGCCTAAAAGTACAAGTCTTGAGTAAGCTAATGTCAAGCGAGAGATTCAATTCAATTGCATATGACAATGTTGCATTCTCACTACAGAGGCTTTGTCCCAGACAAGGCTGAAGTTAGTTAATATTTACAGTGATGCATCTTATATGTATGAGGTATGCTGAAGAATTCTCAGCCTGACCAACTTATCAAAATCTACCCAAGTGAGAATTTTTAAAAAATGTGTTTGCTAATTTTGGTTCGAAAGAGAATTTTATTTTAACTTGCCATTATACACACACAAACACACACGAACAAACACGCATACATACATACATAAATATATATATATATATATATATATATGTGTGTGTGTGTGTGTATAAACATATATATATATATATATATATATATATATATATATATATATATATATATGATACAAATATAAAATGTGTCACCTATCTGACTGACGTTACCTTCATCGTCCCAAGAGTTTCGTAGAGGGACCCTTTAGCAATCACTCCCTCCACTGGTCAGGGGATATCAGGTGTTTGCGCATGAATGTTTACGTGTATGTACGTGTGTGTGTATGTAAGCTGAATACCGAGAAATCTTTCATATATATATATATATATATATATATATATATATATATATATATATATATATATATATATGGGGGGGTATAAACATATATATACATATATATATATATATATATATATATATATATATAAGGGGTGTATCGAAAATACTTTTAAAACTTTGGGTTGGGTTCCTCACAAACAAGGACAAAATCCATATAAACTTATGGCAGCAAATCCCTCGTTTTTTAGCTATTAAGTTTAAAGAAACCTTACGCTAAATGTCGCTCTATTGTTATGTAGACGATGTTATACTAGTCATTCGTGTACATTTGTGGTTAGTCTATTTTCAACGTTTAACGTGTGTGGTCGTGAGTTAACTCACCAGTGTTCCGGTTAACAATGGCAGGGTATTCATACCGTGAGCAGGCAGATGTAATTTTTTCATACGGCCGCGCGAAGGATAATGGACATGAGGCTGCACCGCTGTATCAGATGGCTTTATCAGACCGAAGGCAGACGAGTCATCAAACCTTTGCTGCTGTTTATTGTCGCTTGGCTGAGGCAGAATCCGTGGCACCGCATACTATGGATAGAAGAAGACCGAGTTTAATCGTATGCCTGACCACGAATTATCAGCACACTTCAAGTGGGCATAGCATCTGGTGCATCCCAAAGTATCACATGGAGGCTACTTCAAGAGCAGCTCCTTTATCCGTACCATTTGTAACGTGTTCATGGTCTTTCGTCCTTTCATCAATCACCACGACAGAACTTTTGCTGGTATTTTTTTCCAAAAATCTGCCGATCGGTTGTTTGTCTTTTCAGTCTTGTTTACGAGATGGAATAACAAATTTAAGCAGCTATCATTTATGCACAGATCGGGATCCCCCTGGTACAATACAGGCTAGACACCAGCATCAGTTTACGATTAATGTGTGGGCTGGAATTGTAGATGACTGTCTGGTAGATCCATATATTCCCCAAACACGTCTTACAGGTAACGTCTACAGTGACTTTATTTCGAACACCCTTCCAGACCTGCTAGAGGATGTACCCCTGCTAATACGAAGACGGATGTGGCTCCTAAATGATGGGGCTCTAACACATTTTAGTCACATTCTTCGCGATACACTGGCTGACATCTGTCTTGAAAGATGGTTAGGTAGGGAAGGATCGGTTCCATGGCTAGCACTTTTCCCCAACATCAATCCTTTGGATTTTTATCTGTAGGATCAATCACAATAATGAATATATGCAGTAGATATTAATAATGTAAAGGTACTTCATCAACGTGTCATGAAGACCTTCAGAAACATTTGACGCCGTGTTTAAATATTTGAAAGGGTCCGTTAATCAATGATCCGAAGTGTGCATGCGCGTGTAAAAGCAAGCGGAGAACATTTTGAACATTTTTATGAGTTGCTGTGTTATGGTACAACGATGACATTTTGGACATAAGTTTATATGAACATTTTCCTTGTATTGGTGTCAAGAAGCTTCTCCAAAGTTTGTAAAAGTATTTTGTATTGTATCTTGGATTGTACATTTAAGAGCGTCTTAAGACAAGTTAATAACTCAAAAACGAAGGATTTACGGATTTATTTTTATATGGAGATTTGTACTTGTTTTCGCGTGAGGAACTCGCGGCCAAAGTTTGTAAAAGAATTTTTGAAACAATCCTGTATGTGAATCTATGCACACATTTATCTGTTTATATACATATATATATGTATATATATATATGTGTGTGTGTGTGTACGAATGTATGTATGTATATATATATGTATGCACATATATATATATATATATATATATATATATATATATATATATATATATATAAAGAATACTAAAAAAGGTATACATATTTAGGGGAGGAAAAACCTCTCTTTCGCAGTTTTATCAAAATGTCGATAACGCTGTTTACTATGGGGGACCCTAATGGATTTTGTTTAACATAGAAAATGGCGGCCCTTAGACAAGAAACTGTAAATCATTTGCAGCAATCCCACTGGACACTGTCCAAACAGTAGTTCGTAGTACTAATAAATGTTTTGAAGTTTAAGGCCGCCATTCTGAGTATTTCTTGTAATTGTAGAATCTAAAGCTAACTTATATTAATCTCGTGATATCTGAATAAATTTAGTATTATAATATCTATACAAGTTTTTTTTTCTTTCCTGAAACGTGTATGCATATTTGATGGTTCGAATGTAAGTAACATCTCGCCATTGCGATACGAAGAGAATGTGCGTAGTATGGCGGCTCTCTGCCGTGAAGCTTACAGTTGGTGGTACTCATCGAAGGGTTTGATAGTACAATTGACGTTAATTATATATTTGTTAATATTAAATATATTGAGCTCTGTAATTACAAAGATTGTTTGCCTTAAATACTGGATCATTTTTTGACCTGGGTTTTTTCAAACCAAATCATTAGAAGAAAAGTTGTCTGAATCTATGGTATAATGCCTAAATTATAAATAACATAAACTTTGTGTCGTATTTTAGTGAAAATATTTTAGCCTTATGGGATTACTCAGTAACAATAATTTAAGTGAATTTATGGCCATTTCGAAACTTTTAAAAGGAAACTTTATTCATGAGATACTGATACTTTTTTTTTAATTTTTAAGAATTACATTTTCTGCATACGAGGAAACCGTTAGTAAAACAAAATTGTTTTCTGGGAATTTTTATTAAATTTTACAAATAAAGATTTTATAGAATACATGGAATTCTATAAAATAACATATATATCAAAATCAAGCTTAGGCATATTTTTCCTTTTTATGATAGGCCTTTATTAAAGCATTTAGATGCAATATATATAGGTAAAATTTAACTTTTGCTAAAATATATTTTTCTATCGAAAAGATTTGTAATTTCTACAGATGACATATTATTATTTATACAAACAAAAGCTAATAATTTATACGGACAAAACATAATAATACATAAAGTTAAAACAATAATTAAGGACAAAAATGTTATGAGAAATTGAAAATAGTTTTCGTGTGACGTGTTTTGGTATGTGGGACTGTTTCGGCGTAGGTTTGTTTACTTTGATGCGACTACGCATGCGCACGAACTGGGAATTTTAAATTTAGAAAAAACATTTATATGTGTTTTGGGTATATAATAATGACTATTTCATATAGATTATTTGTTTTTCTTTTTGTTTCCATCGTTTTTGTTATTAAATATCCTACATTTTGATAACAGAGGATCTGTTAAGAATAGTGAAACTAAGAACCTGGACGCACATTTATTGTGGATAAACTAGCAATTAATGTACTTTCTAAATATTTTCGTCCAAGTAAAATGTTTTGTTTTTTTTTCTTCTTTTAATTAGAGTAGTATTTGTTATGTCTAAACTGTGTCCAGTTTCGTTACGGTGAACAACATATGCGTTTAACGTGTTGTTTTTTAAAATGTCTCATCGGTGTTCATATTATCTTTTTTATTTAAACACTGATAATAGAAGCGAATTGAAGCCAATAATAAATTATACTCACAGATAATAGAAGGCAATTTATACATCTGCTAGATGATAAAATGTACAATGATATTATCTCTTTAAAAATAAAAAAAAGATTTAGTTTGACGGTACAAAACGGAGAGAAAAATTATTGATTTGATTGAACTGAAATTTGAGATAAGTTTTGGATTCCAGGAAATAGAAAGATTGTTAATGGAAAAGAAATTAATGTTGGCATGCAGAGAAGGAATAAAAAATACTATCTACAACAATATTGAAAGAGTTACTTTATTTTCATTTTGACTTGCTTTGACTATATTTGACTTATAAAATGCTAAAATTCTAATCTTGCAACTATGTATGCTTTTTCACGACATGGATCTTTAACGATACATAAATACACCAACAAATTTAAGGCAATATTCAACCTTGAATCCCTGTTGAGCGCAGAGCCAAATTTAATTAAATTTAGACAAGCGGTTCTTGAGCTAGAGGCATATAAAACCTTTGACTGGAAAATTGTATCACTTGTCTTTCAATGGTAAATAAATGCATGCTGGTTTGCCACCGTTAGGTATTTTGAAATAAACGTGAGGAAGAAACAAGAATGTATAATAAAAAAGGTCATTAATATTTTCAAAATGTTAACTAGGAAAAAAACAAAAATATTAGGTTGGTGCAAAAATAACGACGTAATAATGTCGTTTTTTGACGTTAAAAAATACGTCAAAAACGACATTATTACGTCATTATTTTTGCACCAACCTAATAATTCCACAAAGAAGAGACATCCATACTTAAAGTCATTTCTATAAATAAGAATCTCCCTAGGCAGACGATTGCTGTTTGTTTTTGCTTTTTTTCATTGACCTTCTCTTTTGAAAATTATAATATGGTAAATACCAAAACTGGTATAAATTGTCATTTTGGGGCTATTATTACTTGAATGGAAAGATGGAAAGGCCTTTAGGGTGATATCAGTTTGTAATTCCTTTCTCAAAAAAATAACATTAATTTCATTAATTTCATATCGGATTTGACCTAAATAATATTGTATAGGATGAGCAGTAATAATTATTAATATATTATTATTTAATAAATACAAATTGAAATATGTCATTAATAATAAAATTGATAATATTGCTACTTCATTTTGTATCATGATCTGCTTTTAAAAGAAACGCAATGGGTTTATGAGTGGTCTAGCTATTTTCTTATTTATTTTATATCACATGAAAAAAAAGTATTTTCATAGTAAAAGTATCAACATAAATACGTATCTAACCTTTTTGATAAGAATTTTCAATATCACGGGTACTGTAACCCCTTAGGGTCGTAAGAGAATCACGTGAACTAACATTATAGCAGCAGTGGAGTGTCTTGCACAAGAGAGAATGACTACATGCTGGTTTGCTTTTAGAATTTTCCTTCTCCGTCTATAGCGCCCAGTCTATATACCCATGGCTGGGTAGGTGTCGATGGATTTATATCAAGGGTATTGACGCGTAAATGAATGTAACGAATTCGGCTAGAAAGCGAACTCCGCACTTCGATTTTTTTATTCCGAGCCGCTATCCATTACAGCAACACCTTAACTCCATAAAAATGGCTAAAAGTATTTAGAGATATGAATGGACGGCTACTACTGGTTTCCGAGCACACCCTATTACAGACGCCAGCTCAACTCACAAAGCTCACCTGTGGTTTATACTGCCGCTATCATCTGGGTAGATAGAGACGAATGTGATTAATTTAGAAATGATGTTGCGACGCAATATTTCTTAAAAATGCTGTTAGTAGTTAAACGTTAGAAATCTTTGTCGTAAAATCGATGGGTGTTCTGACATCGCAAATTGCTTTATACACACTCACACACAGACGCACACACATATATATTGTATGTATATAATTATTATCATACATTTATATATTCTAATACTTGTTCTCCTCGTGATTGTTACTGTCATGGTAATATTGGTCGTTTCCTTATAAGGAAACATTCGGCTTTCGTTGACTGAACAGCAAAAGACTGATAAAATTATTCTATTAAAATCATGAAGATTTTTAAAGTCTATTAACAGTTATCACTCTTTTCACTAATGATGTGGGGAGCGACTTCCTTCCTAATTTTTTGTTTGACGTAATGTCAATATATATATTGTCATTATTTTCCCTTCAACTTACAGGTGCGATCAATGTTAAATATCGCTGCCGTTGTGATTTCTGTAATTTGGTACATTATTCGTGATTCTTTAAAGCTTGTCCACAAGTTTCGAAGAACGGTCCTGACTAAGACCTGCAGACTTCATTACGTAAGAACATCTTTGAGCACTGATCTGAGAAAATGGTTGTATTCAGTTGACTCTTTAGATATTCCTGAACGCGTTTGGTAGCATCGCACGTCATCCATATGAAAGCCTTGAACTGAAGAACCTATTTAAGCACATGACAAGAGTTTGTAGGTTAATGTTTGGTTCCGTAGCACATCATTTTTTTATGAAGACTACGTTTCGACTAGTTACTATGACTTCTTCGGTTTGGCAGTTCATAACATATTGATTTTTTTTTTTGAGAGAGATATGCTCTAGTATGGATATCCACATATGAGACTAAAATGACACACGACCGACCGACTATAGTGTCTGTATTTCAATATAGACACATTTCATCAACAGTTAAAGGAGTCATATAACAGATAAAAAATTTTATAGAACCACAGACACGCACACACACATATATATATATATATATATATATATAGATAGATAGATATTGTCCTCATCTTTGTCGCCATATTTATTACAACGTTTTGGCCGTTGTACGCTCCGACCTTCTTCAGGTGGTTGGACTGTCGAACTGAACCCTTTATCTTGCTCACTGTTTCGTAGACTGTTATAGTTCCACCTGCCATGTTTAATGGATGTCAGTTATCAGTTATCTCCTGTTACTTTCCCTCAAATTTCTCCACTGCCTTGGCCGGGTATGGAACTCACACTTTTTGGGTCCTGTCACTGGATCTAACTAACGGCTTTATCCACTGTGCCATGTGTCCTTGATGACATCTGTGTATGAATTTCTGGGTATTATAAACCTAATGTCTTAATCAACCATTTTTTTACCAGTGCTCATATTGAAATTTTTGCTGTTATCATGCTATGTTTTTACCAGAGCTCTTATTACTGGTTCCCATATTGTATTCATTTCTATGCTTGGTCGGCTCAGGAGATTTTTGTTCAAATTTAAATTTAATTCAAATCAAATGGAAAAAAGATTTCAGTTGGGGGTTTGCGCCAAGCTCCCCCACCACGTCCCCAGGAGCCCCCTTTGATGAAAATGATCTTGCCGGTGTGACTTCCATCTTCTGATTTTCTCCTTCCATATTTTGGATACGAGTCGTTCCCTTGTTCAAATTTAAATATAATTTAAATCAAAGAAAAAGAATTTCAGTGGTGAAGGGTGGCCCCTCTGATCAAAATGAAATATACTTATCCAAGTACCATAGAAGTCATTCCCTTGTTTAAATTCTGACAGAAGAATTGTTTTTTTTAAGTAGTTGAAATTTTTGAAGAAGTTCGAAAATTTACAATTAAAGTTTTACAAGAAAAAAATCAATGCTTAATTTAAATGGCTTCATATTCACTTTCATTGTTAAAGTTGCGCAAAATTTGACATTGCTTCAGAGAACAATTTCCATCATATCTTCCTTTGAATGTACCTTCAGAGACATCTTTTTAGGAGTCATATTTTCACTGCAGAATCGGTCATACTTTGATTAATGCATTAAAACAATCTATTAATTTGTGAACAGTTTCGCTGAAGTTATTATTGAATCCTTAATAATTAATTCTGTAGATAACAACAGATTGATTCAAAAACTCTTTCGCTGCAGTGTAAAGATTTTCATTGAATGTGTCTATCAAATATTTATAAGTTTACTTAATGTCGAAAGTTAAAACTGTGTTCTGATCTTTCAATTTTCCGTACAAACACAAAAACCATTACTTGCCTTCAAGGTCCTTGTTAGCAGTCTCTATAAAATATATATTGTAATCAATTCACCTTAAACAACACAATAAAGCCACTTAGACGCAAGTAGCATGTTCTAAGACATTAGCCTGCCAGACTCGACGCGACTGCATCCATCTATCTATATTCTGAGTGAAATTGGGTTGTTGGAACCCTTGGAAGCCGTCGGTGCTAGCACAAAGTCACAAGTCATCGTGACCGAGGGTTTGAGCGTGCTAGCCTTGTTCAGACTGTTGATCACACTAGATAACGCGCTCTCTCGGGGTGTGGCTCTGTTGAGATTGGACTATCATATATGTGCCTGAGCAGGCGTCTATAATGGTGACTAGCTAGCAGCTGGTGTATAAATATATATTTTTGTGTGTGTGTGTGTGTTTGGGCAGCAACCTTTCTTTTAAAAATGTTTGGCTGAATATGAAAATGTCCTCCGCTTGCTTCTACACAGACAACGAATATTTTTTTAGTTTTTTCAGCATTCTTACATTTTCCGTTTGGTGGGAGTGCAAAAATTGTTTGCATTGTCCATTGTCCCCCAAAGCTTTCGGCCACTTCTTTAGCACCATTTACAAGGGGATTTGTTTTTGAGTGTTGTTAATTTCTCTTCATGTCTGACTGTGTAAATATAGCAACGTAAACGAATACACGACATTTTTTGTTACAAGCACAGAACACTGTCCTTGATAATGTAAGACAAGGTTTTTTTCCTAATGCAATGAATTTGCGCCTGGTGTGTAACACATTGTATTTTTTCTTCCATAAGCAAGGACAATGTTTGTTCCTTCTGAAAAAATTATTTAATTTATTCTTTTACGTTTAATCACGTCATATATTACAGGGTGTATTTACCTTACAAAGAATATCCACCATTATATTACTAGGATTATTCACATCTCATATTACTGGGAGTAGTCACCTATGATACAGTGAGTATTCATCCTTTATATTACAGGGAGTATTCACCCCCTTATATTACATGGTGTATTACTGGAAGTAAATACCCTTTATATAGCAGGAAGTATTCATCTATTATATTACTAGGATTGTTAACCTGTCATATTGTCGGGAGTATTCACGTCTTATATTACAGGGAGAATTCACACCTTATATTACAAGGAATATTAACCTCGTATATAACAGGGAGTATTCACCCCTTATGTATATATCTGGCCACTCGTATTCGAGGATACCCGTCTACTATGGCGGCTAGCCAATCCCTATTGCAGACGCTTGCTCAGGCACATTTGTAATTATTCAACACCCTAAGAGCCCGCCTATGGTTTATACTGCAACTATTCTGAACAGAGATTAGTTACAGTTTCTGGAAAAGAGCGTGTTATCTAGTGTGATCAGCAATTCGAAGAAGGCCAGCACGCTCAAGCCCTCGGCCACTGACTTCGTACTAGCACAGCTATCGACGGCTCCCAAGGGTTCCGACCACGCAATTTCACTCAAAAGACTTGGGTCAACTTGCGGTATGGTTTTTAGGCACTTTCCAAAGGTGCCGCACTCTGGGATCGACCCCTGCAGTCCGATAACATGAGGAATTCTCCTTCCTGACTAATCGACCATGGTGATATGTAAACGTTTTAACCACTCGGTCACGTGCCCATCACCCCATATATTACTGGGATTATTCAGCTCTCATATTGCTGGGAGTATTCACCTCATGTTAAA
Source organism: Acanthosepion lycidas (assembly GCA_963932145.1). NCBI lineage: Eukaryota > Metazoa > Mollusca > Cephalopoda > Sepiida > Sepiidae > Acanthosepion > Acanthosepion lycidas. Next base: position 52,777,411 of record OZ010577.1, on the reverse strand, counting down.
AGGAGTATTAACCTCTAATATTACAAGGAATATTAACCTCTTATATTACAGCCAGCATTCACCTCTTATATTATTGGGAGTATTAAACTCTTTTTTTTTCTTTTCTTTTTTTTTTTCTTAAGCATTTCACCCCAAGCAAGGCGGGAAGCCACTAGGACGCAAGGGGTTACAGAAAATTTACAGCAAGATCAGATAGGAGTGATAGAAGAAAGGATGAGGAGGAGGGTAGTGGATAGATCAAGGCAACTTGAGATGTCGATTGACATTACACTTTAATAGCTGGAGATTATAGGGAAACAGGAATAGGGAAGGGAGTTCCACAGGCGAGAGGTGCGAGACATGAAGCTATTGGAGTAGAAGAGACGGCTACATGTAGGCGTTTCGACAGTGAAGGGGTGAGAGCGGGATGCCAGACTCGTAGGGCGCATGAACTCATGACGACTGGGAACCAGCGAATGCAGCTCCTTGGAGCAATTTCCATGAAAGTATTTGTAGAACAGACAGAGGGAGGCGACGGCGCGTCTGTGAGAAAGTGACTGTAGACGAGATGCCAGAACAGGGCCAACTACATTGTATATCCGCCTCTGGAGCCTATCAAGAACCCCGAGGCAAACAGAAGGGGCACCAGACCATATATGGCAGCAATACTCCATGCAAGGGCGAATTGTTGATTTGTAGATCTGGATGATCGATTCCGGGGAGTAAAATTTCCTTATATTACAGTGAGTATTCATCATAAATTGCTGGGAGTATTCCTATCATATTACAAAACAGAAAGTATACCTATTTTGCATCTTGCATACAACGTACCCAGAAACAGCTAAACGTAACCGTAAGTTCTATTCTGATAGTTTCTTTCTTGCATTCCTCGTCTGTGGAACTCCCTTCCGATTATTTGCTTTCCTGGCTATTACGAATTTCAAAAATCTACATCCAACTTCAATCGTCACCTTCTGCCTTTTTCACGCATATTCTTTTATTGTATCCATTCTCGGGCTAATGAGTAACCCATTGCACCTGCTCGGGCTAATATTTTTCGCTGACATGACGTGAAAATATTATATCAAATCCATTTTTAGGTCTACTGTTAGGAAGGTTGATTCTCCTGTGTCGAGCTGTAAGATTTTTCTCACTAGAATCTTAAATATTTATAAGTCTACCATTTGTCCATACATTGAATGTTGCTTACACATCTGGTCTGGTGCTTCTGCTATGTATTTACAAAAACTTTTGATAAAATCAAAGAAAAATCTGCAAAGTTATGTCTTGACTTGGCATCTCGGCTTCAGTTACTGTTGTATCCTTAAAAAGGTTACAAACAGACAAAAGTGGTACTCGAGTGGAAGGAACAGAAACACGGGCATAGATGAAAGAAAGAGAGGTTTATTGTATAAGAGAATACACTACTGAAGACAAGGAGTCGGCTAACACTTCCCGTTGCCAGTCAGACTGATAGACAGACAATCTCTGGTATGTCCTGTGCACACTACATATTTTACTGACATATTAGTCCACAATAGGTAATAGGGAGAGTGGAACATTCCATGACAAGAGTTAGTTTCCCTCCGCCGTAACGTAACTTCTCTGTGTCTTTTCTATAAACATTTTCATGGTATTAGGTTGGTGCAAAAATAATGTCGTTTTTTGACGAAATTTTTAACGACAAAAATGACATTATTTTTGCACCAACCTAATAATTCTTCTGATGAGTTTTTTTTTTAATTTGTTACCTAGATTTTACGAATTTAAGCGCTTCGCTAGATCAACAGGTAGATGGACACTATGTACCTCTGGCAACATCTACGGAAAACGTTTTCAATTCTGCAGAATTTTACTGGTCTTCATCTAAGTATCACTCGTCGGGCAGTAGGCATATACAGTAAGATCTTGGCGTCTGAAAAATACTTTTACAAACTTTGGAGCGGGGGTCCTCACATTAAAAGAAAATTAAAGACAAAAATACACAGACATATATCAGCAAATTCTTCGTTTTTTCAGTTATTAAGTTTAAAGTTTATCATGGACGCTGTTAAATGCACAATACAAGATAGACTCAAAAATTATTTTTACAAACATTGGGGCCGGGTTTCTGACACCAAAAACAAGATAAAATGTCCATATAAACATATTTCCAAAAGGCCATCGTTGTACCTAAACACAGCAACTAATAACAAATGTTCAAAATGTCCTCCGCTTGCTTCTGCACACTCGGATAATTGACTGGCGGAACCTTTTAAATACTCCCACACGGTGTCGAATGTTTTCTCAGGCCCCCATGACACGTTGATGAAGCGTCTTTTCATTATTAATGTTTGCTGCATAAACCAACTGTTTAGGTGGCCCCACAGATGAAAATCCAAATGACTGAGGTCGGAGATAAGTGCAGATCATGGAACCAGTTATCCCCTCCCTATCCATCTTTCATGGTAGATATCAGCCAGTTCGTCGTGAACAATGTGAGTAAATTGTACTGGAGCGCCATTATTGATAATTCACATGCGTCTTCGTATTAGCAGTGGCACATCCTCTAGCAGATCTGGACGTGTGTTCGAAATAAAGTCCCTTTAGACAGCTCTTGTAATACGTGGTAGGAGAACATATGGACCTGTATTGTATTGGGGATTCCGTTCCGCCCATTAATGTTGGTTTTATAAGTTTTTCTTCCATCTCTTCCAAATGTTGCCTTATACGTAAACAACAATCAACGGATCGGTATTTTGTGCGATAAACCCTTGATGCAGACACTGGAGATGCTCTTAAAGTACTCTCCATGAAATACTATGAGATGTACGACATGCTAGGCTCGCTTGAAGTGTGGTGATACCTGGATCGTCTCCGACAATCTGTAGAATTTGTTCTTCGTGGTTAGGCGTACAAGAGGATCAGGGTGCCACGCATTCTATCTCAGCAACGCGACGATTAGCAGCCCACAACATCAACGGTTGCATGACTCGGCTGTTTTCGGTCTGGAAACGCAATCTGATGCAGCCTTATGTCCATTACCATTTGCACGGCCATATGTAAAATCATATCTGCCTGCTCACGATAGGAATATCCTGCCATTGTCAAACTGAATACTTCTCAGTTAACGCACTATTACACATGTTAAACGTTGAAGACAAACTAGCCACAAATGTACACGAATAACAAATGTAACCTAGTCTCATGGCAACACAGTGCCATATATCCTAAACTTTTTAATAAAGAAATCAAAAACGTTTATATGGACTTTTGTCCTGGTTTTGGTGCAAGGAACCCGACCCAAAATTTGTATTACTATTTTTGATACACCATATATATATATATATATATATATATATATATATATATATATATATATATATTGTGTATTTCGGCAGCAATCATTCATCCGCACCCAAAATTTGTATAAATATTTTTGATACACTATATATATATATATATATATAGATAGATAGATAGATAGATAGATAGATAGATAGATAGATAGATAGATATTGTGTATTTAGGCAGCAATCCTTCATTTATGCATGTTTTATTAAAAACGAGAGACAAGGTACTACGATTAAGCTTTTTATTTAATTTTTCTTGTATTTTTGGACACAAAGTGTGGAGAAATTATCCAAATTTCGAAATTTGGAAAACTTAGAAACATTACAAATAAATACACTACTCCAATTGACCCAATAAAAAATCAAATTAATTATCTACTACAAAAAATGTAAAACTGCTAACCTTATCCTCAGAAATAACAACACACCAGCAAAGTCAAAATTACAACAAACGAACATTATCTATGAGTTCAAATGCCCAGTAAGGAAAAATTAAATAAAAAACTTAATCGTAGTACCTTGTCTGTCGTTTTTAATGAAACACACACACACATATATATATATATATATATATATATATATATATATATATATATATATATATATATATATATATATATATATATATATATATATTGTAGTGTTGTTTATAGCAGACAAATATTTGCTATCCGCTTTAATGTTTGAAAAGAAAGTATCACGCGGCTGTTCTTATCACGGAGAAAGATAATGATTGTCTCTTAAATAAGAGATAACAATCCTGCCTTAATTATCAATGGTGCTAACAGCCCTTTACATTGCCATCGAAGAAACAGTTAAAAAATAAATAAGATAGTGAATAATTAGATATTATCTTTATTTTTTACCTATAAAAAAGAGCAAGATATCAGGCAATATTCCTTGGTTGGCACTTTTTAGTGATAACTTTTTTTACCTAGAAGCAACATTATCAGTTTTGATTTCAAAGTGGATAGAGTCATTACACTCTGTTGTCTCACGTCCCAGTTATTTTTTTTAATATAATTAACGATAAATGAGCGAATTTACACTGTGTTGCATCACGCATGTCCATGCATGCTTAATGGATCAAATGTATGACAAAAAGTATAAATAACTCGGCCTCGGTAGATGTTGTTTAATATAAAGCATAATCCAAGATCCCTTCCATTGTACATCTTATATTTTTTTTCAGATACAAGACGAGCTGCAAGTTCTAGTCACGCTTATCCACAATATCTTCATAAACAAATTACTGAAGCAATCTTGTATTCTCCATCGCTCACTGTTTTCAATATTTTTATCGGAGGCATCAACATGAAAAAATTACAAAAAATTAAAGATTTAAAGTATTTTGACAGAGGACTGAAAGTGCAACATCCGAAGGTTTAAGGGGAGGGCCAAAAATGTATTTGAAAAGCTAAGCAAAGTATTACGAAAAAGAAAATACTTCATTAGAAACAAAAACAAAAGGGAACTGACCTGTTATGTAATAAGATGCCTTCCAGAGCGCTAAGGAAAGTATGAAGAAAAAAATTAAATCTCGTTGCAAACAAAGAAGAGTACTGAACTGTTATGTAATAAGATGTCTTCCAAAGGCTAAGCAAAGTATTAAGAAACAAGAAAATCCCGTTAAAATCAAAGAAAAGAGTACTGAACTGTTATGTAATAGGATATCTTCCAAAGGCTAAGCAAAGTATTATAAAACCAAAAAATCTCGTTAGAAACAAAGAAAAGAGTACTGAACTGTTATGTAATAAGATGTCTTCCAAAGACTAAGCGAAGCATTATAAACAAGAAAAATTTCGTTAGAAACCAAGAGTACTGAACTGTTACGTGATATATCTCTTCATATATGGCAGTGAATGACATTCTCCTTGAAGATGAGGGACATGAAGCAACAGAAATGTTATTCAGAAGGATGCTGGGGATACCATGGACCAAATATGTCAGCAAAAACGAAGTTTTAGAGAAAATGTAAACAAAAATGAAAATTAAACTTAACATCAGAAAGAAACAATTGAATTTTTTAGGACACGTAATGAGGAAAGATCGCTTGGTAAATATGATGCTCACAGGACAGATAAACGACGCATACCATACTTAGTGAACTCGACGGATCGGATGCTGGAGCAGGGCTTGGGAAAAATAACAAAGAGACAAAATTTGTTAGGAGCTACAAATGATAGTATTAGGTTGGTGCAAAAATAATGTCGCTTTCTCACATAGAAACATATGTGAGAAAACGACATTATTTTTGCACCAACCTAATAAATTATGAAGAGTCATAATCGCCTACGTGCTGAGGGGACACAGAACACAAAGAACTATGATGTTGAAAGATGTTACAGAAAGAGTAATGGCGAATACGGCGTGAAATATTCGCAAACGTACAGATAGCAAATTATTTTATGTTAACCATATGCTCATAATCTTCACTTCCTAGTTAATCTTCTTTGTTTATAGCAAACACCTTATTTATTAACCCTCTACCTTGAGGAACTCTTGAGTCTTGCGTGAGCTTTAGTAAAAGAAAAATCAAAATAGTTTTTCGGACCTGACAAAGCCTTCGATACAACTAACCAGAGAGCTGTTCTTCTGTAATTAATCACATAGACTCAGCGTCGATTCGGGTAAGAAATGGCTTGTAGGTTTTAATACCGCCAAAACAAAATTACTATGTTTTAGTCATCATAGAGAAACTATTCTCTTGCCATCAGCATTGCAGATGCGAATCTCCAAGAAAGCAACTAACTTTTCCACTGACGTGAAGTGATTATACTGAATAAAATGCTAAGTCTGCCACGAGGAAAGTTTGTTCACTGTGTCAGGCCAGAAATCTTTTGATCTTTTTTGTCTCGTCAGAATCCACCTTAAACGTTTATAAATCTACCATTCGTCCGTGCATCAAATAGTGCTGCCACATTTGATTTTATATTTCTCGAGATTTGTGACAAAATCCAAAGAAGGGTCTGTAATATAATTGGTCTTCACCTGGCATCTCAGCTTCAGTCACATTCTTACCGCCGTGACGTCTTTTTCCTGTCTTTCTATATGAATCTTTGGAGCAATTTTGGCGATATGATTGAAACACCCACATAGAGGTGGAGGGTGTAAGATTTTATCTTGATCTCAGGCGTTTCAGGTTTCATCGCTGGCGGATGGTGGGGGGAGGGGTCTTTGAAGTCGGATTTTCTCCGCGACACCCAAGAGGAATAAAAGAATAAATAAAATGTCACCTCTTCCGGTTAACGTTTTCCTTTGACAAGAAGTGGAATGATTATGTTGAATCAATTGGTAAGTATTCTGTGTTATTTGAATTGGCGAAGGTTTATATAGAACCAAGAACACTTCTCAGAAGAACTCATAGAAGAGAAATGGTACACAGAGAACCAAATAGCCTTCATCACAAATATTGAATTCAGCGTTGCCCTTCTTCCAGGCTGTTTGCTAACGAAGGCTAAAGAACTGTTGTGGAGTGATTTCGCAGTGGAGGCTTGTATTTGTACTAAATCGGTCCTAAAATAGGTTCGATGTACAAAACGTTAGAAACTTGATATAATAGGTATTACGCAGAGTAATCTTGTCGTGGTCGTTGACTACTTTCGTATTCGACTAACTGTCGTCCGACATCGACTCACGGACCGACTCCCTGACTCGTTACTCTTACTACTCGTACTTCTTATAGGTGGGAGAGTCTATTAACTATAGAATAGGTGTGTTCCACTATAACAAGAACCCAGTCTATCCGACTATTTAATCCGCAATTGGATGGAGAGAAATGAATACATGAGTTTTACAAATGGAATATGTGCGAAAAAGAGTATAAAGATGTCAACCAGAATTCGAACATTGATTACGCTCTTTCGAGCCGATAAACGTTAGAATAATTGCGCGCACAGACACGCACATTCACAAATACATATTAATAAGCTCCTAATCAGTTATATAAAACAAGGTTAAAATTATGAATTAATTAATATGGTTGTAAATACCAATGCTATACAATGAAAAATAGGTCTGGCGAAGTAAAACTGGCAGATGCTCTTAAAAATGACCTCCATTAATTGTTAAATGAAACAAGAAATGGCTTGTAAGTTTTAACGCCCTTAAAACGAAACTGATATATTTTAATCATCGTAGAGAATCGTGTGCCTTCCATCATCATTGCCGATGCTAACCGCCAGGAGAACAATTCTTTACACCTTAATGGTCTCATATTTTCTACTTCATGTCAGTGGAAAAAATGAGACCCAGATGTTGTAAAGATTTGCTCCCCAGGAGGTTAGCGTCGGCCATGTTGGAAGGCAAACATGATTCTCTCTGATGATTATATTGAGTCAATTGCTAGGTCTACTGCTAGCGAAGTTGGTTCACTATTCACAATTTGGCTCACAACTTTTTCCTCTTCTCAAAAAAAAATATATATACATTTTGTAAATCTTCACAAAAAGGAAAATGACAGAAAGAGATAATTGAAATTTCTAGGGCACATAATGAGAAAAGAGGGCTTGGAAAATTTGATACTCACAGGACAATCCACAACCTACCTAGCGAGCTTGTGTAAACGGACAGCAGAGAGGCTTTAGAAGAGATAACAAAAAGATTTTTAAAAAATGACTATGGACTACAAAGAACAGGTAATAATTATGATCACCAACGTCCCGAAGCGTCACGGAAATATATAAAATGATTCACTGTCTCCTGATACCAGATTAACCTTAATATCTACCAGTTCGCACAAGCGCTAATCTGTCTACATGGTTTGCTTTTCGCGGGCCAATATGCCTTAGTTTCAATAAACATCATTTCGCTTTAAATTCCTGTACATATTTGTGCAAATGAAATCAATATTCCCTGGTGGATTAACAATGAAACACGCTAAACAATTGCAAATAAAGACATACAAATATAAAGATTGTCCAACCGGACTCTTTTCCATCATGGCGTTGAATTATCAATGGTAAAGAATCTGTTTTCTTTTCTTTCTTTGCGTGTTTTGACTTTTTTCAGATTTTCCATTATCTCCGAAGTCAATTAAATCAATACTTATACGCAGTTCAAAATATGATATGTAGTCAATTCGAAGCTATAGAATGCCCAGTTCAGCTACGTAACCAAAGACTTAACATTTAGCACTATGCATCATTTATAAATATTACTTCCCTTTTTACTGTATATAGAATCCCCTCAAAATATAGTGTTTTATATAATTTGAAACTGCAGTAGCTTTGTTCTCAATTTCAATCAAGTTTATTTTAGGTATTGCCATAGAATTATATGACTACGCAACCAAGAAATTTAAATCCAAATTACATTGGCAGGACTAACATTTAGCTTTGCCAAAATAGTCACTTACAGAGTGATAACGTAATTCCCACTCGAAAATATATTGAAAGGATTTTTTTAAACTTGAGAAGATAAGGTTGTATATGTGAAATCGTATGTATGTTTTATTATCTTAGGTCATAGTTCTTAGTCGAGCCGATAACTTTAAACCAACCCTATAGAGAATAAATAATAAATACAAGAACATTAAACTCTAGATGACCAGAGATTAGCAGTTGATCTCTCCTCTGACCTTGCTCTAACAGCCCAGTGGGGTGGGTAGACTGGCTAGTCACATTCAGTTCTTCTGTTGTGGAGTATTTTCGCAGTGGAGGCTTGTATTTGTACTAAATCGGTCCTAAAATAGGTTCGACCGACAAAACGTTAGGAACTTGATATAATAGGTATTACGCATAGTAATCTTGTTGTGGTCACTGGCTACTTTCGTATTCGACTAACTGTCGACTACTGTCGTCCGACATCCACGCTATTTAGTAACTGCCCCACACAGTCACATGTGGCACAATGCCGAATTTAATTTGGTGTTCCCGAGCCCGTAGGCTCGGCCAAAAAATCCCCGTAGACCCCGCATAAACGGGATCGGGTCTGTCTACATCCCCGGACGAAACTCTGCCCTTCGGCATAGCCTCGTCCGGGTTCCTCTCTGCCCGAAGACAGAGAGTTCGACTGTCGTCCGACATCGACTAGTATTTAGTCACACCCCCACGAGAGTATCATGTGGCACAGGGCCGGTTTAACGTGGGATCTCCGAGTCCGTGGGATCTCCGAGCCCATGGGATCTCTGAGCCCGTGGGCTCGGCCAAAAATATACCCTTTGAACCCGTATAAACGGGTTCAGGGTCGGTTTACCTATCCGAATGAGACTCTGCCCCGAAGGCAGGGAGTTCAACCGTTCAGCCGGTCGTTCGACATCGACTAGTATTTAGTCAACCCCCCCACAAGGGTATCATGTGGCACAAGGGCGGTTTAGCGTGGGATCTCCGAGCCCGTAGGATCTCCGAGCCCGTGGTTCCTCTCTGCCCGAAGGCAGAGAGTTCGACTGTCGTCCGACATCGACCAGTATTTAGTCACACCCCCACGAGAGTATCATGTGGCACAAGGCCTGTTTAACATGGGTTTTCCGAGCCCGTGGGATTTCCGAGCCCGTGGGCTCGGCCAAAAGTATACCCTTTGAACCCGTACAAACGGATTCAGGGTCGGTTTACCTCCCCGAACGAGAGTCCGCCCTTCGGCGGAGCCTCATTCGGGTTCCTCTCCGCCCGAAGGCAGGGAGTTCAACCGTTCAGCCGGTCGTTCGACATCGACTGACCCTCGTTTCTCTTACTACTCCTACTTATATTAGGTGGGAGAGTCTATTAACTATAGAATATGTGTTTTTCACCATAACATCCTCGAAAACCAAACTAGTGACTATTCATCATCGTCGATCACTACAATCTTAACCTGTTCACATATCAGCATAATCTGTGCCTCTTACTCTGTAACACTCTATCTCGAGTGACTCAATTGTAAACAAAAAATTTTAAATTTCTATTTAAGAAAATATAAAAACTACTCTGATAATTAATCATACTGAAAACAGTCATAGAACTCTGTCAGATGTTATAAAGCAATGAAGATTTGAAAAATATTTTAAAATACAGTGGAAAGGTTAACTGACTTTTATAATGGTAATAGTTCTCTTCTAAGGAAACGTTCAGCATTCATTGGCTGGACGGCTAACGTTACTGCTGGTTAAATTTATGAAATCTTAAATCTCTTAAAACAATTTTCCATTAAAATAGGTTTCTCAGCTCCACTAACTGTAAGGCTTATCAGTTTGACAAGGCCAAAATGGCAGCCGATGTCCAAATCGAGTCCGTCGTTAAGTAGGGAAAAAGGTGGCTTGTTAATGTTAACGCCTCCGAAACTAAACTCTCCATTAATCATCTAAGAGACCCCATGCTACCTTCCATTAGCTTGTCTGATACTATCCTCTAGGAAAATGAATCGTTGCGGCTTCTCGATTTTGATGTTCTCTGCTGATATGTAGTGGAAAGATTATATTAAATAATTTGCTAGGACAGATGCTAAGAAAGTCTGTTCACTGTGTCGGTCTAGAAAATTGTTCTCTCCAGAATCTATCTTACATATCTATAAGTATACCATTCGTCCATGCTTAGATTATTACTATCACATATGGTCCGGTACCCCTTGAGCTGCTTGATAAGATCCAAAGAAGAATCTGCATTGTTTCTTTCCAAGTACGAGGATAGGCTGACTATAAACGAGCAATGATAGAACTCTGAAATCTTGCTTGCATTATCTTCAACTCTTTAATAAATAAGTGCATTGTTTATCTCCAGGTAAAAAGAAGACTTCAGAAGTAACTAGTAACGACTTCTCTTGAAAACGGAAAAAAATTGTCATTGTGGTGTTATCATGTACCTGAAGAAAAATGGTTTAGCCCTCAAGCACATTTATGCTGACGTGGTTGCTATATAGAGGATGATTCTCCGGCTAGTATTCAATGACTGTTCTGCATGACTGTGGCTTTGAACTTATTGATCACCTACTCTATTCTCTTGATTTGACCATCATCTGTTCCACAACATGAACAAACACTTGGATTAGAACCAGTATTACAGTGATGATGACGTCATATCTACTGTTGGATTTTTTTTACCAACACGAAGAACAGTTTTATCTGAACAGCCTCTTGTGAGTTTGCCTGGGAAGAATGCAGTTATTAATAAGGAGAAATGAATGCATGCAATATTTCCCAGCTCCAGAATCACTCCTTCATAGTCAGCAGATAAACCTTTCAGACCATCTCTGTTCGTTGAAAATTTTTTATGTGCTTTTTGTGTTTGGTTAGGTTCTTATTTGTGGGGTATTTTTTTGCTTTTTCGTTGTTTTTTCTTTGCTTTTTTCTCCTATTTTAATTATTTTAAAACTATATGTTTTCGAAAATTATTAATAAATATTTGTTATCCTTTATTTGCTATTGAACGATATCCAACGACTCGAATAGTGTAGGAAAATATGGCGGGAAATGTGAGAAAGGAATCCGATGGCACATCGGAATTGCGAAATATTTCTTCCAGCAACATTCTTAAGACAGGAAAACCATCATTAGAAATAAAGAAAAAAAAATATTCTCCTATATGACAATGTATTGTACAATGTATTGTATAATGTATTGTACAATGCCCTTGCAAAGGAAGAAAAGATTCAAAACGGTGGATTACAATCAGAATAAGACAGTTGAAGTTTCTGGCAAACATAATGAGGCAAACCGGCTTGGAAATTATTTAACATTCACTGAACATGTGGAAGGAAGGAAGGAATGAAGGAAGGAAGGAAGGAGGCCGAGAAAAAAAAACAGCATATAACGTATTAATGAGATTCAGGGAATAAATGGGAAAGCGGGAAGAAATAGAGATAAAAAAAAGACGTTTGATAACGTACATAACGAAGAACTATTGAACTTGCTAGGTAACCTTGACAAATCTGAGAAGGATATTAGAATAATCTAGAACATGTACTGGGAGTAAACGGTCTGCATACAAATAGAAAAAAAATAAACAAAAATAGAATGGTGTATAAAATTTAATAGGAGTAGATATATTCGCCTCTCGTCCAGTTCACACTCCTCTCTGTCTTTTAAACAGGAGCAGAGATTTCTGGCGGATTTCTTGCTCAGGTTTGGGTTTCCGGCGCCTCCTAAAGTCTTATCCTTCTCTTTCACTCCCATTAGCCAAAATGTCACCGAATTGATTAAAAAAAACAAGGTTATGTCTTCTCACCGGACTTATTCAACCTATACAGTAAGGCAATTCTAAGAGAATTAGAATTCCTATTAGGATTCATTATTGGCGACCACAATATCAACGATATAAGATATTCCGATGATATAGTGTTGATAGCAGAGAAGGTAGTGAAGGAAAGCGTGAAGTAAAGATTAAATATCAATTGCAAGCAGAAAGGATGCATGGTGGTCACCAAAAGAAACAGCTCAACATGCAGATTGCATAGTGGAGACATCAAAATTGAACAAGAACAACAATTTGAATATCTGGGAAATGTTTTGACAGATGACAGAAAGTACGACACCGAATCCCGAAGACGCATTGGAATAGCAAAATATGCCTTGCAAAAGTATTAAGAATTAATGTCGTTAGAAACAAACGTTACGTAATGTTAGTCCTCATAGACCACAGTGAATGTCAGACAATCTACTCACAGAGAAAGAAGAGACTTGAACCAATAAAATGTGGTTCTACAGAAGGGTGCTGAGAATGGACTGAACATGTGATCAACGTCAAAATTTTAAAGAAAATGAAAACAAAAAGGATACTTATACTTAACATCAGAAAGCGACAATTGACATTTCCAGGGTGCATAATGAAGAAAGCAAGCTTGGAAAATTTGATACTCACGGGATATATTGAAGGCAAGCTAGACAAAGGAAAGCTGAACATAACCTACTTAACAAAATCGTTTTAATGGGTGGCAGAAGAGGGTTCAGGAGAGATAGCAAAAAGACAACATTTACTAAGAACTACAAAGGACAAGCAATTGTGGAGAGCCATGATCGTCCGCGTTCTAAAGGAACACGTCATATAAAAGAAGTAATGAAAGAAATTTGTCTGAATTTCTGGAGTGAGGACTTATTGTTTGCAGTCGGATTAATTTCCTCATCTTTGTTGACACAGGATTTCGGCCGTTGTACCCTTCGGCTTTCGTCAGGTGTCAGTCGATCCGGGTAACCTTCAGGGTAGATTAATCTCGTTCCGCTGTCTATGTCTCGGGATATCTGCGCTGTTATTGCTAATCCTTCATAGTAATTGTTCAATGCATGAACGGGGTAGTACCAGACTCAGAGCGAATGAAAAAGTACAAAAAATACGAGCATATTATAACTTGAACCCGTGCCGTGTGCAGTGCCAAATTTCATTATAATTAGACAGGAGCTTCTTGATCTAGAGTCACTTTTTCTTTTGGCGACATTTTAATAGGGAATTGTTTTCAATAGATATTCGTATATCAATCCGCGTATATAAATAAACACATGCATAATATATTCCAACTGTCATGTGTGTGAAAAACAATAAATGTTCTTAATACATTATAAAATTATTAAATAAATTAAATATGCATAACACAACATATATTTATGCAATTCATTACACTACACTTGATTTTTTTTATGAACAAATATCCCGGATGTTTGGCAAATACTTATTATGTGAAAAGGCTATGTGGATGTGTCATTTTAAAACGTAATGACACTGTAAAACGTAATCTGTACGATTAAAAAATTTTGGCACGTGACTTGATGGTAAATAAATAAATAAATAAATGTTGGTTTGCTGCCGTTACGTATTTTTAAATAAATGTCAAGAAGAAACAAGTATGTATAATAAAAATATAATTATAATTTGGAAATAATTTCTAGAAAAAAATGAAAACTAAGTCAACAAGAAGGAGATATCCATACTTTATATTATTCTAAATAAATATGAATCTCAGACATTGTTGTTTGTTTTGTGTTTTTGAATGACTTTCACCTTTGAAAATTATATGGTAAATACTAAAATTAGTATAAATTGTCACCCAATGGATACTATTACTTGAATCGAAAGACCTTTATCGTGATAGCACAAAACAAACCTTTTCCCTGCAAGTTAAAGTTTTTATTAAAGTGATATTTCAAATAAAAGTTAGGCTATAGTCCTGGAAAAATGATAAGCCTCCTAAGTCATTCTGGTATTGTTAACTTACTGTTCGTTCTTAAAGTCTGTTGTTTGGTAATTTAACTTCTATCATTGAATTTCGAGCTGAATTTAATTAAGAAAATATGTGAATTGTTAAAACTATCAATTTTATTTTAATATCATGAAATAATTTTAATGTGTTGAAAGTTTTATCGTTTTTCCTGTTCTTTCTATCAAAGATTTCATTTTTTTACAAATTCTAAAAACCTTTACATTTACTAATTTCTTATGCGTTTGATCAGAATAATATTGTATAATGTGAGCAATGATAATTATTAAATAACTTGTATTTCAATTTAAAAATTAAAATATGTGTAAAAAAATAATAAAATTGATAATATTCTTTCTTCATCATTTAGTATGATGAACTGATTTTAAAAGGAACCCATTGGTTTTATGGGTAATCTAGAAACATCGAAATTTTCCAGATTTTATTACTATTTGATTTTTTAAAATAAATGTTCACCCAATATACAAGGCCCAAGTGTCACTCAAAATAGAATTATACTGAATAAGGTTGCTGTAAGGAAGCAATTGCTGATTATGAAGATATGTAAAATAGATAACGGTTGATCCGGGACTCGTATTAATCGGGGGTGCATTCTCTCGGAAGTCTATTTCGCAAAGTAACAAAACAAAGATGTCTGGGTGTAACTTCTTCCTTACGAATAGAATACAAATGAAAATGGGAATGAATGGCCGAAACTGTTGGAAATAAAGAATGAAGCTCGTTTGAACATTTGGCATAAAAATAGCGATGGAGGAGTGACAGGCTTGTGACGATTCGCCTGAGGGAAATCGGCGGTAAAAGGAAAAATAGCTTGCATAATAAAGTGGTAGACATTCCCGTCGTATTCGACATATGAGGGTCAAGCAGCTCAGTTCCTAGGAACCGACAGCCAGACACCAGCACATATGATTTGATTATAGAGGTGAAGGCTTTGTGCAGAAATCAACCACACTTTTTGAAGGGCCGAATACAGAGATCTTGTGCGCTACGTGCTATAAGATCCCCAACCGACCCTCCGCAGGAATAGTGGATAGCGGTTTGGATTGAGGAATCGGAGAGCCAAGTTCGAATTTCAGTCGAATCCATTACATTCACTCACGTGCTAATACCCTTGGGAAAGGTATTAATCCTCTTCTTCTACTTCCAACAATGGGTAAATAACAAGACAGACTGGGTTCTATAGTTTTGAATGGCAACTGCTCTAGAAGAAGGACAACTCGCATAATAAATCACGGCCATAATATTGCAGCTACCAATAACATCTATTATTTATGCGTCTACAAAGATCAAATCAAAGGTACAACAAAACATATACAGGTTGCGCCAGAAATACCTCCCATATATGCCACCCATATATACCCCTACATAATAGTAAGATATTTCCTACAACTAATGTCACACTATAATGTTTTAAGTATTTCTGGGAGTCATATGTGCGAGATATTTCTGAAGTACCCTGTATTTTAAAAAGACTTTTGTCCAGTCATTTTCTTGCTCGGAGATACACCAGCAAGAAGTTAACATTTGCTGGCTTTTTCAGAAACAAATAAACAACAACACGACGTATCTCTAGCAGAAGATATATCACAAAAACACTTCAACCAGAGATACTCCGTACGTATCTCCAGACGACCGAATAAGAATACAGCTTCGCAACAAGGTTCGCCATTTTTCGATGCTCCCGAAAGCAGCAACAGATTTCGCAGTAAACGCAACAATATACATTTCTTTGATCACGTGATTTTCTTTGATTGTGATTGATTCATTATTTTCTTTATCCTAATCGTTGAAAAATGTTCGCTGATGGTTGCTGCAATAAAAAGAATAATGCACTTATCGTTACGTGCAACAGGGAAAGAATGTATTTTTGTTGATCATTCCATTGTTTAGAAAATTTGTAAGAAATTTACAAAAAGAAAAACCTTTCCGTTATACTGCTATGGGATTCTTTTGCACAAAATGTTCATTATTATTTTCTTTTGAGATGCCCAATGCGAGTGATTTCATTTTCTTGATTTCCTCCTTGATTTATTTACATTAGGCAAGCTAGGAAAAATGTTGCCTTTGAGATCGATGTAAACCAATAAAAAATCAACTTTGCATAAATCATTAAAATGTTATTTTTAAATTTGCAGCTGGCCATATTTCTCTCCCTATTAGAACGTTTGCCAACCGTGTCTACAGGGTCCAGTCTGTCCTGCTATTTACGCATATATATATATATATATATATATATATATATATATATATATATATATATATATATATATTAGTGGTTCTATAGTCTTGGATGGCAACTGGTCTAGGAGAAGGACAATTCAAAACCTGTGGAGGGTCGTTTGGGGACCTTGTGGCACTTAGTGCACCAGGTCTCTGTATTTGGCCCTTCAAAAAGTGTGGATGGTCCTGCACGAAACCTTCACCACTATAATCAAATATCATGTGCTGTTGTCGGGCTGTCGGTTTCCTGGGAACAGATCTGCTTAACCCTCATATGTTGGATTCGACGGATAAGTCGAGCGAGAGCGAGTGGTCAATATATTTATGATCACGCATATATATATAGGGTCCCAGCTATCGGAAAATAGTTACCACCCAAAAGGTGTCAAAACACTGTGAAAGTATAAAAATATGTTTTAATACTAGCAATACTTTTGAGAAAAATTGTTACCAGCAGTTCAGTTTTCAAAAAGAAAAATATTGCCAGCAATACATTTTTGGGAAAAAAAATTGCCAAGAATACATTTCTTTTTTTTTTTTTTAATATTACCAGTAATAAAAATCTTTAGATAACCCACTCAAATTGATATGCCGTAAAACAAAACAAAAACAAACAAACAATGATAAAGTGGAAAATGTTTACTTGTGATACATTCATCCTTCAGAATTTAATTGGACTATATATGCGATGACGGTATATAAATGTGTATATACCAAGAACAGTTTTAGAGGAAATGTGTATGACAGAATGGAAAATCTTTTCGTGTGACGCGTTTCATCGGTCTAGGTTTGTTTAACACACACACACACACATATATATATATATATATATATATATATATATATATATAGATAGATAGATAGATAGATATATAGATATATACATATATACATATATATATATATATATATATATATATATATATATATATATATATATATACATATATATATATGTATGTATGTATATTGCTATTATCTATTAATATTTGTCTTGATAGTTGGTGGTTCATGATATGGTGGACGATGTTAGCACTGGCGGATTGCACTGATTTTCAGCAAGTGACAGGTCAATCTGCGAAAGACTGGGTTGCATGTGGGGCCGATTTTATTATCATTATTATTATTGGTGTTGAAGAGGCGTGTGGGTGAGACATGAGAATACATAGAAAACATTATTTTCAAGATATGGCGTTGTTGTCAATAATTAAATGAGATTTTTTTTCATACATGCACGACGCTCTCTCGTAGATTGAACTGTTATCTGTCGAAATTCAGGGAAATACGTGCTCACATTGTGCAGCATGTCATGAATGGACAAAATACAACTGTCAACATAAGAAAAATATATATAGAGATACATGCATACATACATACATATATATATATATATATATATATATATATATATATATATATATATATATATTAATAAAAAGAAAGAACAGTAAGATATATAATCTGGTGTGCTTATAGATATTTTTATTTTTACAAAATAGTGCTCAATGTAAATTTATAGAGCATTAATATTATAAATTAATTGACTTAAAATATGTTTTTTTCGCTAGGAGTAGCGAAAAAACCATATTTTAAGTCAAGTAATTTATAATATATATATATATATATATATATATATATATATATATATATATATATATATATATGTAAGGTGAGAACGAATAGAGTACAATTCCAACGTATGTGACATTTAATTTAAAAGAGAGCTCAATGCAAAGTAGAGATATATTTTTTTATTTTGGGATATTACACCGAAAACATTTCAAAATCACTACACAATTGCAGTCGTGTTTCGACGTGTATCAATGTAGCTCATCAGGCGATTGAAAATTACTTACGTGTGAACGATTTTTTTAGACTTAAAAGCAAAATACAACCCCTTTTAGCGAAAGAAAGAAACTGGGGTTATAAGGTTTGTTGGCTTTACTCTGATCAACCAATGAAATATAACCTACGTTAAATTTAAATTAAACAAAGAAGCAAAAATTAGAAATTATTTTTTCTAAATGGGTCACGACCCGTAGATCGGCAACTAACGACAACCAGACATAAACTAAAGCGGATGCAAATGGTTACATAAATTATAAAAAAACTCGACAATGCCGTTTCTTAAAAATGGTGTTGGGAAGTAGTTTAACAAAACTTTAGACAAGTTATATGCTTTGTGAATTTCCTACATAATTTTTTTTATAATTGATAAATAGCTTCTTTAAGAAACTAGTAAATGATTCAAACGCACAGAATCATTTGTTAAATTTATATGCAACTGTTGAATAAAAAATCTTCATTTAAGATGTTAATAACATTGACCATTCAATGTAAAATATCAAAAATACCAACCAAATACCAATGTATTAATCTCCTGGCCGTATTAGTAACATCTTGTATGGATTCCTATGGGCACTCCGTAAGGAAGAAATCACTATTCAATTGTAATTGACCTAGACGTAATTTGTTTACATTTGGATACTCTTTGAGCAGATATGAATTTACGTGAGAGATTCATGGAAGACTGAAGTTTAAAAGCAGTAAAATCGACCTTGCCAATCGAACGATTCTCCGTGACACGTCAGGCTAAATGACGGTTCCGTATAGGATACAGGTTCGATTCCTGTCGGAGAACCAATATTTTCTATGAAACGAGGCCGGTAAATGTTATTAATACTGTTTGTTATAAAACAGAGCATTTTCTTAAATATTTGTATGTATAAAAAGAATGTATAAACATAAAAATGTCTTAAAATAATTGTCGGACTTTGTCCATTTCGTAAAATATATATATATATATATATATATATATATTACGCACAGGTCTCTGCGAATAGTTACATGCGCACGCGCAGAAATGTATCTATATAGTCTTTCTGTTATATATATATATATCAAACAGATTATATCTGTAAAAGGACATTATGAGACAAGACAAAACTTACCTTTTCGTCCTCTGAGGGACTTTATCAAGTTAAATATGAGGATTTTATTTGGTGACAAGTAATTTTTGCTCTTGTTGCAAAATAAATCTTTACGTTTGCCTTGATAAAGTCCTTCAGAGTACGAAACGTGTTGTCTAAGATCAGGGTTCCTTTTTTGTTTATTCATATATATATATATATATATATATATATATATATATGTATATATATATATATATGGGCGGGGTAAGAATTTGTATCTGTATGTGGGATGTGGGATGTGGGGGTGTATGTAAAATTATTAGGTTGGTGCGAAAATAATGACGTAATAATGTCGTTTTTGACGTTAAAAAATACGTCAAAAAACGACATTATTACGTCATTATTTTTGCACCAACCTAATAATTATTAAAAAAAATCGAACGCTTAAGCACACATATTTGGAAATACGCACATACTCACATATATATATTTCCTCATATACGCTTTTTTGCATGGATATACCAACATTTGTGTGCGTGTATATGTGAATGATTGTATCTGGCTGTGTGCATGTGAATCCTTGTGTTTTTTTTTAGGGGGGATGTTTTTTTGTTTTGTTTTTTTGTTTTTTTTTTCTGTTTTTTTTTTTTGTCCGTATTCTCTAAATTATGATATTAGGTTCGACGCCAGATTAGATTCAACTAACTCCTTCCTTAGGAATTGATATTTTTCCTGTCACGCAATCTCTGTTCGCTTGTAATGTTTCGCGCCACTAATTCGGCGTAGCCAAGTGAATGCTATTAAAGATGTCAATAGTGATTTACTATCTTTACGTCTAGTTACGGGCATTCAAGCTGAGATTAGAATACACAGTCTCATCTTAGACACGGCTTCTCAAAAACTAGTTAATTTGATATTAACCAGTATAAAAAATAACTGGCAGTAAGAGGACAGCGTCCCATGTGAGAGAAAAAAAAAGATGTTAAAGTGTCATATTTTTAAAACATTTCCCATTCGCCGATTGGTTGGTTCTTTGACCAATCGGCGGAAGTCTATTATAATAAAAACCACAAGAGAATCGAAGGTGGCGGAGTTGTTCTTGAAGCTTCTGATTGTTGGTGCGCTGATGTTGGCTTGTGTTTCTTGAGGATTTGTCTCCAGTCCATTTTTAAATAAATATAAGCAAAGCTTAACTGATTCCAGTGCAATATTAAAATAGAATGAGAGATGCTCTGCGAGTTCAAGGAAAGGTCTGCAAGCTTCTCGGTATATACAAGAGTAGTTAAATCTGGCACAGGACCGAAGAATTGGAACCGGAAGTGAATATAAAATTTCTTTGTTTTATATGCTATGTCCTTTCAGGACGATGACAATCATGGCCCTACATAATATCCTGTCGTTTGCTCCACTGAAAGAACATATAGATGAGAAATTCATTGTTTAGCTAGGAATTCTTTCCTCTATCACAAGAAATATTCAATTTAATTGCGTAAAAACTGATTACAGACAAGTCTGCAATGGGTTAATTAGCGATTAAGAAACTGACAGAAACATGCCAAGTTCAACAGGGTACAAATGAAGTCGATGTTAAAACACAACTGTAGTATTTTTTTCATTTTGTCCTATACGGTTCGAATTCATCACTAGAAGTTATCAATAAATGTATCACTATAAAGTGTCAATAGAATGTGTCTACAGAAAGCATCAATAGAAATTAGTACTTGTATGTGTCCCTATAATCGATAATTTTGATGTATTATTATATTTGATTGTATATGATGCATCAATAGAGTGTATCACTATAATATATAAAAAATGTATCTCTATAATCTATCACGAGAAAGTATCACTAAAATGTACTGGTGCGATGGATAAATTGCCGTCATGTTATATGTTAAAGTCGCGCATGCGCGTTGTTTGTTTTTGATTTTGTCGACTGCACAGTATAGTAAAGTCAGTTGAGCTCAGTCCGTGAAAAAAAGTGCCCCGTGACGCAATTCGCTCCGCCATAAATTTGGAAACGACATGCTGTACAGCTTGGTATTCGCACCGAAAACTCCAATACCAACATTTTAGCATGTTTAAGTGTCAATCAAAGGACAGTGCAGCGGATTCGGAAAGAGTTGGATGATATATCCAGTTAACTTCATGTGATGGCGACATTATGCTGCCATTCACTACTCAACACGGAGGCCTGTATCAAGTACCTTGAGGAAGTAGTGATGCTCTGGGACAAGAGTGTGGCTGCTGGAAGACCCTATGTCTGTCAACAAGACTCTGCACAGTCATGGCCGTCAAACAATTTCTGCGACAACATATGGCTACCTAACTCTCCAGACTACAACCCCCTTGATTATTATATGTGACGAGCAGCTTGGCGAGAGACCAACAAGATTCTTTGTAACACCAATGATGAACTGAAGGCAAGGGTTATAACAGCATTCATCATCTTAAACAAAAACACCATCTAGAAGAGTTACAAGATATTCCGAAGTCGTCTGGAGGTCGTGGTTGAAGCCAATGGCGATTTTATTGAGCAAATTTACTCTGTAGTACGTCAAGATATATTTTGTGTAATTTTGTTAGATATATTGGTTAAAATGTGATGTTAATGTTATTTTCATTTTTATGTAAGTTAGACAACAATTTATCCATCGCACTCTGCATGTATGTCTACAGTCTATCGATATAATGTATAAGTACAAACATTTACTCTGATATATCACTTGAATATGTATTTATAATCTATAATTATAATCTATCAACAGTGTGTATCATAGAATGTATCACTATAATCTTTCATTATGATATATCGGTAGAATGTATTACTAAAATGTGTCACTAAAACATATCGCTGAAATGTATCATTAGAATATATCACTGAAATGAATCGCTATATTCTATGATAATAATGTATCATTAAAATCTATCGACAGGATGTATGGATTGAAGGCAATACTATAATGTATCACTAGAATATATCACTATAATATATCACAAATATTTATCATTCTTTCACGAAAAAGTATCATTAAAATATATGTCTTTAGTCTATCACTATAATGTATAACTCCAAACGTTTACTCAGACATATCACTTGAATATGTATTTATAATCTATAATTATAACGTATCAATAGTATGTGTTTCCTATAATAAATCACTATAATTGGTTTCACGTTATCCACCGACGTGAAGTGGAATAACTACAATAGAATGTATTATTAAATATATCACTGAAATGAAATTATATTATATAACTTAAATGAAACTCTGTATTATATGGCAACAAGTATCATTAGACTGTAGCATTAGAATGTATCAATAGAGTATATTATTGAAATATTATAATGTATCAACAAAATATATATCAATATTCAATCATAAAACTGTATCACTTAGATAAAAACAGTAGAATGTATCGCTCGCATGTAATGCTATAATGCATTATTAGATGGCGTCATTATAAATGTAATCCTTCAAGTGAATAAAAGTTTAGGAATAATTATAATTGCAAGTAGTAATAAGAACTTTTAATACGACCATTATCATTACTATAATTATTAATAATATACTTTCAGTTATCTTGAATGTAGTCTTGCCACAAAGCAAAAGAAAAAGCATCTGAGATATCCATTCTCCAAGAATTACTTTACCTCTATTTGCAGTAGCAACAAAATGGCTTTTATATCCATTGTCAAACTTACTAAATGGAAGTCAGGTGTGCACACATATACTCAATTACAGGCCTGCAAAAAATACGGTCCACGGGCCTCGTGAGACCAGTGAGAATATTTAGTATGGTCCACAAGACGTTTTCAAAATAGGCAAAATAAATTCTCCACCTGTTCGCATTCAAAAAATCATTTTTTGTGGAAGTATGATTTGATTCAACCAATATTTTTACTGTTTTAATCGTTTTACATCTTCCGCTGGAAAGGGAAAAAAACGAATTTTCTAAACATTGTTTATATCTGTTTCTATCTCACGCATTCTCAGCAATTTATTCTTAATAATTACTCTTGCGGATCACGACTAATTCCCTACAATCAATGAGGCTCTTTACATTTTTTTTAATAGTGCAGTGCTGAATTAAACCAATGGGGCGGGTGTTTTCATCTTAAGAATGCGAATTTTTTTTTTTTTTTTTTTTTTTTTTTTACCCAGACTGGCCCAACGACTACTGATATGGGTGCGTGATAATCAACTATAAAACCGATTTAGAAGTTCCTTTAGACAATTGACAATGCTTAGCCTAAAACAAAAAAAAAAGACAAAAGTGTAGATCAGTCCCTGAAGACGAAACTCACTGCTGTAGTAAAAGTCAAAAGACTAGTTTATTAACCACTACTTCCCGTCGAGAAGCTTAGTTTTATCAGGCCTAAGGGCAGAAGTGTAGAACGTATAATAGTTAAAGTCTACAGGACGAGATTGCTGGCTACTGCTCCACGGAGACGTGATGACAAAGTAATCATATTCAGGCGTTGAAATATTGAATATACTTGACTAAAATATCTAGAAAGAAAAATCGTAGTAAAGATATGTTTTTTTTTTTTATTTCCATTGCGCGCTAACTTTTCATAAATCCGGAATTAGATATCACGTATAAAAGTAATAATTCATAAAGCTGTTCTAACATCTGCTATCTTTGTTAGGGAATTTCGTAACAACAGAATAGCGAAGAATCAGCTTTTTGCTGAAACGACAGTATCTATTTAAATAAGGACTCATTGTAGCTGCTTCAGTAGAAATAGACATCGGCGAAAGTAGAAAAATGAAAGAAAAACGTATTTGTCTTTTGAGTTGTCCATTTTGGTTATTTTTATCCACGGCTAATGCCAAGATGATACACTACCTTCGTAATATACATGTTTGCTTACAGTAGAAGTCGAAAATATTCGAAGTTATATTTTCCCCCGATTTTTTAATTTAATTTAATAATCATTTTCGGATCATTTTGATGCCAGGAATTATGACAAGGCCATTAAACTTTTGCAGATGTGATCATTTTGTTTTCGCACATGACCAAGTAGGTAAAAACGTGGGTTGGCTGAACCAGAAGTGACTTCGCTACAGCAGAGAGAACAAAAACTTGGAGGGTTGAGTTATCAAGAGGAATTAACTAAAAATGAGATTTCCAAAAGCATTAAACATGGAATGAGAAAAATCTACGCCCGTGGACGAAATAAAGGGTTAGCTTCAGGATTCCAAATATCACCCGAAGAAGGCTGGAGAGTTGAGTTATCAAGAGGAATTAACTAAAAATGAGATTTCCAAAATCATTAAACATGGAATGAGAAAAATCTACGCTGGTGGACTAAGTAAGGGGTTCGCTTCAGAATTTCAAATATCACCTGAAGAAGGCTGGAGAGTTGAGTTATCAAGAGGAATTAACTAAAACTGAGATTTCCAAAAGCATTAAACATGGAATGAGAAAAATCTACGCTGGTGGACTAAGTAAGGGGTTCGCTTCAGAATTTCAAATATCACCTGAAGAAGGCTGGAGAGTTGAGTTACCAAGAGGAATTAACTAAAACTGAGATTTCCAAAAGCATTAAACATGGAATTAGAACAATCTACGCCCGTGGACGAAATAAAGGGTTAGCTTCAGAATTCTAAATATCACCTGAAGAAGGCTGGAGAGTTGAGTTATCAAGAGGAATTAACTAAAACTGAGATTTCCAAAAGCATTAAACATGGAATTAGAACAATCTACGCCCGTGGACGAAATAAAGGGTTAGCTTCAGGATTCCAAATATCACCCGAAGAAGGCTGGAGAGTTGAGTTACCAAGAGGAATTAACTAAAAATGAGATTTCCAATAGCATGAAACGTGCAATTGGAACAATCTACGCCCGTGGACTAAATAAAGAGTTCGGTTCAGAATTTCCATTATCACCTAAAGAAAGCTAGATCGTACAACGGCTGAAATGTCTTGAATATGGCAAGAAAGATGAGGACAACAGTTTGAACAATGTAAATAGTGTAAATAGAAATCAAGATATATTTGTTCTCTGTTTTTGAGCTTAAGAAAATGGATTATGCAGTATATATGTTTAAATTAATGGAAATTATTTATTGTTTTTAATGATTACAGGATATAGACGATCATGGCTCTCCACATATTCTTTATCTTTATTATATGTTATTTACCATTACTGCTTGCAAAAGATATCGTAGTAGTTTCACATTACCTTCTCTATAGTTGTAATAATCATTTCACCCCTAGCAAGGCTATAAAGCAGCTAAAGGGTTACTGAGTCTTAGAGAATATGAGGGAAAAATTTTATTAAGGAGAGAAAATAATAAAAGAACGAGAATTAAGAAGACAGACGATAACTATTGACATTGCATTTAATTTTTTTTAAATTGACAGGGAAGCCAAAAACCAAAGAAGAGTTCCACAAGCGTGACAAAAGAAACTGTTAACATAGAACTTACGGTTGAATCTATTCATTTCAACTGTGAATTCATGAGACCTTGCCGGTGATCTAGTACTGCCCTTACATTCATAACCTCTAGGTTTCTTTAGAGAAAAGTTCATCAAAACAATTTTTCATGAAAGTAATCATAGAAAAGGCAGCGAGAAGCAACGTAACGAAGGGAATGTGACTTAAGCTGAAATGCCAGATCAGCACCATTAACATTGCAGATTCTTCATTGTATTTTATCAAGAATCTCTAAATATATAGCAGGAGCACCAGGCCAAATGTTGCGGCAATATTCAAAGCAAGAGTGAATGGTAAAATTATAAATATGTAAGATAAATATGTAAAATGACCTGATTACTGTTTTCTCTATAAAGGTATCTTCTAACCAGTATTAATGTATCTTGTCGAAAAAATATTACTCTTGCCATAACAATAAGTAATGCTTATTAAAAGAAACATAAAACGGTCAAAAATTTGCAATTGTTAATCCCAGGTTGAACACTACATAAGACTCGAAATGACAATCGACATTGCGCAAGATGAGTCGAGTGTTTTTATTCCGCTGAGCTCTCCTGTCGTTTCTATGAGAGATTTACGACTGACGTAGAATGGTCCTGGTGAAATAGTTCTAATTAAAGCGGCTTGAGAACTTTAAACAGGTTGCCTATCGTTTATTTCATATACTGCACGTTATAAAATTCTAATTTACATTTTTTAGATTTTCAAATTTTTCCAGCAAAGTTGGAGTGCCACTAATACGTAAGAGACGATAGAGAGTGAAAGCAAGAGAAAAGATTGGGTACAGGGTGGGGGATTACGGGAAGGATGAAAAGAAGAACGGTGATCAAAGCATCAGAAGATGTCGATTGACATTACATTTAAATTCTTGAAGATTATACTTATCAGGGAAGCAAGTAATAGAAAGGGAGTTTCACTGTCGGGAAGTGCAAGAGAAGAAGCTGTTGGAGTAAAAGAGGCGGTTACATTTAACTGTTTCGAGATTAAAAGGGTGGGAGAGAAATGCCAACCTAGTAGCACGCTTAAATTCATGCAGTCGGGGAACCAGTGAATATAGACCAGTTGCCATGAAAATATTCGTAAAAAAGACAGAGGGAAGCCACATCACGTCTGTGAGGAAGCGACTGCAGTCGAGACGCCAAGTCATGACCGATCACATTGCATATCCGTCTTTGGATTTTGTCGAGAACCTCGAGAAGAACAGCGGGAACACTAGACCATATATGGCAGCAGTATTCAATGCATGGACGAATAATTTGTAGATGTGAAGGTTGGGCTCAGACAAGAAAAATTTTCTAGCACGGCAAAGAAAATAAACTTTCCTTGCGGTAGATGCAGCTATTGATTCAATGTAGTTATTCAACTTCACGTCGGTGGATAACGTGAAACCAAGAAGGTGCAAAAAAATTAATATTCCTTAATTTACTATTTTGCACACAATATGTTCCTAAACTGTGATCTAAATGCTAAGATAGTTAACCCTTTCAATGACGAAAAAGACTCCGAATAATTTAGAAATCTAATTATAGAGACCATCAATACAACAACCGTTTATTTATTAAGATCACAAAAGTTCGGAATGAAAACGAAAAAAAGAACTACATTTTTTTTAATGAATTTTAAAGCGGAATATGCTAATTTCTATTAACCGCTCGGGAATCTCCAGGAACCGTCAAGCTGATGAATACAAATGACAAAACGGCGTTTATCTAATATTAATTTCATGTAATATTTTTCGCACACACGCAGGAACACACAAGCATACACAGAAAAAAACCTTTTACACGCAAATATCATTGATAAATATATGAATTAATCTCTTCTATGCCCCTTCCCAACAGGAAGAATAACATGACGGAAAGAAATGGCAACTCACTGTGAGAAAATGATTGCCCAAGCGTATATTACGTCTGGCAATTAAGTAACTGAGTGAATGAGGAAGGAGGACTTGGAGAATTTGGCACTCACTGGACATACTGAAAGAGACAAGGCAAAGAAAAACAGAGAGTAACCTAACTAAAGTACTTCTACAAATAGATGGCAAAACAAGGAGTTTATTTTTGTTTGTTTTTTGGGGGTTTTTTTTGCTCGATTTCACCCCATGCAAGGCAGTAAAGTCACTAAGACACAAAAGATTACTGGGCGTGGAAGAATTAGAAGGACAATCGAAAGCGACTGACATTGAATTTAAATTTTTTAAGAATCACTTGGCTGGAAAGTATCGAGTCGGAAGTGAGTTCTACAAGAGAGAAGTGTGAGAAAAGAAACTATTAACACAGAACTTACGGTTACATCTAGCCAACTCAATTGTATATCGATGAGACCTCATCGCCAGTCTAGTACTGCGTTTAAATTCATAAAGTTTAGGTACCAAAGCGAAGAGACCATCCGAACAGTTGCCATGGAAGTATGTTTAGGAATGGCACGTGGAGTAATGCATAGCGGTTCCCATTGAGGAATCGGAGAACCGAGTTCGAATTCCAGTCGAATCCATTAGATTCGCTTATGTGCTAAAACCTTTATGTGCTTTATCGAATTATTACCATTCCCTTCGAATGAGACAACCTATTCCCCAGAATTATTACTCCGGAGAAAATGCCTCTCTGTCCACTAGAATCGTAACCATTTCAAATCCAGGGTTAACTAATATATATCCTTATGATATGAATTTTTTACTTCCTCCTTCTCCTTCCCTTGCAACAATCTCAATCAAAAACACTCTAACTTGAGCGCCTGAGACTATTATTATTGAACAACTATATACTCCAAAGTGATAGCATACATACAGTTCTGTCTATATTTCTGAGATGAGGTATTATGTAGATTATTTACATTATTCGAATTATTTTCCTCATCTTTGTCGCCATATTTATTACAAAATTTCGGCCGTTGTACGCTCCGGCCTTCTTCAGGTGGTTGGAATGTCGAACTGGGATAGACAATTATAATTCCACGTGCTATGTCTAATGGATGTCAGTTATCAGTTAGATACAGTGACAGAACCAAAAGAGTGTGAGTTCAATACCTGGTTAAGGCGGTGGAGAACTTGGGGAGAGGAATTGACAGGAGATAACTGATAACTGACATTCATTAGACATGGCACGCGTAACTAGAACAGTCTACCCCAGTAAGCGAAATAAAGGGTTCAGTTCGACATTCCAACTACTTGAAGAAGGCCGGTCCGTACAACGGCCGAAACGTTGTAATAAATATGGCGACAAAGATGAGAACAATAGTCCGAATAATTTAAATAATATACATACATTTCTTTGTACATTTAAAAAAAAAGGCATTGTTTTAATTACATTTCTGATAGATGGATGAAATATGTATCGAGTGAGTCCGGGTAATAATGAATTAGAAAATAAGGTAAATATCAACCTATCAAATAAAATTCATTTCTTGTTTTGAATTCTGGACAATTCTGCTGCCAATTACAAAAAATTAGGAATTTATACAAGACAAGGCTGAACGGTTCGTCGGCTGACTATGAAAAAAGCGAAATCTTGCACGCACTAATTTCAAGTCTTTCTATTAATAACTGTGTTGTTTATTTCCAGGTAAACTAATATCTGACTGTTCAAAGGTTGTTCATTTTTTTTCTTTGGGTCAAAAATATCATCAACAGCAGATATGACATTACTGCCACTGCCATACTGGTCTCCAGACAAGTATTTTTCATGGCGGGGAAGAAAAGGCAGCCAGTTCTAAAACAACAGTCATGCATAACAAGCAGTAAAACCAGGTTCTTGTGTCTTGGAATACTGTCTTAATAAAACAAGACCTCTTTCATTAGTTTTCCTGGACGTTTATTTTTAATATTCTTTCCTAACTGCCTCAGCAAGTTGGTATAGTACTCTTCATTAATATAGTACTCTCCATTAATGTTTGTACCTTTTTAAAGATAGTCAATAAACACAATCCCTTTTGCATCCCAAAACAATGAGGCCATCACCTTCCCGACATATTAAACGACCTTGGCCTTCTTTTTAGCAGGTAACGAGAAGTCTTTGCACTGTATGGGTTGTCTTTTTGTTTCTGGCTCAAAGCGATGAGCCCAATACTCACCCTTCGTTCAGAAACTTTCAAAGAAACTGGATCCTCCACAAACAATTTTAGATTTTCTCGGGATGTTACGCTGTGCGCTTTTGTTTACATATCGGAAGACGTGGCACCCACAGAAAACTTCGTCGTTCAATGTTTAGAATATTCTCAACTCTCTCACGGGATATTATAATATCTTTGACTATTTGATTTATAGTCAATTGCCTGCCATCCTCTACCATGTGGCAGTGGCGTAGCTAGGCGGCCGAGGGGAGCGGACCGCCCGGGGGGGGCAGCATAAGAGGGGTGACACAATGTCACCCCCAACAAAATTTTTCAACCAGGCTAAGGTGCCAAAAATAGTCTGAAAACAGTGATGGAGACACAGAGTTTCGCAGGCGGGCGTATGACCCCCCATAAATAATTTATGACTCCCCAGAAATAATTTATGACCCCCCAGTTTTGTACCCCCGTCAGAAATTTTCTAATAAATTGTCAGGAAATTTGTGAGTAGGAAAAATAGGAATGTTTTCAGCTTTCATGTGTTTCAGTTGCTCAATCTTGGTTTCTAACAAGAGACATTGTTGTAACATTTTATCGGATGATATGGTGTTTTAACTCTGCATCATTAATAACAACAAAGCGAAATACGAAGCCAAAAGTGCAATAATTTCAGTCTTGCCTGTGTATCAATTCGCTGAGATACAATTTTCCATTGAGTGAGCGATATACTTTTGAATATATCTACTAGTGTTGGGACGATTAATCGGAATCAGAATCGAGAATCGGAAAAATCGGAACTTTTTGGGGTATCGGAAACGGCATCGGAAAAATTTGTGCCTATTTTCCGATTCCAAAAACGATTCTTTTAAATTTTTAACTTAATTTTCCATTATTAATGCTAATGATAAATATTTATGGTTTTTAAATTATCACTAAAACTAAAATCATAATAACATCAAAATACGATGTAAATTTATTTTACTTGTATAAAGAAAACCAACAAAAATAAACTTTACATAAATTCTCTAGGTAACCTATAAAAGAATGCAGTTTATTTACAATGTTCCGAAAAATGCTTAAAAAGTAAATAGAATATTTTTGTCAAGAAAAATACTTTCAAACATCATTGATAATTAAATGGTACCCAGAAAATGATGCAACGGAAAATTGGACACCGGAAAATTAGCAACAAAATTACGTCAACCATGAGCTAGTCGAGACTGTCGGATCTGGCTCTGTTGTCGATTGAAAACGAGCTTACAAGACAGATTTTGACGATGTCATTGACCAGTTTGCCACAATGAAAACAAGAAAACATTCATTCTAAGACCATAGTATCGAATGTCATTGTTTTGTGTTTTGTATTTCGTTGTTCTGAAAGTGAACAGTTGCATTTTAAAAATCTTTTGATTTGAACTGATTATTTTGTGGTATTGGATTTTGTCTTGGATCATACATGTAAACAGTAACATACCGGTCAGTAGAGTAAAGTAGAGGTAGAGCATGTATGAAAATTTAGCTACAGCTAACCATTCAGCATAGGGTGAATCGGGGTCATTGGGGTGACATTTGAGCGGACCGCCCTGGGTGACGTTTACTCTAGCTACTCCACTACCATGTGGTGAAAACGATCAATGTTTTCCTCGATGGTGGCAGTTGCAGAGCGTCCAGACCTAGGGTCATCTTCAAGAATCTCTACCTACCCCTCCTAATTTCTGCTCTCCCACTTTTGCACTGTTGAAGTCATCCCCTAATTTCAGCATGAATCTCCGTGGGGGCTAAACCCTTTTTTTCTGCATGTAGTTCATTACACGACGATGCCATTTTTTTTTTCATTTTCAAGGGAAGTAGCTACTAATTATTTTCGAAGTTTTAATCGAACGGACAGATGTAAGTTTACTGGAAAGAAACAATGTAGTTATGAATAAGAATAGCTGAAATTAATGTCTGCAAGATTTCACAGTTCTAGCATCACTATTTCATAGTCAGCCTATGAACTTTTCATCCCACCCTAGTAAGTTCGATGTTTGGATTTTGATCGATTTGTTTGTTTAACGACATATCAAATCCTTATGCCTCATTTAAAGCCAGAATTTAATTTTCTTGAGAACTTTGAAGTAATAAAAATATGATATATGTTATTCTGCTTTCAAATTGAACACATGGTTATTGATACTTAGCTTTTGTGCATATACATGCTTGTGCGGACATAATGGCTAAAGGTGAGAATATGTGTGTTTTGTGTTGTAGTTTTATTGAAGTTATATTTTGGAATATGGTTTGATTTCTTTAAGAAACCGTAGGATATTATATGGGTTAATGTCTTGAAAGTATTTTCATGTTGATTGGATGATTTTGTTACGCGGTATATCAACCTCTATGAGTTATTTAAATTTTATGGCTTCAACTAAATATATTTTTAACGCAATTGTCGGTCTTAAACTACAGATTAAATGTTTTGTTGGTCATTTTGCTATAAAATGTATTCTAGATATTTCTACTTTAAAATGTATTGCTGGCCATTTATCAATAAAAATGTATTTTTATACATTCATAGTGTTTTTGTTTTTTATGGTGGGGGGGGGCTAATATTCATGGAGACCTACCGAATCTTATTGTCAAATGTTAGGCTCTCAGTTATTTGACGATAGCTGGGAGCCTAACAGTTTCTACCACGCCGGATCAGGGCGGCCCTGGGAACAAGAACAATTAAGAGGTGATTCCACACTCCTCAAAGTTTCTTGATCAGAGATCATGCTACCGGTTGTAGTGTGTCGTCATACCCAGGAATCCGATGTTTGGACGTCACAATCACCATCATAGCAAATCCAACAAAAGTAAATCTCCACAATAATATATCTTTGAGTAGTTTTGATCGTTGAATAAAAGGTCACAGAAGCACACATACACACAGACACACACATAGACAGACACATAGACAGACACACACAGACACAGATACACACACACACACACATATATATATATATATATATATATATATATATAGATATAGATATAAGTTATGCTATATTTATGTGTAAAGCTGCTCAATTTCAGGCATATAGCGTGTGTAAATACATATATATATATATATATATATATATATATATATATAAAGAACGTGTGTAAATATAATATATACAGTGTGTCCCAACATTAACTGTTTCAAACGATTTTTTTTTAACTGAAACAATTTTATGTTTATTAGTTAATTAGTGTATAAAACTTATATCTTAGGTCAAAACATTATTGAAAATTTTCAATATATGCCCCGTTTGTATCTGTACATATTTCAAATCTATATTTAGCCTTGCGAAACACATTTTGAAGCATTTCAGGAGTTATCCCCCGCATTCCTAAATGATTGTGTTCTTTAAGCTCAGCTAAACTATTGATCTTGGCGATAAATCTTTGTTTTTATGAAACCCCATGAAGATAAATCGGAAGAGGGAGATGAAAAAAGATGTGTTTTGGTGTATTCATTATTAATAGGAAAGGGAATTAAAACCAAAATTAGAAAAAAATTAGAAAAATTTTAAACAAAATTATAAATGTATACATTTCTGACACCTATTAAACATGATGAACTGAAATAAAAGTGATTTTTTCAAAAATTGTCCGATTTCACTGAAATAGTTTATTCTCATGGAGAAAGAAAGAAAGAAAGAAATAAGAAAGAAAGAAATAGGGAGAGAGAGAAAAAGAGAGAGAGAGAAAGAGAGAGAGAGTTAAAGTGTTTTGACAAAGAAGCCAACACTACATGGGGATTGCTTGAGGCGTTAAACTAATAGTAATCATACGGAATTTATTTCTATCTCGACATTGTCTAAACCTATTTTATACAGAATCGAAAATCGAAAATTTCATTCTCTTTGACGAGTAACGACACGAATTGGATGGTTTTTTTGTTTTTTCTTTTTTTTTTCGTTATTTTTTTTTTGGGGGGGGGGTATATGTTTTTTTGTTTTATTCTTTATAGTCTGAAATGAAGTCCTAGAAGAAGTAGGCCAATTCAACGTACAAGTTCAATTTTGAAATACATTCAATAGATAGATAGATAGATAGATAGATAGATAGATAGATAGATAGATAGATAGATAGATATGTATGCTGACACGAAAATAATTTTTTACTGCGTTACTTAAGAATTGAAAACGAAAAACGAATATGTTGTAAAAAGCACCATTAAAAAGATATGCCCTTTATACAACGCAGATAATGTAATATATATTAAAGCCAATACTTAAATCTAAACGAATAATATACAAATACCCAAAAGGAAAGATAAATAAATAAAATGAAATAATAAACAAATTAACAAAAATGAATATATGCATAATAACAACTAAATTTAATTATAATAATCAACAGTGAATAATTAATGAATAAATACAAAATATTCAATAATCAGTAATAGATAATAGGTTAAAAGTTAGCCAACAAATCCTATACAATAAGCATAGAATTACAGCATTCTGGCTCATAATTCTTTCTATCCAACAGCGCTTAGAACAATTAAAAATCTAGCCATTCCTACCTATCTAAGAGCTGTTAAGGTAACACAATAAACCGGAAATACACTTTGCTACACATAATGCCGCATTGAGCAGCATATATAAATAGTCGAGCTACCACCCAGCACACAAAGCCTGAAGATTGCGTTCAAGCATGAAACAAATTGTCACTAGTCGGTGTTGACCTCAATGACCTATGCGTTCTTTTACTACATGTCTTGAAGTTTTATTTGTGTCTTCCATCAACACAGTGACACCTGGCTGCATTATACTGTTAAGATTTTACCCACCGATGCTATACTTCCAGCTCTTCGATTTTACAAGAATGCATGCTGTTAGGAGAAGCAGTGATGTATCCGATGGGAATTCTTGTTTTCTGTGTAATCCGTAAAAAAAAAATTCAAAGATTTGCTTTTTCTTTTATGGAAGTCAAAGTTACGATATTAGGGATGCCAGAATTAGTTTCAACTCGGAACCTCTAAAAGATAATTTGCAGTTCAAGCACTCAGTTCCTAATAAAAAATTCCATTTAGGTGTAAATGCACATGCTTAATTCGAAAATAGCCAAGAAATTTTGATAAAATGTGCCATTTTTGAGTTATCGATAATAAAACTTTGGACTCATTCGCGTCGCGGTGGGTGACGTTGAAATTAATTCTGTACCCAGATATAATGTATATTCAACAAACAAAATTTTGTAAGGAGAAATATATGAGGACTATGTTTCTGTTTATAAATGTTCGATTTCGTTTCTATGTTAAATATTTGTGCAAGATTTTTCGTGATGTTAATATTTACAAGCAGCCAAATATTTTTTTTTTTATTTCTAAATTCGGATGCTGTCACCGTAGGTGTCTACGTTTAGTTTGAAGTTATTGAATTCAGTTGAGCCTCAGGAGGGAATCGTGTCATCAGTAATGTCGCTCAGATGCTAG
Source organism: Acanthosepion lycidas (assembly GCA_963932145.1). NCBI lineage: Eukaryota > Metazoa > Mollusca > Cephalopoda > Sepiida > Sepiidae > Acanthosepion > Acanthosepion lycidas. The sequence continues at coordinate 52,741,907 of OZ010577.1, read as the reverse complement.
TCGTCACCGATGCGGACATGATTCTTTCAGAAACAGCAAAAGTTTAAAAGTACACCGTCAGTCAACAGTTTCATCAAATTCCAACTGGGTTTTCTTCCTTTTTAAAATGGCTGTAATTTTTTTCTCTTTTTATTTTTTATTTTTTTTTTTTTTTACTGGGTGTATGTGCAAGTGTTGCAATGGGCAGTAGATTGGAAGAAAAGATTATAGACACTAGTTCCAATTCAATCAAGTTCGTTAAATTCACTTACGCGCATGTATGAAGCAATCTCCTTCCCCCAGCTATGGGTTAAATATTAGAACTTGTGTATGGAAAAATCATTGTTATACACACCAAAAATAAATTTTATGCACTATTCAGTTACAAAAAATATTCTTACAATCCAGAATATGTTACAACTTTAAATAAACTACAGGGGTTGATAATGCGTAAAAAATAAATTGGTCAATCAGTTGATGAGTCTTGATCTTAACTAGTTTTAAATTTTATAACTTTTTCTTCTGTAAATTTTTGTATGTTACTTTTACTTTCATTTTTTGTTTCCTTCTTTTTATTTGGGTTTTGTTTTGTTTGGTTTTGTATTGTTTTGCTTTTCCTCGGCCTAGCTTTCATCATATTTTTCGTCTAATTAATCTTTCCCGCTTCATTCACTTTAGACGCCTGCCGTAGAGAACTTATCAGCAAACCTTTTTTTTTTCTTTTTTTTTTTTTTTGTTAAAGTGACTTCACCAATTCAATTTCTCTCCAAATACTTTCTCTGGCATTTTGTCTTTAATTCATTTTGTCTAGCTTTTATTTTCGCCTTTAAAACTTAAACGTCGGGCATCATCAGTTCATATTTCGTTGGAGATCGGCGGACATCATCAGCTGGTGATTTAAACATTTTTCTAACGCTATGGACATCATTTATTCATGATTTGAGTCTAATTGGTCAACTGGCAAATCTATTATCTTACTTATTTACTAAGATTCAGGCGCCAAAGACAATGCTATATTTTCATTCGAGAAAAGAATCGAAAAATGGGGACAACTTGGGCGTAAAGAATATGAAAATCCATTTTGCATTGAATCTTCCAAGAAGTATCATAATGTTAAAAATATTAAATTTAAGAATCTCACATTTATTTCTGTTTTTTCTTTCTTTTATGTCAGTAACAATACACAGTGAAACGCATTCTAGTGAATTGCGGATATCTAAACACTATTAGATTGAGGAATCGGAGAGCCTAGTTCGAATTCCAGTCGAATCCATTACATTCACTTAGTGTTACTAGCCTTGGGAAAGGTATGAAGCCTCTTCTTCTCCGCCAGAGTAGGACAGACCAGGTTCTATAGCCTTGGATGACAACTTGTCTACCGCAGAAAGAAATGGCAACCTACTACAGGAAAATATCTGCCTTATCAGTCATGTATCGAAAGACACATGATCGCCTAAGCGTGTAACTGCCTGGAACAAAATAGTATCAAGTAAACAAAAGACAAGAACACGACATAATATAATCTTTAAATTATTAGCACATTCTTTTCCTACGCTACTCTTAAAACGTTCTACCCAAACCGTGACTAAAGTCATCCTTTTTCTTCCTCTGAATCCTATACAAACTTTTGATTTCTAATTCTAAATTATCCCTGTATTGAATGAACCAACCAACGAAATTTTTATCATTTAAATGTTTTAAATTATTTTAAAAGTGTTTGTGTAAAATTAAATCGAAAATAAGTATGACGCTACGCTTTACAACATGTTCGATAAAAACTATGGAAATTCAAACAGACGGTGTTAGAAAAAAAAATAATGATTAATCAACATTAGCTATCTGTATCTTTGTTTGTCTGCCTATCTATCTGCCTGTCTGCCTATCTATCTGCCGATCTATATATGTATCTATCTATCAATATAGATAGATAGATAGGAGAGAGAATTATGAAAATACGAAAATGTAAAAAAATGGAGATAAAATATCTTTTTGGCCTTTTTAAGGTTAACGTTAATTTAAATCGGTAGGCTCGGGGCGTTTTAAACCCTACCACCATTAATTAAGCAATATTGATTAATCGGGTAAAACTAAATTTGAAATCCATCATGCGTCCTGTTTGTGGCGATTTCTTTATTTCTCATCCCTGCAGCTCGCGTAAGGGTCGTAGAAACTAAAACGACCTGAAAAGTATGATAATGTTCAACAATAAAGATGAAAAGAAAAACTTGTCAAATTCAAAATGAAATTTGGTTTTCATGCAAAAATTTTGGAAGAATTAAGATTAAATATGTTTTGTTCATTTTCTCTTTAATTGTCTTATACTGGTTATTTATTCTGTCTTATACACGTTTATTTATTCTCAATTATTCTGATTTAATTATTTTGATTTTGGTTTATTTATTTGGTCATATTCTGGTTTGCTTATTCATTCTTAATCTGGTTTGCATTATTCATTCTTATTCTGGTTTGCTTATTCATTCTTATTCTGGTTTGCTCATTCAGTATTATATCGGTTTATTTATTCAGCCTTATATTGGGTTATTTATTCGGTATTATTATGGTTTACTTATTTACTTATTCTGGTTTACTTATTGGGTCTAATCTTGGGTTATTTATTCAGTCTGATATTGGGTTATTTATTCGGTTTTATTCTGGTTTACTTATTCATTCTTATTCTGGTTTACAGATTCAGTCTTATATTGGCTTATTTATTCGGTATTCTTCCGGTTATCATATTAATATTATACTGGTATACTTATTAAGTTTTATACTGGGTTATTTATGCGATCTTAAATTGGTTTTATTCGGTATTATTCTGGATTACTTATTCAGTCTTAGATCGGGTTATATATTCGGTGTTACTATTTAGAACATCTACATTGAAAATACAAATGCTAATCACTGACTCATTGATTTTGTTAGAAATTAAAAAGACTCGAATTTACAAACTTTGCTTAACACACACGCAAAAGCGAATCCAAAACAAAACCCATGAAATTTCACACTTTGATGTGAAATGTTTTTCGGCCAATAGAAAACTAGGAAACATTTAAAAACAACATTAAAATAATCTTCAATTCTCACAAGCAAAATTCTTTTACGAACCTTTTCACGAGCCGACGTGAAGTTTGTTCGTCGTCCAATGGAAAAGCCCGAATCATATCCAGGAGTGAATTCCCAAATGATCTTTTCAAGCCCCACAAACAAAATAAAAGACGGGCAAGTTCGCATGTCACCAGAGAGAAGGAGACTAGCGTATTAACACGTCATTTGACAACCGTCAAGCGATCGTTATTATTATCTCTACCTTTCTCCCTCACCTCTTTTATACTTGATAAAGGAACGGGACATTTTAAGACCGAGTGATTACTTCAAAGACATTCCTACCCTACGATAACGTTCATACATACATACATCCACACATGTTCCTGCCTACGTACACATAGACTCATTCTTGCAAGGACTACTACGAACATTTTGACAACTAAAATACATTAATGTTATTTGTAGATACCTTAATTGGTTTTTATGTATATAAATTTGTTGTTTCACCTTACAATTTGATTTTCTTTTTTTATACTCCTCTTATGGTGGGCTATTTAACTAACAAGGCCAAATCAAACTAATATGTTTCAACACTCATACACTTCACTATAACTGATAACCCACTATAACTAATTCAGTCTTATATTGTTTTGCATATTCAGTTTTATATTAGGTTATTTATTAAGCTTTATTCTAGTTGATTTATTCAGTCTTATTCTGGTTTACTTATTAGATCTTATATTGGGTTATTCCTTTGGCCTTATGTCTTCTTTTCAGTCTTAGTCTGATTTAATTTAACATTCTTATTCTGATTTACTTATTAGGTCTTATATTGGGTTATTTATTCTTATTCTGGTTTAATTGTCCTTTCATGTTCTGGTTTAAATATTCTCTTTTAATTTATTCTATCTGGTCATCCCATAAGTTCTGTCCGAATTGTAACTCTTTGTTAAAATGAACGAAATTTAAAGAGTATTTTCTAATGTCCAATGGAGCTGAACATTATTTTTATGCGGCTCGAAACATTCACCCAGTTTATGGAGAGGAATGTGTGAATGAAAGAACTTGCGGAAGATGGTTTGTAAAATTCAGAGGTGGAGATTTCACCCTTGAAGATGAAGATCGAACCAGACGTCCAGTTGAGTTTGATGAAATGCTTCTTGAAGCAGCCCTTGAAGAAAATCCTGCTTTATCAGTTGATGAATTGGCAGTGGTTCTCAGTTCAAACCATACAACTGTTCATCGTCATCTTCAACAACTTGGAAAACTTCCCAAACTTGGAAAATGGGTGCCTCATGAATTGTCTGAAAACAACCTCCAATCCCGAGTTGACATCTGATCTCCTCTCCATTCTCGCCAACTTGTTTCACCTTTTTTGGATATACTTTGACTGGCGACGAAAAATGGATCTTTTATCGAAATGTTAAGCGTCGTAGACAGTTGATTGATAAAGGGTAAGGACCCCAGCCACAGCCGAGAAGGGAACTTCATGGGCAAAAGGTTCTTCTTTCAATCTGGTGGGATCGCGAAGGAATAATCCACTTTCAATTCTTAACACCTAATGCAACAATTAATGCTCAAATATACTGTCAGCAATTTGAACCAAGCTTTGAGGAAAAAAAGACCTGCTCTAGTGAATCAAAAAGGGTTGATGTTTCATCAGGACAATACGCGACCCTACACAGCAAGAATCACGTCACAAAAGATCGAAGAACTTGGTTGGGAGAAAATTCCTTATCCACCTTATTCTCCCGATCTTGTTCCTTCAGACTGACATTTGTTTCGTAGCTTACAGAATTATTTGGAAGAAGCAGCTTTTGTAACACAGGAGGAGGTTAAAACTGACATTTGTGAGTTCTTCGAATCAAAGCCAACATAATTTTAGTAATGGAATTAGTAAGCTTGTTAATAGATGGAAGGAAGTCATAGATAATCAGGGAAAATATATTGTTGATTGAATCTGTAATTAAATGTAACATTTGGTCACTTGTTTTCTTTATTCAAAATTCATACAGAACTTATGGGAAGACCTGATATTTAATGTGTCTTTTACTGGTTTAATTATTCTGGTTTATTTGATCTATCTATTCCTAGTTTACTTATTCACATTCTTTTGCCGATAATTTTTTCATGCCTTCGTTCTTCATTTCCTTTTTTGGCATTCGTTCATTTTCTATCATTTCATTCTTCTTTTCTTTTTTTTCCATGGCTTTTCTCATGCCTGTTCGGATATTTTCATTTAAATTTCTCTTTTCGTACAACTTTTATCATCATATTTTCTACACTTTCGTATTTTCCAAATCACACCTATTCAGATAGATAGATAGATAGATAGATAGATAGATAGATAGATAGATAGATGTGATGAATCCCTGTTTATTTATCTAGGCTCATTTGTTTGAATTTCGATCGTTTGATCGAACAGGATGCTCAAATCGTCACCCCCTCATTCAACCGTTCACGTCCTGTTAAATAAAACAACAGTGTGAAAAATCAAATAATATTGACCTCGAGATTATTGGCAAATATTCTTGCACAGAGGCAAACAGCCACCATCCTGACATACCTAACCGACCCGAAAACTATATTGAACAAAGGGCATTAGGCTGTGTTATAAGACAACCTATTAGGTTGGTGCAAAAATAATGACGTAATAATGTCGTTTTTTGACGTATTTTTAACGTCAAAAAACGACACTATTGCGTCATTATTTTTGCACCAACCTAATATTAAGTTATTTTTAATCAAATAATTAAGTGAAGGAAGCCTTCTGTGAATTCAATTTTCCATGCAACATATATGAAACTATAAAAATAGAAACAGATTTTTCAATCATATATATATATATATATATATATATATATATATATATATATATGAATACAGACAATAGGTAAATGTATATTATGATGAAGAACATTATGATGTCTTGTGGATATATTAGTAAAGAATCGCTGATGTATAAGAAATAAGAGGAATTTTATGGTGAAATATACTTGAAAAACTATTTTCCAAAAATTCGAATTAACGTCTTGACAAACCAGCTGTATGTCAATAGCTAATGAAGGCCGGGATGAGACAAAGCAAAACAGATGCCCTCCGAAAGCTAAACAAACTATTAAAAACAGGAAAATTTCGTTAGAAACAAAGAAAGACTTACTGCCTGATGAAACTATTCTGGTAGAAACCGTAACAGCATATATATATATATATATATATATATATATATATATATATATATATATATATATATATATATATATATATATATAAACCAAGCTAGTGTCATTTCATCCCCACCGTACAGACCTCGAGGTCCAATGGCAATGAACGGTTCCACTCAATGAAGCTCTATGCTTTGGACATCTATTAGGTGTTAATTTTACTCCAGTTCTCAAGCGGTATCCATATATACCTTTTACTGTTAAAGAAGCTAGAGAAAATATCGTCTCACTACATCGCTCTAGAAAGTATTTCACTCGAAGCAATGTGGGAGTGCCACTAGAACACGGGGTAGGGGCGTTACAGAGAGTGAAAGTGAAAGAAAAGACTGGGCATAGGGGTAACTGATTAAAAGATAAAAGATGAACGTGGCAATAGAAAATGGCGATTGACGTTGCACTTAAATTTTTGAAGATTGTAGTTATCAGGGAAACGAATAAGAAGAAGGGAGTTCCAATGTCGGGAAGTGCCAGAAGTGGTGGTTACATTTAACTCTTTCAACAGTAAAGGAGTAGAGCCTAAATGCCAATCTAGTAGCACGCTTAAATTCATGTAGTCGAATCACCAGGGAACTGACTCTTCCTGCTATGTTTTATCTTTACAAGAGTCAGATTAGACCAAAAAACGGGGTACTACTATAATATTTGGGCTAAAGTTGCTAGAACTCTTACTTCCTAGCTTTGATAGAGTTCAAAATCGTTTACAGGGTTTTGTAGGGGAGTTAATGAACTTTCCATCCAGCAACCTCTTTCCCACAGACGCAGTGGTATAAGTTTCTCACTACTCTATCGCTATTTCCATGTCAAATGCCTAAATGAGCTCCATTCATTAGCTTCGCATGTTCATAACTTTACAGCTAGAGCACACCATATTACACCCACGGAGTTGACTCGCTCTATTTCGCGAATGCTGAAAATGTAAGAAGTTCCAATCAAAGTGCTTTTTCGAAAGAACTACAAATTTGTGAAACAAACTCCCGTCTGTTTGCTTTCCTGAACAAGTTAATCTTGATCTCTTTAAGCCAATGGTCAATGATTATGTGCATAAGCAAGGGAGATAACATCACCTGCTTAATCTCATGATCTCCACTGCCTACCACTCTCCATTCAATTCTTATCACACACCTCATGCAACATTAGCATTTTGACAGTGGGTCTCGTTCCTGATCATGGATGAAACATGATAAAAGACCTATCCGCCAATTATTAAACAAATAGAGTTCTAAATAGAACTCTATAGTTCTTTTTAGTTGCCAGCTGGTAGGTGAAGTAGGTTGTAATGAATTGTTCTCATTGTGATATGTACATCCATTGCTTCTTGTGAAGATATTTTTACCCTAAAGGTTCGGAAATAAAAACTAAAATAAAACTAGTATACCACTTTGCTTTAATCTTACTAATCTTACTAATCATTGCTTTAATTGTTATAATCTTACAACGATTATTACTCACCAAATCAACTGGCGGGTACATCACAGTAGCAATGCGAATATTTTTCATTCAATCATCACGTATACGAATACGTATGGACATAGATAGATAGATAGATAGATGTGAAGAGAATGAAATAGATAGATAGATAGATAGATAGATAGATAGATAGATAGATAGATAGATGTGAAGAGAATGAAATAGATAGATAGATAGATAAGAACAGGGATAGATAGATAGATAGATAGATAGATAGATAGATAGATAGATGTGAAGAGAATGAAATAGATAGATAGATAGATAGATAGATAGATAGATAGATGTGAAGAGAATGAAATAGATAGATAGATAGATAGATAGATAGATAGATAGATAGATAGATAGATAGATAGATAAGAACAGGGATAGATAGATAGATAGATAGATAGATAGATAGATAGATAGATAGATATGAACAGACTGAGATAGACACAATTTACATTATTCGGACTATTGTCTTCAGCTTTGTTGCCATATTTATCTCAACGTTTCGGCCGTTGTATCCTCCGACTTTCTTCGCTCGCTGTGGTAGACTGCTCTAATTCCACGTGCCATGTCTAATGGATGTCATTTATCAGTTATATCCTGTTAATTCCCTCTCTCCTTTTTCTCCACTGCCTTAACCACGTATTGAACTCAACTCTTTGGGCTCTGTCACCTTTATCCACTGTGCCATGTGTCCTTAAATATAATTGTGATAAATATGGCAACAAAGATGAGGACAATAGTCCGAATAATGTAAATAGTGTACATAATACTTCTTTCAGAAATATAGACAGACTGAGATAGATATGAACTGACTGAGATAGACATGCATATGTTTAACTAATATTTTTTTTTAATCTGGCGTCATTTTTAATTACTCAAAAAAATATGTTTAGTGGATACATGTATTTGAGTAGAGGTCTATTTTTATAACAGAGAAATATAGAAATTCTTATTAATTAAAGAGAATGTTCCTCTCAACAGGAATCAAACTTGTATTCACGTTTTAATTTGAGAAACCAGCACCAAGCCAGCCGTACATTACTATTAGCCCAAGAGAAGCCATTACAGCAAAGCGATGCTTAATCTGTTTAAGAAATGCACATCTCTCGTTGCAGCCATTCGATGTCGATAACAGCTAACTTTATTTTCGTACCCGAAATATAACCTACTTTTTAAAGAATTAATGCAACTTTTAATCTGATATTATTTCTTGTTGCTATAAAAAAATTATTTTATGAATGAACGGATTGCAGTTGATAGCGCTGATTTTGAAACATTGAAATTTATATCTACCAGCCTAGAGATTGGAAATATTATTAAAGGGATGTTTTCAGAAGCACAGTTTCTTTAATAAGACTTTCCATATCTAGACCGGTAGATATTAATTTCACTGTTTAACAAAACGGAATGATGTCTACTCAAACCCATACCCACACTAATTATTATAATAATGATAATAATATCAATGTAATTGCTGGCCACTCATAGCCTGTCTTCTAAGGCGTTTAGACAATCCCTAATGAAAATACCTATATCTGTAATTGTTCAACACCCACAGTGTCACCCTGTGGTTTACACTGCAACTATACTTAATGGACCTTACTTTCAGTTTCTGGGAGAGGGCGCATTTTCTGACGTAAACAAGACTACGTATGCTCAAACTCTCGGTCACGATATCTTGCGAGCTCAACCATCGACGGCTCTCAAATAGTTCCATCTATTTGAATCAAGACGTGATATGTGTTTCAGGTACTTTCCGAATTGATCGCTTCTACCGGCCAATAACATCAAAAAATCACCTTCCTGAAAAATCGAGCATGGTGAAATCCGAACCCGGGTCTCATGGTGGATGAGCGAACCTTCTAACCACTTGGTTACTTGCCCATATAATAATAACTAGAAGCATGGCCTAGTGTTGCCCGTGCTAGATTCAAAAATCGTATGACTCATACAGCAAACGCTATCACGACTTAAAATATTTTTGCTCTTCCTTGCCTTTAAAGGAGTGCCCTTTGCCGTGCTGATATTGCTACATGCCTTACTTCTTGCCTATCTCACACTGCGAATTTTTTCTAAGCTCTATACTAAACATTAAATCTGTTACAAAAAAAGAACTAAACAAAATGAACACAAAACGATCAGCTTTAAAAAAAGGACTCGTAACTGGAAAAACTGAATGAAAAAAGGATGTTAACAAATCCTTTTTCACACCTAACTCAGTTCTGCGGAATCAGAATCAACGTTGAGTTTAAGAAAGCGAATGAGCCAATTGCATTAAAGTGCCATGCAGATTTAAATTTTTCCCACTCGTGACGAATGCAGTCAGCTGTTGGCTCTCACGCTGGCCAATAGAATCTTCCTGCCTATTCGTGGCAGCCAGCTATAGGCTCTCACTCCGGCCATTAGAAAATGGCCGCAAACTACATGAAAAATTGCCGTAGAAGCATGAAAAAAATCGATTATTTCCACTATCGATGGGAGTTGGGAAATGCAAAGTCGGTCTTGGCCTTTTCTCTCCCTTGGAGCATGTGCATGTAAATTTTGGTACAAATCCGTCGAAAATTGCAGCCGTGCATTCGTTACACACACACACACACACATCCTGCCTTTTATATAGATAGATAGATAGATAGATAGATAGATAGATAGATAGATAGATAGATAGATAGATAGATCCAACAACATCAAACTAGTCTGATATAGATAAAACAACCAAACAAACAACGAGTTCGGCCATTGGAAGCGATAAGGAATTTAAATTGATTTATGGTTACTATGTAGCTTCAGAGAAACCAGGCCCTTTTCCGTCACACACATTTACCTTTCTTTCATTCTAACCTGTGGAAGGCAAAGTGAGCAAATGCTCTGGCGAAACGCGTCTTTAGTACACACACACACACACACACACACACAGTCTCTCTCTCTCCCCCTCTCCCTCTCTCTCTCTCTTTTCATCTTCACATAGATAGATAGATAGATAGATAGATAGATAGATAGATAGATAGTGACGTACATGTAAAATTGGGAAAAATAATGACAATAACGATAATAATAATAATGGTAATAATAATGAGAGATGCATAAATAGATAAAAAGTGGTGTACGTGTAAACTTGGAAAAAGGAATAATAATAATCATGATACTAATAATAATAGATAGATAAATTGGAATAAGCTTAGATAGATAGATAGATAGATAGATAGATAGATAGATAGTGAATTACTTGTAAAGTTGGAAAAAAGAATACTGATCTTGGACAAACCCAGAGTTCTGTGCAGTGCTCTGTCAACCGTTATTCATTCAGTGTTTGGTCCTGGTAGACTATAATGGAGAAAAAGAAACAGTCGGTTCGAGAGCGCATGCATTAGGAATTTTCTCTCTGGTCATTAAATTACCTGCCCAGACAGTTTTTGCAAATTCGTTGATATATCTTTTGCCAACTTCGATAAACAATGACGATCAATATATATATATGTGTGTGTGTGTGATAGGGGCTTCTTTCTTCGTATTTCCGTTTTTCCTATTTGTTTCTACCTGAGTGTTTCCGCTATTCTTTGCACATTTTTAACCATCAATGCGAAGTGCTTTGAAAATATTCTTCCTTTCGTAGCGCTCCAACGAACGACGGCCTGAATTGTTTTCTCTAAAAACATCACATGGCTGTTGCACCACAAACATTCAATCAGAAGCTACATTACGATGGCCCACATTAAATAAGTCTGTCTCGGTTATTGTGAATGCGCTCTTGAGGCATAAAAAGGACGCTAGAAGGGGATAAGAACAGAGAAGCGAGTCGCAGTTCTAAAATTAACACCGAACTGAAACAATAAGAATAGATAGATAGATAGATAGATAGATAGTTAGATAGATAGATAGATAGATAGATAGATAGATAGATAGATTATAGGCGAACATATTGAGATTGGTTAATCGAACAATAGATACGTTGATTCATAATCAGACAATAGGTCAACCTACTAAGATTAGTTAATCGAACAATTGATACATTGATTCATAGTCAGACTATGGGAGCCCATACTGAAATTGTTTAATCGAATAATAGATTCATTCACTCATAGTCAGACTATAGGACAACACACTGAGATTGTTTAATCGAACAATAGATACATTGATTCATAATCAGACTATAAGTCAACCTACTCAGATTGTTTAATCGAACAATAGATACATTGATTCATAATCAGACTATAGTTCAACATACTGAGATTGGTTAATCGAACAATAGATACGTTGATTCATAGTCAGACTATAGGCGCCCATACTGAAATTGTTTAATCGAATATTAGATTCATTGACTCATAGTCAGACTATAGGCAAACACACTGAGATTGTTTAATCGAACAATAGATACAAAGATTCACAGTCAGACTATAGGCAGACCTACTGAGATTGATTAATCGAACAATGTTGTGGTATGAGCGCCTCACGGCGCATCACCGGTCCGGTAAACCATTATGGTCGTTGGGCACTGCATACACTGCAGCCTTTGAAGCAGTGGTGAACCTAGAGCAAACAAACCTGGTATCATTCTTCGCGTAATATTTTAATTCAGAAACTTCCGTCTTCTAAACTGTCTACCACCTCAAGTAAAGAGTGCTCAGCCAGATATGCAATATAAGCACATAACTGGAGGAATGGATAATTTATGGAGTCACACCTTTCCCAAAAAAGTGACTGCGCGAGTGTGATTTTAATGACCCGGTTGGAAATTGAACTCGGCTCACTGATTTCTTTTTGACAGCCACTAACCGCTATACTAGAGCTACATCCATAATGGACGCCTATTACGGTAAAAGAATGATGTCATATATTCCTTATTGACGCTTCCTTTCTCTCGTAGAACGCTGCCAGGCGCTTTTGTTTGAGTTTTCTCTTCTTGTGACCTTTTGGGAAACATTGAATAATGGCATTATACGTATATTGTACCTTTTGGTCGTGAAGCCAACCAGAGATGAAAACATGTTTTAGAAAATACATACAACTTGTTAGAAAATGTCAGCCTATTGTATTTTGATCGCTATAGTTGTTGAGTTCTGAGCATTGCATACATATTAGTTTGCAGATATTGAAGCTAAGGAAATCAGTGTATTGTCTGCTGTACTAGATTTGTATCAGGTTTTGAAGGGGGAATTATGGCATGTTCTTAGAATATGACGAGAAAAGCATTACTTATCTGAATTTAAAGACAAAAGATTATAGCGTATGTTATCAGATATGAAGAGAAATATCATGGTTGTTATTCTAATGTAACGGGAAAAGTATTGTGTATTATCAAAATTTAAGTTTATCGGAAATTGAAGATTAAAATTATTGCTAATCTGTTTTTAAGTAAACGATCGATTTCTTTCTATAATTTGAGAAAAATCGCGTTGATTGTCATCAGAATTTAATACATAAAAGCGATGATAGTTTCCGAATTTCGATAAAATATTATTGCATGTTTTAAGAATTTAAGTGACTAATGTCATGCTTCTCAAAATTCAAAAGAAAATGTCTCGGTTGCTATGAGAAGTTAATGGAAAGTGTTAGATGTTATCAGAATTTAATGGAAACAAGTGATAGTTTTATGAGAGTTTAATGGAAAACTTATTGACTGTTATCACATTTTAATTGAAAATTTTGGTTGTTATCAGTAGTTAAAGGAAAAACTGTTCGATATCAGAATTCAATGGATTCAAATTAGATTTATAAGAATTTAATGTAAAAAAACGTATTGATAGTTATCAGATTTTATTAGAAAAAGTGTTGGGTGTAATCAGTAATTAACAGAAAAATAGTCTGATTTTATCAGAATTTAATAGGAAATTTGATAGTAGTTTTATGAGAATCGAATAGAAAAAGTATAGATTGTTATCAGATTTCAATTGAAATATTGTTAACTATTTTCAGAATTTAATAGAAAATATGTTTATTTGTCATCAGATTATAAATGAAAAAGTTAAAAGTTGTTTACTTGAAAAATATATTGCATGTTTTCAGAATTTGTGATGAAGATGAATTGCTTGTTATTAAATTTTAAGGGAAAATAGTTTTTCCTTTTATCAGAATGTAAAAAGAAATATTGCTTTCATGAGAATTTAAGGGAAATCTTGCTTCTGGGAAAATTGTCAAGAGAATTTAATGAAAATGGCGTTGTTATACGATTTTGAAAAGAAAAAAATTAACTTTTATTAGAATTTAAGTAAAAATATTAACTGTTACCAGAAATTAATGTTCTCCATTTACATGCGGACTATTGCCCTCATTTTTGTTCTTATTTCAATGTTTATGGATTTATTTTTTTCATTTCTGGTCATTATTACTTCTGTTTTCGCCATTTTACTCTTTGACCGTCTAAAATTTCTTTCTTTCTTTCTTTGTCATTCATAATTTTTTTCTTTGTCCATCTATAATTTTTTCCTTCCATTAATTTCTTTCTTTCTATGTTTGCCATTATTTTTTCTTCTTAGTCCGCCATTAATGTTTTATTTTTTCTTTCTCCGCCTAGAATTTTTGTCTTTCCTTGACCGTCATTAATTTCTTTCTTTCTTTGTCCGGCATAAATATTTTCTATTTTGTCCGCCATTAATGTATGTCTTTATTTGTCCGTCTTTAATCTTTTCTCTTCATCCACTTTTTTTTTATCATTTTATCGTCCTCTTTTATACTAATCAATCTTCTCGCCCCGTTATTTTTCCTTGTCCCTCCTTTTTCCTCATTTCACTCATGCGTCTTTCTCACTTCTATTTTTCCCTTTTCATTCTCTTCCCATGTCCTCTTTATTTTCACTCTTACTCTAACCCTTATATCTTTCACTCTGACTCTTTCTATCTTCCACTCTCCCTCTAACACATCTATCTTTCCCTTTCTATTCTCTTCCTATAAGCTATTTATTCTCACTCTCACTTTAACCTTTCTATGTTCCTATCTTACACTCTCACTTTCTACCTTTCCCTTTCTATTCTCTTCCTATATCCTCTTTATTTCCTCTCTCACTCTCACACTATCTTACGTCTAAGTTCCTCGATTTTCTTCTTAATTCTTCTTCCATTAATGCTTCCTAGCTTCATCTTGCATAATGTCTTTATTCAAAGCATGTGTTAGTTCTTCATATTTATCTTGTCTACCTTCTCTTGTCGCTTTTTTTTTCTTTGCCATGTGTCTGTCATATTTTTCTTGCTTCTCTAACTTTCACATTAATTCATTCCAAGGAACTATATCGATTTCCGTGTCTGTTTCTTTCAAGTGATCAGCTAAAGTACCCCTTGCAGTCATTGGTTGAGTAACTTTCTCCATGCTGCCCTTTCTTGATAATTTATAACATGGGTCTTCTCTAACCCTTTGACTCTTTTTCTCTCTCCTACACACTTCAATTTACCTAATACAAACTAAATACCCAATTGCCAAGGCTAGCATTCAACGTAGTTTCTTTCATTTTGTACATCTTTTTGTTATTGGCTTGCTTTAAAATATTTTCTTTGCACACGGGTCACTGTTTGGAACAAACTGCGTGTGAAACATCATTTGTTGATGCCTGCTTTTGTTTTTCCACGTTTTCGGAGAAGATGCTGAACGTCATATCTTATAATTACATAAACGGCTTTTGAGTAATCAGCGTCTTTGGAATCATACTTTGTTTAATAATTCCCGAACTGCGTTGGAATCAATATTTCTGCTTATAATTGGAAATTTTGCCTGACTGGCAACTACACGGAAACGGGTCATCTGCGTCGAGTTATTTTGCACATTAACCAATTACTGTCGAACACTATAGTTTAATTACTTTCCATCCTGTTCTTTATTGTTTGCTTCGACACAAAATTGAATGGAATGCATTTGGTTATCGGAGAAAATGCGTAAATGCGAGTCAGCAATTTTCAAATAGCTACAAATGTATTTATCATCTAAAGTAAAAAAAAAAAAAAAAAAAAAAAATGTACTCGTGTCTTTCTTTTTATGTGTCATGTCCTTTCCGGACGTAGGCGATCATGGCTCTCCACCTCCCTCTATACCTTGCAGCTGTCAACAAGTTCATTCTCTGTGCTTCCTTCCCCCGACCACGTTCTGCCAT
This sequence comes from Acanthosepion lycidas, assembly GCA_963932145.1. Classification (NCBI taxonomy): domain Eukaryota; kingdom Metazoa; phylum Mollusca; class Cephalopoda; order Sepiida; family Sepiidae; genus Acanthosepion; species Acanthosepion lycidas. Next base: position 52,726,133 of record OZ010577.1, on the reverse strand, counting down.
CCACTTACTTAAACCCGCTTATGTCACGCGTTGTTTTCCCTTGTCTCTCTTTCCCTCTATTCGACGTGTGAGTATCAGATTCTCCAGACCCTCCTTCCTCATTATGCGTCCCAGAAGCTTCAGCTGCCTCTTCCTGATGTTAAGTATAAGCCTCCTCCTTGTTTGCATCCTCTCTAAGACCTCATCGTTGCTCACACGATCGTTCCATGATATCCTTAGCATCTTTCTGTAGAACCACATCTCTGTCGCCTCGAGTTTCTTCTTCATCTTTGAGGAAATCATCCAGCATTCGCTGCCGTAAAGAAGAACAGATGTCTCGTAACAGATCAGTATTCTTTTCTTTGCTACCAAAGAAATCCTCCTGTCTCGCAATTTTCTGCACAGTTTTTGCAACGTGTCCTTGGCCATCCCAATACGTCTATGGATGTCAATGTCGCACTTACCGTCCTCTTTCAAAACGCTTCCCAGATATTTAAACTTCAGCGTTTGCTTGATTCTTGTGTTCATCCCGCAGATGGCATTTCGGACTCATACTTTTACCGATGATCATGCATTTCTATCAGATCCTTGTGGCGTACGTTGTCAAAGGCATTTGTAGTCTATGAAACATAGGCACGCATCCTTCTGCACCAGTATCGCTCTTTCTGATAACATTCTGAGCATGAATATCGCGTTCTTTGTTCTCGTGTCTTTAACGAACCCTCACTGTTCTTGTCCTATCTCTGGCATGATTCTGCTGTGCGCTCTATTTATTGTGTAGTAAATGCAAATTACGGATGGATTACATTATTTCATTCATAAATTATTAAATTTGTGTAATATTTCTGCCAGGAAATGTTATATGGTCTGATTGAAGCCAATGGCGATTTTATTTTAATTGCATAAATCTACTCTTTCCTCTTTCAAGATATTTTTGTGCAATTTCGGTAAATATATCTGTTAAAATGAGATGTCAGTATTATTTTCATTTTTGCATAATTTAGACTATGTACTGTTTGAACAAATGATTAATTATCGAGTTTAATTTGCTTTTTAGGGCTGTAGCTGATTACCTGAAGTGAAAGAATCCCACAACGGTGGTATGACCTTGTTATACAATGTTGTTCATCATGACGGTCGTCTTCAAGTATAGAATCCAGAGGTTAGCAGTGAATATTTCGAAGACAGTAGGAAAGCGTTGTTCAGGTTAGCAGTGGATATTTCGATAAAAGAGCATAGTTCATCCTTCTGGTCGTCTTCGCCTGACAAGCTAGACTGGATATTCGGGTAGAGTGAACAAAATGGCCGCCTTTATACACGACAGGTTGTATGTTCCACGTCTTCTGATTGGTTAACCTTCTATAGACTATAAAGTGAGTCAAGCCATTTGGATTGGCTCACTAGTTACATATTATACACAAAAAACTGTAACAGACCTTTCAGATCTATAAGTTTGCTTGCCAATAGCCGATGCATTAAATATTAAGGAATTATCTTATATCCAACGTATATTAATATCAACGATATACGAAATAGCTATTATTCATATACTTTACAGCTTCGGGACCTAGGCGATTATGGCTCTCTACCACTTCTTATCCGTCGTAGCTCTAATCAATGCCTGTCTTCCTTATGTCCCACCTACAGGCGTTTTCTACTTTCATGTGACATGCCTCTTCATAATATGCGCGTTCATCCAGTCTGCCATCCTTTTAAACAAACTCGTTAGGTACGTTAGTCCCTGCTTTCTTTTCTCACTCTTGTCTTTAATATATCCTGTATGAGCCAAATTCTCTTATTATTATATGCCCCGGAAATCAATCTGTTTATCTTATGGGTGTTTAATGATAAACTGTTTTTATCTTTTTACTAACATGAAGTAATTTTATCTGATTCTGGTCATGTTTTACAAATTCTCAAGTTTTCTTCTTGTGTTTAAAATATATCTATTGTGTAAGTTACAAGTTTTAGTTCTTAATTAAGTAAAGAGTAAAATCTGAGTTTCGCTTCTTGTTTTAATTTTAGACTAATTTGAGCATCAGCGTGCTTATAAGCTTTTTTCTGATATTTAAGTGAGATGGAAGGATTAGCATCAATTGTAAAAAAACAGTATATATTATTCCCAGCAAATACAACCGTCTAATGATGCAAACCACGAACTGAAGAAGCCAAAATTATATATGTGTTACTATATTCTCTTATGTGGCACTATTTAGCGGTTGCGTGAAAATTAAAAGCGAGAAATACTTTAAGGCGAGAAGAAACTATCACGAAAGACATACTGAGCTATGTTATTTTATTTAACAAAGGAAAGTGGTAAAGATTTTATTTTCATTTGCGAAAGGTAGGAAATTCGTAAGATCTCGGATATGTCGTAATTAATTTATGCTATGGTGCGGCGAATAAAAGATAGCAATCTGCCTATGACAATAATGAAAATTTCAAATTGGTCAAGTGGCTTACAAAACAGAATGCTAAAAGATAATCAAATTTAGGTCGAGCAGCGACCGAGAAAAAGATCAGCTGAGGCCACCCCAAAGAAAAACGAAGGGAAAAGAGAAAAAAGAAAAGAATAAACCATTAACTATCTTTCGGAGATATCATTAGGTTTTGGGAAGAGACACCTGTTTTATGTCCAGACCTGGACATGATAAAAGTTTGTTACCGGGACAGATTGTTGGCGACAGGGTGTGAAGACGTTCAACTGACCACCCAGTTAACGCTTGGCGAAAATCTCGTTGATAAATTCCAGATGACATTCAGCTAAGATAGAGATTAAGGACCACACAACGAGTCGTAGGGATCTGGTCGAGGAAAAGAAAGAAAAGAAAAAGGAAGATAATGTTTTTTCTTTGAGCGATAATTGTACGCTGAGGCCAGACTAGCCGTGCCCACGCTGCCGAGCGTTCATTGGCGGAGTGGTGGCGTGAGCGGTCGGCGAAGGTAAACATATGAGAAGGAGGGAAGTCCTGTTGACGCTTCTGAGGGGATTGCTGTGAGATACCAATATGAGAAAGGAAGAATTTGGGAAAACATTTCCCTTAAGAACCCCTCTAAAACAGAAATTAATGCACTTCCAAAAATGGAATGTAATAAATTTTGCTGTCTGAAAACAAATAAATTCCTTATTGTGGACTTGGAATTATCGAGGAACCCAAACCACGACAGGCCCACACTAGGTTTTGGTCGGCGTCCATATAAACAGAGTAGACGGTGGCAGTTGGGAAGACGCAGAGAAGTCGCAGACAGTGACAGAGTAGAGTTGAGCTGTGAGCTCGCGGACCAGCCTCGCAGGAAGCTGACTGAAAGATATCCACGCATTCCGACTTAGACTCACACCACCAAAACAATATCGCCTGAAGACACAAAAAAAACAGTTATTGAAAAACAACTTAAGATATTAAGACTCGCCTAACAAACGCAAAGTGTGACACTATTTACGTCGCCAGAAAGAAAGAAGAAAAAAGAAAGGCGAGAATTAAATTTAGGTGATAAGAAGCCATCACGAAAAGGACACTAAACGATGTTATTCTTTTTGCCAAAGAAAGATGCTAAAAAAAAGATGCATTGGCGAGAAGAGTAAGGTCGCGGATGTTTCAGATTTAATCTGATTTATGTTACGGGGCGGCGAATAAGATATATCCAATCTGCCATGGCAATGGTAAACATTTCAAGTTGGACAAGCGACCTCCCGCAGAATTCTAAAGAGATAAAAATTAAATAGGTCATCCGCTGACCAAAAAACAAAAATGTCCGCTGACCACCATGAAGGAAAGATTATGCCTTTGTCTATATGCAGAATATCATTGAGAGGAGCATCTGTTTATTGTCAGGGCTGGCTATGATAGCGAAACTATTTTATCGGAACAGTTAATTAGCGACAGAATGCAAATACGTCCAATTGACCACCCACTTGTTTGGCGAAGGCCCCGGGTGATAAAGTCCAAGTGACATCTGGCTAAGATAAGAGTCCAAGGGTTGGTTGTCGGGCAGAAGGAAAGAAAGAGAAAGAAAAGAAAAAAAAAAGAAAAATGACGATAGTTTTTTTCTTTGAGCAAGATTTTTTAAACCGAGGCTAGTCTGGCCACACCCACGCCGCTGAGCGCCCATTGGCTGAATGGTAGCATGAGCGTTAGACGGAGGTAATCATGTGAAGAAGGAGGGAAGGCCTGTTGCGCACCCCTGAAGGGATAGGTGTGAGATGCCACTGTGAGAAAGAGGGGAAACCCGTTGACACCCTCTGAGGGTATGGTGAGATACCAATATGAGAACAGAAGAAGGAAGACGAAAGACTTCCAAAAATGGAAAATAATAAATTTTCCTGACCGAAAACAAAGAAGTGGATTGTGGATTTAGAATTATCAAGGAACCCGCCTCGCAGAAACCTGACTGAAAGATTCCAGGCATCACGATCTCAACTTCTAGCCAAGAACAATTTATTTTTGAAGAACGACTTAGACTCATACCACCAAAACAAATTTTACGAATATCGCCTGAAGATACACCAAAACCAGGTTCTTAAAGAACAAACAACTTAAGATGTTAAGCCTAACAAACACAAAGTGTCACGAATCCATATAGCAGGTTGGGAAGAAGTCCTGTATTCAGTAACCTGATATAAAATATTGTTATCCTTTTTTTAACACATTGAACTTTTCGAGTTATTATTTTCTTTTCTTTTACATATACTTGTGAGGTGTTGCCCTTGATCGAATTCGGCTTGCATTACGGCCCGGCGACTGATTGATTTCGTTTGCCTAAGATCAAATCACAACGTGGATTGGTTAGACTGGAAATCAAAACAGTTACTTTGGTAACCAGACGTTGGAGGCGAGCTGGGAACAACAAGGCTGATACCGAATCTAACCAGATTCCCATCCGAATTACCAAAAGGTTAGAACGTCACATTGGTGCCGCGACCAATACCAAGCCAGTTAGTCGTCACAGGACAGGATAGCACGTCGGACGCGGCCAGGCAGACGTCACATTTGGCGCAGCGGACACCGGGGGACGTCACAATTGGTGCCGTGACAGCAGGATAAGACCCAGGTCAACGCACGACGTCTCAAGGACTCAAATCGAAACAGACTAGAGTGGGAACCAAAGGACTTTGGTTAACTATAACCATACGGTTCCAGATACTCTAGTACGACAACCCGGAACCTGAGAAGAACGAGAAATCGTCTGTCAGGTAGGAACGGGAAATCGTCTGTCAGGTAGGAAACTTTATTTTTGGTTGATCTCCCAATTTCGATTGTTGCTGCTCAGATTATTTTTCTTTTGCTGTGCTAAATATGTCTGACTATGAGCCAGATGGGGTAGACATAGAGGAAGAGGGGGTTGAACAGGGATTGCCAGCAGACCTGAGAAAATTATTGGGTGGACCGAGGGTCCCGGCGTTTGACGGTAGTAAAAGGGATTTTAAGAATTGGCTGGCAATCTTGGATAAGAGCCGCGTAATATATAGACTCTCAGACCAAGAGGCCCTATATTTGGCGCATGATGCCACCAGCGGGAAAGCGTCTATAAAAGGGCTCTTAGCCAGTGAGACCCACTTGACATGGGAAAGGTTGGAAGAATTATTAACTCGGGAGTCCGCTGACGAGGGGACGGCGATAGAGGCCATGAGAGCCCTCCTGAAGATGACGCAGCTGAGGGACGAAACCCCTGGAGAATTGGGGCCCCGAGCGGAGAAGCTGTCGTCATTAGCTTTCCCAGAGGTAATGCGGTCATGCAGGCCCAGTTGGCTGATCTGTATGTGGAAGCGCTCAGTGACGAGCGTGTTCATCACGATGTTTTGAAGGAAGGACCGCTAAGGTTATCGGCAGCAGTGGCGCTGGCCAAAGAGAGCCAGGGAGTTTGGGAGATGGTAAAAAGAGGTGGGAAGAAGCAAGAGCTAAGTCGAGAGGTCGGAAGAAGGGAGAAAGAGGAAGACCCCTCGCGTGGAATCGGAAAGTCAAGGTAGAGGTGGATGAGCCTAAGGTGTGGGAAGGAGATCCCAATAGAAAGGCTTGGTCAAATAGGCATGGGTTTTATAAGCCCAAGCCGGGTCGATACGGGCTGCTCTGCTGGACATGTGAATATGAGGACCACAGAGCAGCGGAATGTCCGACGAAGTGGGGTTTGCTCCCAGACTTCGAATGGGATAAATGTACTAGGTGCGGGAAGATGGGACACCTAGCCAAGTGGTGCGGGTTAAGAAAAGGTGTCCCACCGATATTGATAAAAAAGGCCGAGCCCAAGAGACAAAACCAGGGAAAAGCCAGCGGGCCACCCCGTAATTAAGAGGGAGGGTGGCCCAGTTAAAAAGAAAGAAATTAAAACGTTGGACATGTGGTCAGGAGAGTCACTTAGGTAGAGGGCAGGTTCCCCCAGGAATAAGAGGGAGGGTGGCCCAGTTAAAAAGCAGGAAAGTAAAACGTTGGACATGTGGTCGGGAGAGCCACTTAGGTAAAGGGTAGGTCCCCCAGGAATAAGGGAGAGGGTAGCCCAGTTGAAGAGTAAAATGTTGGATATGTGGTCAGGCGGGCCACTTTGCGGTAAACTGTCCAACAAGAAGGTGCTGATTTTGTAGGAGACCAGGGCACCTTAAGAGGAATTGTGCTCTTAGGATCAACCGCAAGAGACTGGGAGAGGTCCAACCGGGACCGCCCAGGTGTAGAAAACGCAGAACTCCCCCATATGAGAAGAATGAAAAGAATTTGTTGCTATCGGCGCCTATGGCTGGGATGACCCAAAGGTGGGAATCCCAGGAAAAGGAAAGCCCAAGTATTCTCTTCGCTGACGCAAGAGGAGGAGCTATCCTGTAGTGCAGAGATAGGAGGTAGGGCAATGAAAGCCCTGACAGACACAGGAGCGTCTGTTTCATTGCTGAGAGAAGAAGCATACAGACGGGTGAAACAGAAGAATGGGTTGCAGGAAGCGGACATAGAGGTCACGCAGGCAGATGGAGCCCCCTAGAGATAAAAGGGATGGCGAGGCTCCCTGTGAGGATTGGGAAATTAAAAAGTACCCAGAGCTTCTACGTAACCCCCAACCTGTGTACGGAAGCAATCTTGGGAGAAGATTGGCTTCAGAGCCAGAGGGCTCGAATAGAGTTTAACCCCACTGTTCTGGTAGTGAATGGCGACAGAACGCCATTGGGATGCCCACCGGAAGAAGATATAGCAATAGTGGTGGAGAAAGATGTAAAGCTACCCCCCAGAACGGAGGTGTCGGGAAAGGGTAGGCTAATGTCAAGGAAGAAAATAGGAAAAGGAACCCTGCAATTGGTCCCTGTAGAAGGGATGGGCCTAGAAGAAGATGAGGTAACTCTGTGTGAGGCAGTAGTGGAGGCAGCTGAATTAGTGCCCATTATGATGGTGAATCAGGCCCAAAAGACGATAAAGGTTAAGAGAGGGGAAGAGATAGGAAAAGCACTACCCCTACGAACTCTGAATCGAGTGAGATTCGAGGAGAAACGAGGAAAACTCGTAGAACAGCCGGAAGGAATAGTAGACGAAGATATATTGACACCTGATCAATTTAGGGCCAGAGTGGGAAGTCTGCTGAGGGATAATCGAGATGTGGTGGCCCAATCAGATAAGGAATTAGGCCAGACCCACACAGTAAAAATGAAAATCGACACCGGCGATCACCCCCTGTGAAATTGAAGCCCTACCGAACACCTATTCATAAGAGACCCCTTGTGGACGAGGCAGGAGAAGAGATGTTGGAAGCTGGGATGATCGAAAGATCGATCTCCCCTTGGAGCTTTCCAATCCTGATAGTAAGCAAGAAAGATGGCGGAAACCGTTTTTGTGTAGATTTTAGGAAACTGAATTCTATATCGAAGCCGTTGGCGGTGCCATTGCCACTAATCGGTGACATATTGGCATTGTTAGGGAGAGCGAAGTACTTCTCTACGTTGGATTTGAGGTCCGGGTATTGGCAGGTAGCCCTTGATGAGGCTGACAATGAAAAGGCCGCATTTGCGTGTCACCTGGGACTGTTTCAGTTCAGGGTGATGCCATTCGGTTTAGCTAATGCCCCGGGAATCTTCCAACAGCTGATGTCAGTAGTATTAGGAGGATGCGAGAGCTTTGCCATGGCATATTTGGATGATATTTTGATATTTTCAGAAACAGTAGAACAAAATTTTTTCCATCTAAAACAAGTGTTAGGAAGACTAAGAAAGCACGGCTTCAAATTGAAATTGTCGAAGTGTTAGTTCTGAAGGAGGAGACTAGATATTTGGGCTTTGTTATAAATGGAGACGGTATTAAACCCGACATGGATAAGGTGAAAGTCATAAGGGAAATGCCAGAACCTAAGACAGTGAGACAAGTAAGAGGGTTTATGGGAGCTATAGGGTACTACCGACGATTCGTCCCGGCATTCTCTAGAATTGCCATACCCTTAGTAGCCCTGACGAAGAAATACGCTAGGTTCAACTGGACAGAAGACTGTCAACAGGCATTTGATACCTTAAAAGAACAGTTAACAGCCGTCCCACTGCTAACGTACCCAGACCTCAGCAAGCCCATGATACTATACACTGATGCCAGTGAGCAGTGTGTAGGAGCAGTTCTTACCCAGCCGTGTTCCGATAAAGGACCAGTACCAGGCATACCAGAGGAGGTACCGATATACTTTCTCTCTCATAAGCTCTCAGATACACAACAGAGATGGCCAGTAATAGAAAGAGAAGCGTATGCTATCATGTATGCTCTCCAAAAACTGGACTACTACTTGAATGGTGTGGTACTATAAAGACAGAGCACAAGCCTATGCAGTACCTACTGCAGGCAGAATGGACAAATAATAAGATTCAACAGTGGGCGCTAAAGTTAAGTGGCTACCACTGTAAGATAGAGTATTTGGCAGGGAAGGAAAACACGTGTGCATATTTACTCTCAAGAATACCGAAACAACTGGAAGAAAGATCTGTAAAAGTAGCGCAAGGAATAGATGATAAAGCCTATAGAATAGGAGTAATTAACTCTAATAAGCTAAAAGATCGCCCCATGTTAGAATAGAACGAGGAAGGGGACGCACAGATAATAACCGATCCCTACTGGACTGAAGGAATTGAGAAAGAGCAGGCAGACAGTGAAATAGCTGCCCTTAAAGAAAAGGTGGAGGCTAGAGAGACCACCAAGTATGCAATAATAAAGGAAAGGTTGTATTATCTCTCAGGTAGGGGTGAAGAAGTCAAGCCCAAGTTGTATGTGCCCAAAAGTTTAAGACCAGAGATATTGGAACAGTGCCACGAGAGGTTGGGTCACATGGGAATTGATAGAACATATGACCTAATAGGGAGAAAGTACTATTGGCCCAAACTGTACGGAGAGGTCACTAACTATGTTCGGAGCTGTGTAGTGTGCCAGTCGCAGAGCAGAAGGCAGGAAATGGCACCATTGGAGGAGATGGACGTGCCGAACTTCCCCTTCGAGAAAGTGAGTATGGATGTATCAGGACCATATGGGGAAACTGCACAAGGAAACAACTATATAGTGAGTTTTGTCGATTGGCTAACAAATTGGCCTGGGGCATTTGTAGTACCAGACAAGAAGGCGAAAACTGTAGCCGATTTGATAATAAGTGAAATCCCTAGGTATGGCGCCCCTGTGCAACTTGTCACTGATAATGACACAGAGAATATAAACAGCATAATGAGAGAGGTGCTGACAGGTTTTAATATAGAGCGCGTAAAAACATATCACTCCCAAGGAAACGCTAAAGTGGAAAGGTTTCATAGAACCTTGGGAGATGTGTTGGCCAAGCTGGCCAGAGAGAATACAGGAAATTGGGATTTGTATTTGACGCAGGCTCTGGGGGCCGTGAGGTTTACGATAAACAAAACCTCCAGATTTTCTCCTCCAGATTTTCTCCTCCAGATTTTCTCCTTCTGTTTGGCAGAGACGTGGTCCTGCCTTTGGATAACCTGTTGAAGCCCCGAAGAAAGTATATGGGAGAAGATCATCATCAGCTGTTGCTGGAACAACAACATAAAATATTTGTACAGGCCAGAAGAAGAATAAAGTGGGCACAGAAGAGAAGAAATGAGAGAGTCAATGCTGAAAGAAAGGCAGTAGAATTGAAGGTTGGAGACCCTGTCTACTATAAAATCCAACAGAGAGAAGGAAAGCTGGACCAGAGATGGGAACCGTACTACCGGATAGTAGAGCAGACGGGTCCAGTATCATATGTAATATGGGATCAAGTGGCAGGATGAGCATGGAGGGTCCATGTCAACTATCTGAAGAAGGCTGAAATAGCTAACCTGGAAATGAGCGAACCGAGGCCTAAGAAGACAAGGAAGGTAACTCTGGTTGAGCCGGAAGAAATGGAGACGGAGGAAGATTCCGAGGAAAATGAAGAGATAGATCGACTTAGCCAGATAGGCGAAGCGATCCGAGTAACGGAGTTGGAACCCTCGGCGGGAATCAGCGGCATTCAGTCCTTGCCTGAATCGGTGCAGAGAAGACCCTGTGATGTCACCGTCGCACCCCAATGCCCAAAGAAAAGGAAGAGAAAAACGAAGAGATCCAATCAAGCAGTCAATAGCTCTAAAAAGAGGCACTCTAAACAAGTCGAAGAGTTCAACGAGTGGGAGGAAGAGGATCAAATACCCCTTTCCCAGCTCAGAGAAAGACTAAGAAACAGGAGAGGTTTAGACATCGAGTCAATAAATAATGAAGACGTCCAGGGCGCGGACTCAAAACAGAAGCAAGAATCAGGAGAGGAGGATGAGGACAAAACACCTCATGAACGGGAAATGAACACCGAGTGAAGGTTAGAGGTCGAGCAGGAACTACCTCTGAAGATGAGATTGAGAAGTGTGGAGAACCCCAAGTCTCAGTAGAACAAACAAGGCGGTGCAGAATAGAAGCACTCGGTGTCGACAGATAACGACCCTGGCTCATTCAAAAACCTACTGGCTGACTGTGGTGGATGTGGATGGAGGGGATGGAGTCGCGAGCTGCACCTCACAAAAGATGGAAGAAGATTATTGGCATTGGTGACTGGCCAGCAGTGGTGTCATGAAGTACGGCCTTTGAAGTAGGAACCCCACGCACCTGTCCGGATCATTCTGTCTACTAGGAGTTAGCGGAGGGAAGAACTGAAGGATTACAAACTTAGTAAGAAATTATGGAATAATTGAGTGAAGAATTGAAGAAGACCGAATGGTTATGAAGAATAAAAACAAGAGAATTTTGTTGCCTTGCAGGAATGACAAAAATAAAAGGGCTGATGATGATGGTAGCCACATTGATGGTGACGATGGCGGAAGCTAGGAAGCACAGCCGAAATACCATTTTTAAAAAGACGAGTGAAGTAATAATAACCAGGTCTAAATGGTTGATCACATTCGTGATAGATTTAAAACCATACGAGTAGCTACTAAATAAACTAAGAAATGAGCTAACGCAGCTGGATGAAGGTAGGGTTGAAGGTAGGGCAAGATTATTCCAAGGAGAAAGGATATCTCAGTTTATTACACTCTCTAGAATAGGAGGCCAATATAATAGAGGCTCAATGGAGGGACATGCAAAATTACCTGAAGGGAATAGAGTTAATGCAGACGCGGGAAAAGAGATCGGTAGTTCCGATTGTGGGAAAAGCGTTAAATGTCCTGTTTGGAACAGTGACTGATGATAACGTTAAATTCATAAGAAGGAAACTGGGAGAAGTGGAAATAAACCAGAGGACGCTGGCTCAAGTGGCAAGGGAGAGTGTGACAATATTAAATGTCACAAGGTTGGAAATGGCTAAGAATAGAGCCAGAATCAATTGGTTAATAAATAACCTGGCAGGGTTGAGACAAGAGGTAATTAATGATACAAAAACAGTAATGATAGAATTACAGGAAATGAGTGGATTCATGCAAAGATATTTCCAACTAATGACAATTACGAATAAGGTACGACAAACTAGTCAGTCGTTGACGACCTTGCTAGAACATGCCAGAGCACAATTAGACATGTTGTCACTGGGACACCTCAACCCAAGCATAGTAAACCCGAGTCACCTAAGGGAAGTGCTACTTGGAATACAGGCCAAGTTACCCTACCATTTAAGACTGACAGTGGATCCCATCAAAGAATTGTGGAAATATTATAATGCACTGGGATGTCTGACCTTGTTGGAAAATAGACGACTATTGGTTATGATGTCTATTCCGTTGTTAGATAGAGAGAGTATATTCGAGATATACCAGGTTATAAATTTACCTATTCCCTACCCCAGAAGAAATCAAGATTTGGGAATGGTCGCAAGGTACAAGATGGAAACAGAATACATATCTTTAAATTCGGGTAAAACAAAATTCATGTTGTTAACAGCTGAAGAAGCTAGAAAGTGTAGAAATGATGCTCTAGGGATATGTACATCGTTAAGCCCTATCTATATAGCTGGTAACCACAAAATGTGCATACTAGAATTGTTTGAAGGGAAGAAAGAGGGAATTAAGAGAACTTGTCAAGTAGAGGTATCAGCAAACACGGCATTACCACAAGCTATCAGTATTTCAAACGGGGTGTGGCAGTGGCCACACAGAAACCCATCAGCTTGTCTAGGGTATGTGGGGGAGAGTCCACAAGGACATTAAGAGTAAAGCCACTATTATCCCTGTTAAAGTTACTCCTGGGATGTTCGGCAATTGGGATATCTATTTCCTTACCTCCCTATTACCAGGAAGAAGAAATATATGAAGAGAAAGATTCAATCATAGAAATGATTGGCAGAAGCTTAGTCAATTGTGCAGAGTTGTGGGAGCCAGTAGTGAGGGAATTCCCCAGTGTTACCTTGAATAAAATGCCAGTACTAATGAAGCCGATAGAAAAGATCGATATGGATCGAGAGACAAGTTAAGTGCGTTGGTAATTGAAGTATTGGCTTGGGAAGATGATGAGCAGATCGCGATAAGTTGGTCGGCAATGATGGGCACATTCATAATTATATCCATAGTGGATAGAAGATTAGAAGTAAGAGGAAATTAACTAGCGGTAATCAAATGAGCATGCAGCAACTCGAGAGGGAGATGCCGAGCAGTGTTCCTTACTGATACAGAATCGGCGAAGAAATTGCAGAAAGACCGGCGGAGGAGGCTGACGTGAAACCGACACGTGCGGCGGAAAAAACTCCTACAGCAGAGAGAAAAACATTGACCAAGAAGAACAAGCCATAGCAACGACACACATGCACCCACAAGCACACGCACACTTTAAATTGCATGAGAAACAGATGATGATGAAAAGAACATTACATTTGCATGTAGAACAGAAGAAGATGAAAAGAACATTACATTTGCATGTAGAACAGAAGATGAAAAGAAAATTACATTTGCATGTAGAACAGAAGATGATGAAAAGTACATCACCTTGCATGTAAAACCGTAAAAAAGAAAAGAAGAATAGAATTGCATGGGACAGATGCATGATGCATGATGCATGATGCATGCTAAATAGTGTATTTGGGTTTAGGTGTCATTTACGAGTAAATGACAAATAGGTTAGGGGAGGATTGTGACACTATTTACGTACCTAGAAAGAAAGAAGAAAAAAGAAAGGCGAGAATTAAATTTATGTGATAAGAAGCCACCACGAAAAGGACACTAAGCCATGTTATTCTTTTTGCCAAAGAAAAATTCTAAAAGTTTTTCATTGGCGAGAAGAGTAAGGTCGCGGATGTTTCAGATTTAATCTGATTTATGTAACGGGCCGGAGAATAAGATATAACCAATCTGCCATGGCATTGTTAAACATTTCAAGTTGGACAAGCGACCTCCTGCAGAATTCTAAAGAGATAAAAATTAAATAGGTCATCCGCTGACCGAAAAACAAAAATGTCCGCTGACCACCATGAAGAAAAGATTAATCCTTTGTTAAGCTTTTGTCTATATGAGAGGAGCATCTGTTTATTGTCAGGGCTGGCTATGATAGCGAAACTATTTTATCGGAACAGTTAATTAGCGACAGAATGCAAATACGTCCAGTTTACCACCCACTTGTTGGGCGAAAGCCCCCGGTGATAAAGTCCAAGTGACATCTGGCTAAGATAAGAGTCCAAGGGTTGGTTGTCGGGCAGAAGGAAAGAAAGAGAAAGAAAAGAAAAAGGAAGATAATTTTTTTTTCTTCGAGCAAGATTTTTTAAACCGAGGCTAGTTTTGGCCACACCCACGCCGCTGAGCGCCCATTGGCTGAATGGTGGCATGAGCGTTAGACGGAGGTAATCATGTGAAGAAGGAGGGAAGGCCTGTTGCGCCCCCTGAAGGGATAGGTGTGAGATGCCACTGTGAGAGAGAGGGGAAACCCGTTGACACCCTCTGAGGGTATGGTGAGATACCAATATAAGAACAGAAGAAGGTGGGAAGACGAAAGACTTCCAAAAATGGAAAATAATAAATTTTCCTGACCAAAAACAAAGAAGTGGATTGTGGATTTAGAATTATCAAGGAAACTCAAACCCCGACAAGCCCACCCCGGTTTTGGTCGGCGTCCATATAAGCAGAGTCGCAGCGAGTGAAAAGGAGTTCGAGTTCCAGTTGAGAGGCAGTTGAGTGAAATTCGCTTTTGGAGTTTCACTCGCCTCGCAGAAACCTGACTGAAAGATTCCAGGCATCACGACCTCAACTTCTAGCCAAGAACAATTTATTTTTGAAGAACGACTTAGACTCATACCACCAAAACAAGTTTTACGAATATCGCCTGAAGATACCCCAAAACCAGTTTCTTAAAGAACAAACAACTTAAGTTGTTAAGACTCGCCTAACAAACACAAAGTGTCACGAATCCATATAGCGGGTTGGGAAGAAGACGCAGTCCTGTATTCAGCAACCAGATATAAAATATTGTTATCCTTTTTTAACACATTGAACTTTTCGAGTTATTATTTTCTTTTCTTTCACATATACTTGTGCGGTGTTGCCCTTGATCGAATTCGGCTTGCATTACGGCCCAACGCCTGATTGATTTCGTCTACCTAAGATCAAATCACAACCTGGATAGGTTAGACTCGAAATCAAAGGAGTTACTTCGGTAACCAGACGTTGGAGGCGAACTGGGAACGACAAGGCTGATACCGAATCTAACCAGATTTCCATCCGAATCAACCATGGCGTCGCGACCAATACCAAGTCACAATGTTCGTCACAGGATAGCACGGGGGCAGTGAGGCCAGGGTGACGTCACACTTATATATTCTTACATATGCATTATTATATATGTAGTATCATTCTTATATATGTATTATTATATTATATATTCTTATATATGCATTATTATATATGTAGTATCATTCTTATATATATATTATTATATTATCTTATATATTCTTATATATGTATTATTATATATGTATTAACATTCTTATATATTTATTATTAGATTCTCTTATATATTCTTATATATGTATTATTATATAATTATACTAAAAACAATAATATCATAAATATTATAAATAAATATCATAAATATAATATTGTAATATAAATAATTATAAATATAAGAATATAATATAATAATATAACAAATAAAATAATATAATATAAATAATCATAGATATAATATCATACATATCATAATAATACTAAAACTTGAGAATTTGTTAAAAAAAATATTACAACTATTTACGATTGATTGACTTGTTTTTTGTTTTTGCTCTTTTTAGACTTACCGACACTTTGTGTGTTACTAAACACTGACTGAAGCTTATAATCATGACAAAGCTCACATTAGTCCAAAAGTTAAACATATATTAATCATGAAGTGAAAATTTCTATTCTCACTAATGTCATGTTGATGCATGAAATGAGCCAGAAATAAAACTTAAACTTGATATTTTGCTAAGAATAACCAGGTTCTGCTAAAATAGTTGATGATAATAATAGAAAATGCCTGCATAGGTTTATAAAGTTTTACATATTACATACCACATCCCAGTCTAGTTTCCTGGGTATGACGATAAATTACACCCTGCAGCAAGGCTTCTGATCAGGAGTTTTTTTTTTCGGAGCGTGGAACCAAATTGTTTTTGTTTCCAGATCCACCCTGACACGGGGTGCTAGCAACAGTTAGTTCAAATAGTTAACCCCCAAACTGGGGTTAAATCACTATGAAAGAAGATCAGTTTTGTGCTCGAACCCACGTAAGCGGCGGGTGGGTACATTTTTAACTAAGACCCTAATAGAAACGCTCGTGTTCCTCACGTTAAACAACTGACCTTGTGTCGCATCCTAAACGCAGTGGATGGTGCCAACTGAATACCTTGAATGATCCATTTCTCGAATAATGGATTGTGACGAGAAATGAATACTTTATGGAAATCCTAAACTGTTGGCTCAATGTTTTGATCATGACGAAGAACACAAAAACTTGCACAAACACACTTTTTTTTTAAATACCAGCCATATATTTTTGAAAAAAATATTACCAGCAATAAAAAAAAAATTATCAGCTATTCATATGACTTTCGACAAAAACTCTGTACAAAAAAATACGTCAATGAAACCTGATCTACAAACTGATTTCTTAAAATGAATATTATTCTGTATATATATTCTATTAATATGAATCTATCCTAAAAATCTTGTCGGCATTAAATAACCCATTGAGTTTGAGATGCCATAAAACAAAATAAACCATAAAAACCAGAGAGTCTACTAAAAGAGGACAGCATTCTTGATTTCCGTCCCGAGATCAACAGAGTGATAGGGCAATGCTGATGACATAGGTATACTTAGTTGGGATAAGAATGATCTTGAACAATAATTCAACGTGTTCTCCCTAGAAATGGGAGTGAAGACGAACCTTTCCAAAAGAAAAACTAAGATTTAGAATTGTATTGAAAGCAGTAATGGCACATAACGTCATACAAATTCAGGGTGTAGAATTAGTAAATATTAAACATTCAAATACCTCAATGTGTAGATCAATTATAAGAAATGTAATATAGGAGGTAAGGAAAATTAACATAAAATGGATTATGCTAGACGTAGTTTCTCCCAACATGGCTAGAAAATCAAAGCGTTAATCTAAAATCTTAAGTAATGTTCTAAAATAGCCTCTTCAGATCGAAACTTTCATATGGATCTCATGTATGGCACCAAGCTCGTTCAGAAATATCTACACTGCAAGCTGTACACAACAAACTGCGACCGGCACTGGGTAATCGACGGATTTCCAATTCTGCTTCATGATAATATTGTCATATGTTACAAGAATAACACTTTAGAAGCTCATCGACTTGGGATTACAAGATTTTGGCACATCCACCATATTTCCCTGATTTCTCATCAACTCGCCATTACTTTTCAAGGATTTTGATAATCAATTAAGCCAAAATGTAATTCGTTACAAAGAAGATACAGAAAAGGCATTCAAAGATTTCTTGATGTTCAAATCTTTAAAGTGTTATCGTAAAGGCATAAATAACCTTGTAACGGGATGGCAGAAATCTGTAGGTGTTCGGGATTCCTATTTTGAATGATTAAAATTCTGTTTAAATAGATTAATTCACGAATTAAAGTTGATTCTAATATCGAACATTTTTCCGAAGAACCTAATAAAAATATATAGCATCAAAAAGGATTATGATAACTATATTTAGTAATTATTTTTAAATTCTTTATTATACTGCGGGAGGAATGCCTGACTAGCATTAAAAGTTGTCCTGGTGACAGAAAAATAAAAGAAAGAAAAAAAGAAATAGTTTTCGGAGAGAACTGAACGTACCCTACACGAGCTTACGGGAATGGCTTCCGGAGCTGAATTAACTAAAGAGTTGTTCATGAAACACGAGCATGCACAATTCTAGTTTAAATCTTTTCGAAAGCCATTTTTTTTTCAACTTAACGCTGCTTTAATGGTCGGAGATTCGCTCATGTCGAACATTGGAATAAAAATCAACAATAAGATGAAGTAAACCAGCAAAAAAGAAAAAATAGTATTGATGTCTTGGATATTTTCTATCGATTAATTTGGGAAGTAACGTGACTGCTTATCAAAGGAATGTAAAAGCATGCCTCTTACGAGCTCATGGCTTGTCAATTAAGTGTCCCACTTAATCGACTTGCTGCGTGGGCGGGCTTGCTTTTACATTTAAAAGTGTGTAATCAGTAGATGCAGCATAAAACAGAAAACGCGGATTGGAATTATATAAATAGGAAAAGGTGGGTTTGGTTAGTTCTTTGTATTTCTTGATCGTTTTTGTTATTGCTTAATCCATTTTAAGCAGCTGTGACTGAAAATAAAATCTGACGAAAATAAAAGGCACTGCGTGCCATAGCCCTTCAAGTAGATCGAAAAGCACTTCTCGCGATGGAGATATATATATCATGAGAAGCAAAAAAGCTGGTAGTCGAACAGATGCCACCGTGCAATTGAAATCAGTGCGTCCACTTGGTTTGAATTTAGAGCTAATCTTAGATTGATTGCTTTAGCCGTTTAAGCCGAGACATACGCAATCATAAATCTATTATGAGATTCATATTCGAAGCGTGGCCAATCCGGCAAATTCTATTAGAATCATTTCATGATATGATCTCAATAAATCCGGTACGAAAAACTAATCCTTCTATATTTAATTTGGTATGGATGAATATTCTTAATGTAATAATTAAAGTATCTAATACAGTGTAACCCTGATATAAGAGACCCGGATATAAAAGAAACCTGGATATAAGAAAGATTTTCTATGGTCCCAAATTAGAGCCTGTGTTAATGTATATAAATTAGACCATACCCTGATATAAGAGAAACCCGGATATAAGAGACTTCTTATCTGGTCCCGACAACTCTCTTATATCCGGGTTACACTGTAAATCCGTTACGGAAACTCACTCTTATATATCTATTTTGTATTCTTATAGGAATATTCTTAATTTAAATATTAAAGCAACTATATAAATAAAAGTAAGTAATATATATATATATATATATATATATATATATATATATATATATATATATATATAATGGACTCTCCCGTCGGTTTCGATGTATGAGGATCTGACAACCAATTGATTCAGTTATGAATATTGTGCGATAATATTAAGTGTCACTTAAGACCCGCTAGTGATTTACAAAGGAGGCCGCATATGGAGCAAGAGTGGAAGTAGTGGCATGAGATCACTGTTAGATTGGCTGATTTTTTAGATCTTGCTCTCGCTTCTTGAAGATGATTCAGTCTAGCAAATTGAAAATTGCTGAGTCCACTAAAACACGTTGATCTCCAGTCTACCCGCTCCAATGCTCAGCGCTCGAGGGTGTTATGAGTTATATTGACAGCTAATAAGTTGCTCTTCAGCTTGTCTTTGTATCTGAGCCGTGGCCGTCCTACATTCCTGTAGCCCTGATCTAACTGGCTGATCTAACTGATCTTGTGTATCCTGTCATCAGACATTCTCAAGATATGACTAGTCCACCGTAACTGAGACTGTATGAGGAAAGTCTCGATTCCTCCAATATTAGACCTGTTAAACAGGTCTACTTTAGATATCCTACCTTGAACTCCACAGATGGCACACGGACAGCTCTTACGGAAAACATTCAGCTGTCGTATATGATACTTGTATGGAGTCCACGACTCTGAGCCGTACAAAAGGATGGCAAGGACAACAGTTCTGTAAAACTGAATTTTGATACCAGTCGAATACACCGCTCATACCACAAGCGATGGCGAATTTTGCCGAAAGCAATGGTAGCCTTAGCAATCCGATGCATGATTTCATCATCTAAAGACCCACTGTAGTTGACTTTGCTACCAAGATAAGTGAAAGACTTTACATAATTGTCTTCTAATTTTGATGATCTCTCTGAAAATTTGTAGACTGGTGGTTTTTGTTTCTCACCACAGAATTGCTTCGGAGTAGGACAAGTTTGGTGCACTACTTCAGTTTTCTGTATGCTAAGTGTAAGGCCAAAGGCTTACATGCAGCAGAGAAGCAGCCCCATCAGCAAACAACAAATCAAGAATAATTTGTGTACAAAGATGGCTCTTGCTTTGAATCGCTGATGATTGAAGTGTCCTCCAGTTGTTCGAAACTGAAACTTGACGCCGCTCTCTGTGTCTACGAATGCATATTTCAGCATCACCGAGAAGAAAAGGGCAAAAAGGACAGGGGTCACGACACACCCATGCTTTATGCCGTTCGTGACATCAAAGGATTTTGACATCATACCATCAGACACGATAATAGCTTTCATTTCTTCATGAAATGAGACGATCAGCTTTAGCATGTTTTCTGGGATGCTGAGTTTCCTCAAGACTTGCCAAAGAGCCTCTCGATTCACAGAGTGAAAGGCTTTCGTCAAGTCCACAAATACAATGTACAACTCCTGATTTTTCTCGCGAACTTTCTTTGCAACTTAACAAAGAGAAAATATCATGTCAATGGTGCCATCACCCGACCGAAAACCACACTCCGATTCAGGATAGATGTCGTCAACAAGATGTATAATGATTCTGTACGGAATCAGTCTAGCTAGGATTTTGCCTACAATTAAAAGGAGTGATATCCCCAGATGATTATCACAGACACACCTGAAACCTTTGTTTTTGTAGTGGTGTTTCCTAGAGGTGTCTTTATAATCCTGTGGGACACAGCTTGCCTTCCATATCTTCACGAAAAGGAGATGCAACTTTTCTACCAACTTTTGGTCACCATGCTTATACACTTCAGGAGGAATAGAATCCTTAGACGAGATCTGCTTGATGGAGTGACTTAACTCTTGATAGATTCAAAAGACAACTCCGGAATTTCTGGATTTTGCACAATTGATGCGATGGTTTCCTCATCAGTAACCGAAGTGGTGTCTAACACAGTTTCGAAATTATCTTTCCAGCGATCCAATATGTCAGACTTCTCCGGCAAGAGAGTTTCGCCATCTGCTGTGGAGACTGAAGCAACAGGACCGAAAACGCTCTTGAGGCCTGCATAGAAAGCCTTTACGTCCTTTTTATCTGAAGCTTCTTGGAGTTCAGTGGCCTTTTCAGACCACCAACGCTCTTTCATGGCTCTGAGAGGTCGTTGAACCTGACTTTTGCACTTCTTATAAGCGATCTCCTTAGTGGACAAGTTCTTGTCCTCAGCCCATGCTTAATGAGAAGAGTGCACTTGATCTAATAGCTGCTGAACATCTGTATTATTGTTATCAAACCAGTCTTGATGTTTACGATGTGGTAGATCGAGAACCTCCAAGGATGCGGAATGTGTTCCCTCCCGCAGATCCTTCCGAGATGATTCGATATCATTGGTAATGTTTACAGAATCAAGTGCAGCAAAAAGTTTGTCAGAGAGCTCAATTTTCGTTTCAGTTAAGTGGCATTTCAGTTAAGTGGCATTACGTTAATGCGTTTGGCAACTGTAGATTTTATAATCCTTCACTTTTGCAGATGCAGTGTAGACTAACTCCGAAGTAGAGCGTGATCTGATAGATAGCATGTTGTACGGAATGAACGCGTTATCTTAAAATCCTTTATGTCCATTCTTTTGGTGATGACGTACTCGATGCCAGTCTTTCGAACGAGGATGCATCCACGAGGTCTTACGACAGCTGGGTTGCTAGTAGAAGATATTCGTAATACTAAGGTTAAATTCCTTTCATATAGTGAGGAGGCGTAATCCATTCGAATTCATATGACCAATACCACGGCGACCTAAAACGCCCTTCCAAGAATGATAATCATTGCCAACACGAGCAATGAAGGCATCTGTAAAGATTAATCTATCCTTATGTTGGACTTTGGACATGACACCCCAAAGGAGATGGTAAAAATCACCATTTTCTTGTTCTGAACTACTTACGGTTGCAGCGTAGAAGATAACCACGGTCACACGGGAGTTGCACTCCAGCCTGAGGGCTAATGTCATTATACCAACTGCTACACCTTTAAATATATATATATATATATATATATATATATATATATATATATATATATATGTTTGTGTGTGCACATTTCATTGAATACACCAGGCAAGGTGATTTGATTTGGTTTTTTATACATTATCTCATGTTATCTAATTTTTTTTTCGTTTAATGAGACCTAACTGATAAATATATAACCGAAAGCCTCGGATAAAAAGAACAAATGGACAGTTTTGATATAATTTATCATCTGAAAAAGAAAACATATATTAGATCACATGTGAAATTGTATAAAAAGCAAAATCAAAGCACAATTTGTCTTAGTACTCTTAAATCTACATTTATCGTTGTAGACTGTAAATAAACATACTTATAAAATGACCTATACTTTCTTAATTGAAAGAAATGAAACATGAGATCTAAGAGTCACAACATTATGGAAACTTATTCCGAAAATCCAATAAATACAACACTGGTACAAATATATATCAGGCCCTTTCCTTTCCCAATTGAAATAAACGAAACAAGAGATGAAATGATTCACAAACTTATAGACCCGTATTCTTGAAAAAACAATAAATACAAGACTTGTACAAATCTGCCTCACCCCATTATTTTCCGATTGACAAAAACGAAACAAGAGATCAAATGAATAAAGACTTTATTGAACCCTATTCCTGATAACCTATGAAAACAAGACTGGTACAAATATACATCAGGTCCTTTCCTTTCACAAATGAAAAGAAAGACGAAGCAAAGACCAAAAAAACTCACAACCTTATGGGACCCCATTCCTAATTACCAAATAATCATGATTGGTAACAAATCTGCATCAGGATCTTCCATTACCCAATTGAAACAAAAACGAAGCAAAGACCAAAAAAAATAACAAACTTATGGGAACACACTCCTAATAACCAATTAATCAAGACTGGTAACAAATCTGCATCAGGATCTTTCCTTTCCCAATTGAAACAAAAACGAAGCAAAGATCAAAAAAACTCACAACCTTATGGGACCTCATTCCTAATAACCAATTCATCATGACTGGAAACAAATCTGCATCAGGATCTTTCTTTTCCCAATTGAAACAAAAACGATACAACAACCAAAAACACTCATAACCTGATGGGACCCCATTCCTAATAACCAATTAATCATGACTGGTAACAAATCTGGATCAGGATCTATCCTATCCGAATTGAAACAAAAACGAAACAAAGACCAAAAAAACTCACAACCATATTGGACCCCATTCCTAATAACCAATTAATCATGACTGGTAATAAATCTGCATCAGGATCTTTCTTTTCCCATTTGAAACAAAAACGAAGCATAAACCAAAAACACTCATAACCTTATGGGACACCATTCCTAATAACCAATTAATCATGACTGGTAACAAATCTGCATCAGGATCTTTCCTTTCCCAATTGAAACAAAAACGATGCAAAAACCAAAAACACTCATAACCTTATGGGACCCCATTCCTAATAACCAATTAATCATGACTGGTAACAAATCTGCATCAGGATCTTTCCTATCCGAATTGAAACAAAAACGAAGAAAAGACCAAAAACACTTATAAACTTATGGGACCCCATTCCTAATAACCAATTAATCATGACTGGTAATAAATCTGCATCAGGATCTTTCCTATCCGAATTGAAAGAAAAACGAAGCAAGGACAAAAAACACTCATAAACATATGGGACACCATTCCTAATAATCAATTAATCATGACTGGTAATAAATCTGCATCAGGATCTTTCCTTTCCCAATGGAAACAAAGACGAAGCAAGGACAAAAAAATTTCACGACTATATGGGACCCCATTCCTAATAACCAATTAATCATGACTGGTAACATATCTGCATCAGGATCTTAACTATCCGAATTGAAACAAAAACGAAGCAAAGACCAAAAACACTCATAACCTCATGGGACCCCATTCCTAATAACCAATTAATCATGACTGGTAACAAATCTGCATCAGGATCTTTCCTATCTGAATTGAAACAAAAACGAAGCAAAGACCAAAAAAACTCCCAACCTTATGGGACCCCATTCCTAATAACCAATTAATCATGACTGGTAACAAATCTGCATCAGGATCTTTCCTATCCGAATTGAAACAAAAACGAAGCAAAGACGAAAAAAACTCACAACCTTATGGGACCCCATTCCTAATAACCAATTGATCATGAGTGGTAACAAATCCGCACCAGGATTTTTTCTTTCCCAATTGAAAAAAAACGAAGCAAAGACCAAAACACTCATAACCTTATGGGACCACATTCCTAATAACCAATTAATCATGACTGGTAACAAATATGAATCAGGATCTTTCTTTTCCCATTTGAAACAAAAACGAAGCAAAAATCAAAAAACTCAAACTTATTGGACCCCTTTCCTAATAACCAATTATTCATGACAGGTAATAAATCTGCATCAGGATCTTTCTTTCCCAATTGAAACAATAACGAAGCAAAAACCAAAAACACTCATAACCTTATGGTACGCCATTTCTAATAACCAATTAATCATGACTGGTAACAAATCTGCATCAGGATCTTTCCTATCCGAATTAAAACAAAAACGAATGAAAGACCAAAAAATCTCACAACCTTATGAGACCCCATTCCTAATAACCAATTAATCATGACTGGTAACATATCTGCATCAGGATCTTTCCTTTCCCAATTGAAACAAAAACGAAGCAAAAATCAAAAACACTCATAACCTTATGGGACCCCATTCCTAATAACCAATTAATCATGACGGGTAACAAATCTGCATCAGTATCCTTCCTATCCGAATTGAAACAAAAACGAATCAAAGACAAAAAAGCTCACAACCTTATGGGACCCTATTCCTAATAACCAATTAATCATCACTGGTAATAAATCTGCATCAGGATCTTTTCTTTCCCAATTGCGAAAACACGAAGCACAGACCAAAAAAACTCCCAAACTTATGGGACCCCATTCCTAATAACCAATTAATCATGACTGGTAATAAATCTGCATCAGGATCTTTCTTTTCCCAATTGAAACAATAACGAAGCAAAAACCAAAATCCTCACAACCATATGGGACCCCATTCCTAATAACCAATTAATCATGACTGGTAACAAATCTGCATCAGGATCTTTCCTATCCGAATTGAAACAAAAACAAATCAAAGACCAAAAAAACTCACAACATTATGGGACCCCATTCCTAATTACCAATTTATCATGACTGGCAACAAATCTGCATCAGGATCTTTCCTTTCCCAATTGAAACAAAAACGAAGCAAAGACAAAAAAAACTCACAACCGTATGGGACCCCATTCCTAATAACCAATTTAAAATGACTGGTAATAAATCTGCATCAAGATCTTTCCTTTCCAAATTGAAACAAAAACGACGCAAAGCCCAAAAAATGTCACAACCTTATGGGACCCCATTTCTAATAACCAATTAATCATGACTGGTAACAAATCCGCATCAGGATCTTTCCTTTCCCATTTGAAACGAAAACGAAGCAAAAATCAAAAACACTCATAACCTTATGGGACCCCATTCCTAATAACCAATTATTCATGACTGGTAATAAATCTGCATCAGGATCTTTCCTATCCGAATTGAAACAAAAAAGAATCAAAGACCAAAAAAACTCACAACCTTATGGGACCCCATTCCTAATAACCAATTAATCATGACTGGTAATAAATCTGCATCATGATGTTTTCTTTCCCATTTGAAACAAAAACGAAGCAAAAACCAAAAACTCTCATAACCTTATGGGACCCCATTCCTAATAACCAATTAATCATGACTGGTAATAAAACTGCATCAGGATCTTTCCTTTCCCAATTGAAACAAAAACGAAGCAAAGACCATTAAAACTCACAACATTATGGGATCCCATTCCTAATTACCAATTAATCATGACTGGTAACAAATCTGCATCAGGATCTTTCCTATCCGAATTGAAGCAAAAACATAGCAAAGAACAAAAAACTCACAACCATGTGGGTCCCCATTCCTAATAACCAATTAATCATGACTGGTAACAAATCTGAATCAGGATCTTTCTTTTCCCAATTGAAAGAAAAACGTAGTAAAAACCATAAACACTCATAACCTTTTGGGACCCCATTCCTAATAACCAATTAATCATGACTGGTAACAAATCTGCATCAGGATCTTTCCTTTCCCAATTGAAACAAAAACGAAGCAAAGATCAAAAAAACTCACAAACTTATGGGACCCCATTCCTATCCGAATTAACAACGAAACATTAACGAAGCGAAGACCAAAAACACTCACAACCTTATGGGACCCCATTCCTAATAACCAATTAATCATGACTGGTAACAAGTCTGCATCAGGATCTTTCATTTCCCAATCGAAACAAAAACGAAGCAAAGACCTAAAAAAATAACAACCTTATGGGACCCCATTCCTAATTATCAATTAATCATGACTTTTCTTCTTTTATTTTGCATCTTCATCGTCTGAATTAGATTGACCAAGCTGTCCCCTCTATTCCCATCACCACCATCTCTTGATAACAGTAAAGCGGCTTGATGAAAGACGATCCTCCACCAAACTTGCGCTTTAATGAAGCAAAATATAATTCTCCAAGATTCAAGAGAGCCTTTCCCTAGACAACGCCATCCTGCGATTCTTAAAAGAGCGATATGGGCATTCTATGGAATTGGCGGTTACACGGTGAGATTTTGGTTATATTTTTTTTCGAGTATTTTTATAAAGTCAGTATTAAATTGGCCTTCAGTTATGATTCTTATCGCATGGACGTGCAGACGAAACGTACAGACACATAAAAATAACTGGAGATTTGTCCTCAGAAAGTGGGAGTGATGGCCTACACAGATTGGGGAGCAAACCGACAAATGCTGCTCAAATAATACAAAACATTAACCTGATATAAACTGGACTAATTCAGTATCCAGGGATCAAATAATAATAATATTTAAAACGAAGGAATAATGTTGGACTGTTGTGATGTGTACCCTCCTATATATTTTTACTAAATTTTCACCCAATGTAAGACTAGTGATCCTAAAGTGTTAATGGAGGAAGCTGCTGTATGGACGTAAGGATATAAGCTCATATTATGAGGACATGTAGGATAAATAACAGTTGATCCTAAGCTCGAAGAGATTAACTTTGTCGAGGAAGCATCATCTCGGAAGTTCGTTCTAGAAAGCAACGCTTTTCGGAAAAAAGCTGTCAGAATGCAAATTTTTTTCTTACCAACGGAGCACAAATGGAATGGGAATAATTCGATCCTGTGTAAATGGCACGTGTTGCCTTAGCTCTAATGGTCTGAACCGATGGAACTAGGAATGCACCTCGTCTGAATATTTGCATTGATAGCGTTAGTGCAGCTTGCGGCGTGTCGTCTATGGGTAAAGACCTATATGTTTGAAACTAATTCATCGACCAAAAATCCACGTAAATGCTATTGAACTCTTGTCAGATGTGGAAAGTGACGATTGGACAGCACATCCGGATATGGCAAAAAATACTTCATTTGATCTTGTAAAGTCAAAGCATGTCAGGAGGAGACTGGTACTTTTTTAGAACAGTATCAGGAACCGACCATTTTTTTCGGCATCTTTAGCGATAGGTCGTATATACGAGTTCTACTTTAGGTCTTGAATCTGAGTGAGAAGTTGCCGGAGTCTTTTCTACAATTTCCGTTTTGGGAGAAGAATCTGGGTGGAATTTCTTTCTTACCTATGGAATATATAGGAAACGAGGGTGATTCAATTCTGTGGACGTAGCAAGGTTGGTCTTCACAGTCATTGTCTAAATTGGTCAAACTAATAAGGGAATTCGTCTGAATATTTGCCATAGATGTAGCGATAGTTCTGCGACATTGCACCCATGAGAAAAGGAACTGCATTGTAGAAAATGCCCAACGAGGATCTTGAACACTATCAAGGCTGGAAAGAGAGTATTACGCAGCATCACCATCATACTCCATTAGAAGTCTGATTTTATTCTTGTAAAGATAAAACATGGCAGAAAGAACAAGATACATTCTGGGTCGGTACAATGATCCGAACACTTTCTAGTATCATTAGGGTAAATATGAATTTCATTTGTGATCTAGAGGTCATCCTGAGTCTCAATACACGTTCAAGGCAAGGAGCTTCATTGAGGGTGCAAGCGTTCATAATGACAGGAGAAAATTCGAGATCTGCTGGGACTTGAATCGAGACAATACAAAAATAAATGACAAATACAATTCATGACCTTACTCGACAAGGATAATAATAATGTAGATTTAAATCATGAATAAAACATATTCCAAGATACTGCTGATCAACAAAAAACAGACATCGAACAGATAAAACTCTATCTGTAATCGTTCTGTAGAATACGAGTTCATAATTGTTGATCACCAAGGCAGAGGCTTTATTCTTTTAACAACTCATTGATGAAAAGATTTAACGCTTGCCTTATAAAATATCAGGTTACCTTAATATCAAGAAAATGGTCAGTCATAACGTTTTCCCATTGTATTTACGATAATAAAGGTCGACCATATACTTGAACAGTGTAGTGATCGTGGAAGCATCCTCTTGAGTGTTCGTTCCACAAAGTATCGCTTTTGGAGAAGAAATTGTCAGAATGGAACATCCTTCTTATCAACAAAATATAAATAGAATGATAATGATTCAATCCTGTATAAATAGCAAGATGGCTCCTAGCTGGTAACGGTCTGAAAGAGTGGAACTAGGAATATAGCTCGTCTGAACATCTGTCATGGAAATAGCAATAGAGTAACAAGATTTCCTTTGATGGAAAGGTACTGCTGGAGAGTTGAAAATAGTTCAAATGACGAGAAGAGGCTTCATTCCTTTGACATACACATTGAATAAAACGTATATACAATATTATCTTTCCTTAATATCTCGATATGTAGGCCTAGAGAGATTTTAATAGAGGTAGTACCTTTGATGCCTGGCACGCTGCACCTTCGGTTGGACTGGCATTACTGGTACCTAATCACCTACTAAATCTCTCTCGTGATGGCTCCAAGTTGCCATGCCCTGGTAAACTGTTTCAGCTGACGGGCTAAATTCATGTGAAGGGATGGTGATAATACGGAACCCCCGGGCAAAGGACATCCCCCACGCAGGTCACCGGCCAGGGCGGAAGGGTTCCTCGGGTGAACTACATGGACAATGTGTTCACAACCAAATCGAGCCACCACGTTGGGTTACAATTTGGAGTGGTATGGGCTTCCCCAGGTTAAAACGCCTACGACACGCCACGTGGTTAGCTCACCAAGAAACCATTCGCTACGATCCATCTCTGGTATGCAAGCGCGATTAATGGAAGAAAATGATAGCACATCGGCACTCCCAAAAAACATTCTTTCTGGGTTTAAGGGCGAAAGAAGAAGAAGAAGAAGAAGAAGAAGAAGAAGATCATAAGAATATCCAGTCATAACTAAAGTAGACATAGTGTTGAAGGACAATATGACACTTGAACAAAATGTCAAACAGATAAAGTGTCGAACCGACTAAGTATCGAATGAACAAAATGTCGAAAGACAAAATGACAATTGAACAAAATGTCTAACAGACAAAATGTCGAATGGACAAAATGTCGAATGGACAAAGTGCCGAACAGGAAAAAGAGTCAAACTGACTAAATAACGAAAGGCCAAAAATGTGTCTGCAACAGAATAGATTTTAGTTATTGATATAATGGAATATGCGTACACCTGTGCTCCCCCTCTCTGGAATATGATTGGCTGGTGTCCGTCATAAATACAGACGGACGTGTAGGTACGAGAGAGTCAAGAGCCTTAGTCTGAGAGCTAAGTCTATAACGACGCCTATTAGACTACGGCATTGATCTACACTTCTTACCTGTGACTACGACGCGTACCAGTCGATTACTGCTACCATATTCTACTTGGTTATAGTAGCCAAAGCCACTTAGCTACTTCGTTCAAATATATCCCTTTCCGGGACATATCAGTTATCATGCAAGTATCCTGTCGGTAAATAATTATTTTTTTACATTTTAAACTGATATGAAAACCTCCGAATGCAAAAACACTATATAATCTCTCTCTCTCTCTCTCTCTCTCTCTCTCTCTCTCTCTCTCTCTCTCTCTCTCTCTCTCTCTTACATATATATATATATATATATATATATATATATATAATTGCGAATTTTTTGAACAAGGATTTGCATTGAAACTATTGTAAAGAGTTAACATTTTTATTTTTGAGAAATTACAATTGTGGTAAAAATAAAAAAAATATTATTTTTTTATTTATGAGGAATCTTTTGAAATTTCGTCTTTTCGACATTATGCCCATTCGTCATTGGGCCATTTCAACACTTTATTCATTCAACACTTTGTTCTTTCAATACTAATTCCTTCGACACTTTGACTGTTTGACATTTTGTCCATTCGTCATTTCGTCTTTCGACATTTTTCTTTCGACACTTTGTCCTTCGACACTCTGACCTACTACTATTTAAAAAGTTATTTGAAATGAAGAAGAAACAGCTTCCTAAGAATCTTCTTTTACTTGTTAGATAACAAAGAATTAAACAAAAGATATTATTGCATTTGTTAATTATATTTATAAAAGAAAAGATGCTAAACGTGCAACTTTCTTGTTGTGAACAACCAACGATAGAGGGCGCGCTAAGTCTTACATCCAACATCGACAGTTGAATACAGGTAAAGTTACAGTTTAATGAAATTAATGAGATTACGAATTAAATTTGATAGCTTCTTTTTTTTTCACAACATACTTCGCCTTCTGGGTCCCACGTTTTCAACTGACTTGAAGTGGAGCGACATTGAATCAATAACTGCATATACTGTAAAGAAAGTTAGGTCACTGTGTCGCGCAAGAAGATTTTTTCCTATTCAGATTCCTACACATTTGCCAATCTACCATTCGCCCGTGCTTTAATACTGCTGCTATATTTAGTCTGGTGTTCTTGATATTCATCTCGAAGTTCTTGACAGAATTCAAAGAAGGATCTGTAATGTAATCGATCCTGACTTCGCATCTCGACTTCAGTCACTTTCTCACTGATTCAACGTGGCTTCCCTCTGTCTTTTCTACAAATATTTTCATGAAATCTGCTCTGACGATCTTTTTTACCTGGTTTCCCGTCTACATGAATTTAAACGTGCTACTATTAGGTTTGGTGCAAAAATAATGTCGTTTTCTCACATATGTTACTATGTGAGAAAACGACATTGTTTTTGCACCAACCTAATAGATCGGCATCTAAGTCCCACCCGTCTACTGTTGAAATAGTTAAATGAAACTGTTACTTCTACTCAAACAGTTTCTTTTCTCGCACTTTCTGCCTGTGCAACAGCCTTCCTTTTACTTGCTTCCCTGATAGCTACAATCTTCAAAAATTTAAAGGCAACGTCAATCGCCATCTTCTTCCCGTTCTCCTTTTGTCCTTTCATCAATCCTCGATATGCTCAGTCTTTTCTCTCACTTTCACTCCCTTGCGTACTAGCGGCATCCCTGCCTTTCTTGGTGTGAAATGATTAAAAAAACTTCAGCTGCAATACCTTCCTATTCATTCAGCTGCCAGTATATTTATAAAATCATCAATATAATTAATATAAATTTCTATTTGCCTCATGAAACTCGCCGACTAAACATTACATGAGTATCTTCGTTTTTCGCACTGGTTTAAAGATATAAATAAATTCTAGAAAGATATGAAACAAATATCACGTATTAGCTGAACCAAACGTCTTTTCGTTCTGGGTATGACGATAAACTAAATCTGGCAGCAAGACCTCTGACCGGGAAGTTTCTAGGAGCGTGGAACCACGTCTTAATTGCTCTTGTACCCAGGTCCACCATGGGCCAGGGTGGTAGCATCTGTTAGGGTCCCAGCTATTAGCAAATAGTTAACCCCCAAAATCGGGTCAAAACATTATCAAAATATAAAAATACATTTTTGTTGTAAGAAAAATTACCATCGATTCATTATTGGAAATAGAAGAGAAAAATTACCAGTAATTCATTTTTGAAACAAAAATATCAAATCTTTCCCCCAAAATAAATTTCGGCATTAAATGACCCATAAGGAGTTGATATGCCGTTAAACAAACCAAACCAAACGTTTTTGTTTTTCGTATATTTGTTTGCATTATTGTTTTGTGTATTTTTGTTTTCCGCACTGATGTAAAGATATAAATTCGAACAAAGAAAAATGAAACAAACGTCATCCTCCAAAAGGTTAATGATTCAAGAGCTTTGTCATGGCATTTAAACTCTTTTGGAAATGCAAATCACAGGGGAGGTAATTCGATTTCAAATCCAGAGGAGAGACATTGAGACTATACAGTCGATCACCTGAGATGCTGTGACAACTCCACAAAGTCGTTTTCTTTCTGTTCTTTTCTTTTTTCTTTTTTTCTTTATTTCTTTTCGCCTTCTCGGGCGAAACAGTTCTGGAAATCGTTTATCAATCCTTGAGAAAGCGCTTCAAATGTCCATAACACACGCAACTATGAAGGCGTTTTGTTCGATGATCAACATTGAGACGCAATCACAATACGCCATGTTAAAAAAAAATTCTGTAACTCCATAATTAATGTCTTCTCTCCTTCGAGAACAAAACTGCTTCATCCATTTTCTTACTTCAGACAAGAAATGGAGTACTGCTGGCATATCTACGCTGGTGTTGCCCAATTCTCACTGCCCAGCCTCAAGAGAGTTCTAAAAGCGATTACGCGGCCTTGTGGTTGATGAATTATTCTCCAACCTGGAATCCTTGTCGCGCAGACGAAACGTTGCCAGCCTTTCCCTGCTATATCGCTTTTACTATGTCGATGTTACATTCCGTAGATCCAGACCGTCACAACTCGAGCCTGCCATGCCAAGTTCGCACTGTCAAACCAGCCATATTTACTTCGAATTCCTTCGATAAAAAAGCAAGTTCAACTCAAGTAGCTTCTTTCCTAATACCTTCCTCATAACAACAATTTTGGTTCCAGGGTCAACTGATATCTGTCCTCGTAATACTATCTCACTAACTAACCCTCTACCTTGAGTGTCTATTGAGCCTTGTATTAGATGAACTAACAATAGACAAAGTGTCGTTTTATTTGCATCTTTAGTAATTTTTCAACACAGTCAGTCAATTATGTAGCATACTTAGCCGATCATGTATCTTTCGATACATGACTGACGACTGGTACTAGGTTGTCATTTTTTTCTGCGATAGACCAGTTTCCATCAAAGGCTATAGAGACCGGTCTGTCCTGCTATTTGCCCAGATCTGGTGGGAGAAGAAGATGATTCATACGTAATTAGCCCGTAAGTGAATGTAACGGATTCGACTGGGATTTGAACTCGGCTCTCCGATTCCTCAATCCGAGCCGCTATCCATGCCTCCTCAACTAAGAGAACTAAAAATACTAGTTTATATTATTAACGGACGTATTCTTAACAGACGTACGTATTGGCCACTTCGATGTGGTCTAGCGGTTAGCAAGCATGTCTTGCTAGATGAATTACGACTGAAAAGTGAGTTCGATCCTCGCTGTGTTCATCATACTTTCGGCCTTGCACCACATTAAAGCTACACTAAGAAAACTACCATATTCTTGACAGTGTAAAATCAACTAATGGCATTGTATTTATGATATCTATGTTTCATAGATTACACAAAAGCATTTGATAAGGTATGGCACAAAGATCTACTTGAAATGCTAGGAACTTCTTTTTTGTCCAGTCAATTTAAGTCGTGAATAAAACATATTCCAAGATATTGCTAATTAACAATAAATCAGATGTAATTTTATCTGTGATCGCTCTGTAGAATCAGAGCTCATGATCGTTGATCAACAAGGCAGAGGCTCCATTCTTTCATTGAGAAAAAGTTATACAGTGTACCTTATAAAATATTAGATTACCTTAATATCAAGAAAATAGTCAATACGTTTTCCGTTGGTATTTACGTTTAGGACGTTGACGATCATGGCTCTCCACAACTTTATATCGTAAGATTTGTTCTTTATTTATCTTTCCCAATCCCTGTTCTGAGAATCTGTTTAGACAAGCTCAGTAAGTAGGCTACTTTCATTTGTCTCTCTTGTCGTCAATATGTCAAATTCTCCAACCCCTTTCCTCATTATGTGCCCTGAGAATTTCAGTTCTCTCTTTCTTATTCTAAATATAAGGTCCATTTTGTTTCAATTTTCTTTAGAACTTCCTCATTATTCACATTTTCAGTCTATGGGATTTTCAGCACCCTTCTGTGTAATCAAATTTCTTTTGTCTCAAGTCTCTTCATCTGTGAGGAGATTGTTCAACATTCAGTCATATAAGATGACTGATATTACCTTACAGTTTAACAGTATCTAACATGAACACTTTATTTGTAACGAAATTTTCTTGTTTCTTAAAACTTTGCTTAGCATTCGAAAAACATCATTCGCTATTCCAATGCGTCACATTTTCCGTTCCCAGATATTTAAATTACCGTAATTACTTGATTTTCATACCTCCAATTCGTAGTTCGCATCTTGGGCCGTTCCTCTTGCTGACAAGCTTGAATTATGTTTTCTTACAATTGATGGTTAGTCCCTTCATCTCCATTTTCTTTAATACTTTCTATCGGAGTTCCAGTAGTTTTTTTTTCCTGTATCTGCTATCAACAGTGTGTCATCTGCATATCTTATGTTGTTAAGATTGTAAATTCTGAGGTGGCTTCTGTTTCTCTCGGGAATGCCTCGCTGCAAAGAGTGAAAAAGTCTAGTGAGAAGACATATACAGTGTAACCCGGATATAAGAGAGTTGTCGGGACCGGAGAAGAAGCTATCTTATATCCGGGTTTGGTCTATTTTGTTTAGGTAAGTACGTCTCTAATTTGGGACCAGAGAAAATCTCACTTATATCCGGGTTTCTCTTATATCCGGGTTGCACTGTATATATACAGTGTAACCCCGATATAAGAGAGTTGTCGGGACCGGATAAGAAGTCTCTTATATCAGGGTTTCTCTTATATCAGGGTTTGGTCTATTTTGTTTAGGCAAGTATGGCTTCAATTTGGGACCAGAGAAAATCTATCTTATATCTGGGTTTCTCTTATATCTGGGTTTCTCTTATATCTGGGTTTCTCTTATATCTGGGTTTCTCTTATATCTGGGTTTCTCTTATATCTGGGTTTCTCTTATATCTGGGTCTCTTATATCCGGGTTATACTGTATTTGTCTTACACACTTTTCCATTTTTGCGTATTTACCGAATTAATTTTTCATCTATATACAGGTTGCTTGTCCGCAATATAAGTTCTAAATTAACCAAATGGAGTTCAAACAGGAACGAGGACCACTAATCGGTAACGTCTACTTTGAACAAATAACCTGTATACAAATAAAGAATTTTATACAAATAGCCTCTATGCAAATAAAGATTTTTTATAAATAAAAATAAACTGTATGCAAATAAAGATTTTTTATGAATGGAAATAGCCTGTAAGAATATAAAGATGTTTTTATAAATACAAATACCCCGTGTGTAAATAAACATTTTCTAAAATACAAATAACCTGTATGAAAATTAAGATGTTTTTTTATAAATACAAATACCCTGTGTGCAAATAAAGATTTTTTTATAAATACAAATAGCCTTTACGAAAATAAAGATGTTTTTATAAATACAAATAACCTGTGTGTAAATAAATATTTTTTATAAATACAAGTACTCCTTGTGCAAATAAAGATTTTTTATGAATACAAATATCCCGTATGAATAAAAAATGGTTTTACAAATACAAATACCCTGTGTGCAAATAATCATTTTTTTAAATACAAATAGCCTGTATGAAAATAAAGATTTTTTTTATAAATACAAGTACCCTGTGTGCAAATAAATTTTTTTATGAATACAAATAGCCTGTATGAAAAAAATGTTTTTTACAAATACGAATACCCCGTGTGCAAATAAACATTTTTTAATAATACAAATAGCCTTTATCAAAATAAAGATGTTTTTTTATAATTACAAATACCCTGTGTGCAAATAAAGATTTTTTTTTCTAAATTCACATAGGCTTTACGAAAATAAAGATTTTTTTATAAATACACTAACCTGTAAACAAATATTTTTTTACAAATAAAAATTTATTTAACTTACCCAACAAGCCGAGCATAGAGAGCGTTCAGATGAACTACACTTATTAGTTTCACCTGTTATATCATTCACAGCTAAGATCCACCATAGCACACACATTGTAGCGAACTACCCAAATTCCTTTCATAATCACACAGTGAGATGTAAGTTCCACCCAAGCATTTTATTCCCACGAACCACTGGCTTGTGGAACCGATTCCTAATCAATACCATCGTCACCTGTTAATGTCTAGTATTAAACCGCATAAACTGTGCTTCTTATTCGGTAACTTTCTACCTCAAGTTTCCCCCGC
This sequence comes from Acanthosepion lycidas, assembly GCA_963932145.1. Taxonomy (NCBI): domain Eukaryota; kingdom Metazoa; phylum Mollusca; class Cephalopoda; order Sepiida; family Sepiidae; genus Acanthosepion; species Acanthosepion lycidas. The sequence continues at coordinate 52,689,834 of OZ010577.1, read as the reverse complement.
GCTTTGTACAGGGTGAACACCACTGTAAGAAAAACGACCCAAATTGATTTATTATTGTGGGAATAATCTTAATAGCATAAGATAGACACTGTGTCGATAGTAAACTCAGCAGGAAAACTGAATGGCCTCTGAGATATATTAGTAAGGGAAAGCAATGACTAATTATTAACTGTAAGAATACAGAATGAATGATTGTCAGCAATTTTTTTTCATATCACAACCATTTTTTTTATTAAATTTTACAAATGCAATGTAAATTGGTTGTAAATTTATAACTCTTCTTCTATGTGACATGTCCCTTCTTGACGTTTGCAATCACGGCTCTCCATAACTTCCTGTTGTTTGTATCTCTTAGTAACTTTTGTATTTTTGCTATCACTTTTAAACCCAACAAATTCGTTAGGTAGGTTATACGCTGCTTTCCTCTGTCCCCTGCTAATGCCCAACGGAAGACAAAACAAATATGATCATACGACAAGATCATATTCACTTGCACGCAGATACCTTCAGAAAAGGTGTGAATCCATCTCCTCTGCCCAGATGTGGGTTAAATAGTAAGGCATATATCTGGAAAAAAATCTTTACTATTCTCAAACATTTGTTAATGCAAAAATTATTCTTACAATTCAAAAACCTTTTTCGACTTTAAATAACCCACAAAGGATGGCTAAGTTGTAAAGATTAAATCCCTCAATCAAAAAACAATTGTCCATAATGTCTTAAAATTAAAAAAAAAGCCACTGAATAAATAATTGAGATTCGTAATTTCATATATTACTATCGATCAAACATACAAGATTACGAGTTTCAAAAGTAATTTTTTTTTTTTGTCTTTTACATTTTAAGATATGACGATGTAAGAGCATTGTTTTGGATTCCTTAGGGGAAATCGATGTGCAATTAATTTACATAGCAAATTGACGCCATCTATTAACTTTAAAAAATATATATTTATTTTTCGATATTCATCAATAGAGTGCTTACTCTCTATTGATATGAAAAAAGAAATTAGGAAAAAACATCAGTCCAGTACAAATATTTGTTGACTTACTAGAAGCTAAATGGTAAACGTTTTCGCTCAATCGATTAAATTTATCAAGTTTCAAATTGAGAAACAAAATATGTATCATCAGAATCAGTGACCACGTGACCACGTGACCACGTGCGTACAGGAAATATCAATAAATAATTATCTCTCATCACAGTGCCTGTTATAAAGGGTGCTCCGATAACTTGGAACGATTTTAATGTGAATTAAGTTTAAGCGTCTAATAATTGTTTTCTTTTTCTTTCAGATTTAGATGGATATTTCAGCGATATTATTTTTTACACATAATTGCCATGGCTTAAATAACATGATCCAATAGAGGAATAAATAAATTTTCACCAATAACACTGATTTATTTACTGCCAACTTTGATCCGACTTAATGAAGCATCCGTTATAACTGCTATAAGTCCACCGTCACATTTCATGTATATGACAAAGAAAGCTGGATATTCTTTTGAAATATGAAAAGAAGATTTAGTGAAAGAGATATCGTTCTACTGATAAATGGTAAAAATACCATGAACAGAATAGCATGAGCCCTGCAAGGAAAGCAAGGAACAGTACGGTCAGTGGTAACTACAATCTTCTGACTATAAGTATTATTGCCCTTCCAGTTAAAAATTCTGCGATGCATAATGAGGAAAGAGGGTGCGGAAAAGTTAATACTTGCAGAGCATAATGAAAGCACGAGAAGCGAGAAGAAACAGCATTTAAACGAATTAATGAGTTTTTGTTGATGAATGCCAGAACAAGGACAACGAGCGAAGATGAAACGTCAAAGTTTATTTCAGCCCGTTAAGTGCCATACGTGATACACAATGGGGCGATTAAGGCTCTTTCGATCCATAACTGACTAGGAAGAACATTTTTCCTGCATTAGGTTGAAATTTCTTTCTACGATCGGCTTGTTGCCAAGCAGTCACCAAAGGCCATAGAACCCAGTCTGTTCGGCTGGTCAACCTATGACTGGATGAAGAAGAGATCGATCTGTACATTTCCCAAGGGCATTTGCGCGTAACTGAATGTAACCAACTCGACTGGAATTCGAACTCGTCTCTCTGATCTCTCATGCCGAGCCGATAACCATTACACCACAATGTTTAGAACAAAAGCTAAGGATTTTTTACTCTTTTTTTATTATGCGAAGAGAATGTCAAGCATTTACTGTCATAGTTAAGAGATCAGATATTACACAGCAGATTTGCACACATTTCCTTGTTTCTGAAGCCATTTACCTATTCCCTAATTCCATTATCACTTTTTGGAAGACATCTTCCCTTACACCTATGCGTCTTCGGATTTCTGTGTCACCTTTTCGTTCGTCAACATTGGTCAGCTTTAAATTTCTGTACTTGCTTGATTTAATAAATAAATCACACCACAGGTCGTCTATTTGGCCAACATCCATACATTCCGTCTTCTTACAATTAATAGTTATTCCCTTCGATTAGCCTTCCTTCACAACCTTGTCTAAGAGATCATTCAATTCTATTTCTGAGTTTGATATCAGTCCAGTGCAAATATTTACTGACTTACTAAATAGCAAAAGTTTTCGCTCAGTCGATGTTATAGCATACCTACGGACGATAATGGTTATGTACACATTCACATAAATACAGTAGTAAATACTGTATGTAGGTGTGCAGTTGGAGGTTCGTCTCCAGCTGTGCTGGTCAAACTGTCTGCCTCCGGGCAGAGAGGATCCCTAGACTATGTCGAAGGGCAGAATCTCGTCTCTGGAAACAGCTACCCGGGGAATTTGGGGCGAGCCTACAGGCTCAGATACCTACATTAAATACACCCTTTTGCCGCATCTGACCGCGTGGGATGGTTGGTAGATATCCTGCAGTTGGACATTCATTGTGCAATACATTTGACTCACTTCTAGAAGTTGACTAATTCCTAAGTATTAGTGTTCATTACCAACCTTCGTGTGATTATTCCATTCTGTAACCTTCCCTAGGTTACAACAATCGATTAAATTTATCAAGTTTCAAATTGAGAAACAAAATATGTATCATCAGAATCAGTGACCACGTGACCACGTGCGTCCAAGAAATATTAATAAATGACGATTTTTTTAATCATTTTGAGATGAGTTATTCTGCACGGTCGTCTGTAAGAGGGGCAGCCTAAGTTGTTTGTTTGTTTGTTTGTTTGTTTGGGTTTTATGGCATATTAACCACTATGGGTTATTTAATGCCAAATCCAGTTTATATGAATTTTAAATGCCTATTTTGTATGGAATAAAAAATGTATACCTGGCAACATTATTGTTTCAAAAAAAGCGTATAGCTGGCAACATTATTCCTTTACAAAAAAACGTATAGCTGGCAACATTATTCCTTTACAAAAAAACGTATAGCTGGCAACATTATTCCTTTACAAAAAAAAAAAACGTATAGCTGGCAACATTACTTTTTTACAAAAAAACGTATAGCTGGCAACATTACTTTTTTTTAAAAAAAACGTATAGCTGGCAACACTACTTTTTTACAAAAAAAAACGTATAGTTGGCAACATTACTTTTTACAAAAAAAACGTATAGTTGGCAACACTACTCTTTTACAAAAAACGTATAGCTGACAACATTACTTTTTTACAAAAAAAACGTATAGCTGGCAACATTACTTTTTTACAAAAAAACGTATAGCTGGCAACATTATTGTTTCAAAAACATAGAGCTGGCAACATTATTGTTTCAAAAACTTAGAGCTGGCAACATTATTTTTCTGAAAACATTATCTGAGACCTTGCTGTTGGATGCAGTTTATCGCCGTACCCAGGACGTGGATGTAGTTTATCATCATACCCAGGACGCGGATGTAGTTTACCATCATACCCAGGACGCGGATGTAGTTTACCGTCATACCCAGGACGCAGCCTAAGTTGTGAGCAACGAACTGGAGATATCAGTATCAAGCAGATGTATATAGAGTATAGTGTAGGAACATGAGACAATGTGACAGAAATCCGAAGGCGCGTTTTAATAGTGAATGATGTCCTAAGTTAAGCAAATATCAAGACACAGGAAATTTTTGTTAGAAACAAATGGAAGAATTCTGAACTGCTACGTAATATCAATCCTGCTATATGACAGTAAATGCTTACTGTTTTTAAGAGATATATTTACTGTTCGATATCGTTTGAAGAAAGACCTTTGGCCTTACTTCCGCTGTATCAGTGTGTAAGCGAAAATCGGAACTGGTGGTACCATAAACAGGAAATGCATCCGGTTGCTAAAATAAACAGGGCGCACAGATGTCCGGAGCCTAGAATAAATAGGGCGCAGAGCTGTCCTGGGCAGAAGTGCCTACGTGAGCGCATGCCGGAAGAAGCGTGGCTACACGAAGTTAAGTAGACGACATACAGGAAGAAGGCGTAGCCACATGAAGTATCGTAGTTGTCCAAATGTTATTTAACCGGTCCGATTCTTGATCTGGACAGAAAGGCTGGCTAGAGGCTCAACGAAGATTTCTCTCCGTCAATTACTATGTGCGCAATCCTTACCGCCTTGATTCTCCCTCATACTTACCCACTCGCCGCAACTCGAACAATAAAGATATATATATATATATATATATATATATATATGTGTGTGTGTGTGTGTGTGTGTGTGTGTGTGTGTGTGTGTGTAAGTGTTCGTCGCCTTATTTGAGTCCAGCAGCAATATACAAGGAAGCTGAAAATAATATGAACGAAACATGTGAAAAAATGGAAATAAAAGGACACTTATGTATATAATCAGAAAGAGACAGTTTGAAATTTCTTGGACTCATAATGAGGAGGCAAGGCTTGGAGAAACTGATACCCACAGGATATACTGGAAGCAAGACTGAAAAAAACAACAGCTTATCAAGCGAGTTTGTGTGAACAGATGGTAGAGCGGTAACCTAGAAGGTGCTCGAGAAATAATTTTTGTTTATAGTCTAAGACAAGAATCTCTAGAAAACAGACGTCCTGGAGAGGCGCAATGCAATGAAGAACAACCATTCTCATTCGGATAACTACACTCATAAAAATGAGTTTAATAGTCCCAATGGCGTGAACAGAAAATTAATTTAGACCCAGACTTATTCGTATTTTTATTTTAGCAACTTCTTTTATACAGCTAGTGTCATAATGTTTGCACCATATGAAAGGATATTTGCCGCAGGGCTATGCTTAACAACTCTGTCTGTCACACGGTGTGTGTGTAATGAGATAGACTCTCCCTCGGTGACACACTGCTATGACCCTAAGAAGCCTGGGCTAAGTTTAGTAAATATCTACTTGAATGATGGAATTCCGACTGCATATCGAAATCTTACTTTTTTGTTTTATTTTTTCTCATGAAGATATTGGTCGTTTATAAAAACATTTCGATTCAATAGAACATGCATCTAGACTTTACTTAGTAATGTAAATCTTGAAACAGTTCTTTCATGTAATTGTAAAATCTAATTTACGTAATCGTAAAATCGACAGCTTCTATTAAGTGTCATGCCCCGATGGGACGTGGTCGATTGTGGCTCTCCACAGCTTTCTGTTCTTTGTAACTCTTAGCAACGTTTATCTTTTTACTACCTCTCCCGTAATTTTTTTTTTTTTTTTTTTTTTTGCTATCCCTTTGCTCCAACCTCGTTAGGTAGGAGACTAATAGTTTCCGTCTGACCCACTTTCCTTAAAAATGTCAGGTGATTGCCAAATTCTCGCAAATGCAACAATCGGAAAATTTTAAACTAAGGTTACATTTTCGAGTCTCCACGGACGAGTGAGTAACCCCGCCGAAGTATTTCCCTCATTTCACGCGCAGTAAGGTTCTCTCTGATTGGTTTCCAAATTATATCAAGGTCACACAAATAGTACTCTAAATATTCAAAATATGTGCTACAGATCTCGTGTATCTTAATATCTTTGTAGTTTTATTTTAATAAAAGACCTAATTCCTGTTGTCTGCAGTTTTCCATCCGTATGCTCACGTTGCAACAGAATGTGACACAAGAAATCGATTTAGTAAGCAGAGCTTACATGTGGCTTAATGCCGAAAGTATGGACATGTAGTAAGGATCGAACTCAGTTAACCTAGCTAGGACATTCGTGAGTTTGACGACAACCATCACGGCTCTGCATCAAGGTCGGAAGGTGATTAAGGCGGCATTCTGTGTCATAACTTATTTAGTCAATGTATGTGATTGCCAGGTGTCCAGAGAAGTGTACTGTAAAAGCATTCTGCGTTCACGTAAGATTGTAGAAATTTCAAATGGGTCCATAGAGCTGTGGTTTAAGTGTACGTTGCCTCCAAGAGATGTTAAGTATAGCCCTCAGCATCCGGGTATAGGTTCCATCAAGTGTAGACTCAAGGGTTTTAGTTAATGTCCAAACACTGGCAGCATACATTAACACCTCCTTTCCGGTGGTGCGAGAGAATCTCCGTTTGAGGTTGTCTGATAGATCAGATTTCCGATAGTATGGGGCGTCCAGTGAGGTTCGAACTCACTATTCAGTCGTAATTGATCTAGCGAGGCGTCCTTGCTGACCATTAAACGACGCCGAAGTGCCCACACGATTTTCTAAGCGTAATATAGATGTGGCACAAGGCCGAAAGAATGGGTCGCCAGTGAGGATCGAACTCACTATTCAATCGTAATTGATCTAGCGAGACGTCCTTGCTGACCATTGCACGACGCCGAAATGCCCATACGATTTTCTAAGCGTACATATGTGGCACAAGGCCGAAAGTATGGGGCGCCAGTGAGGATCGAACTCACTATTCAGTCGTAATCAATCTAACTAGATATCAGACGTCAGAGTGTCCAACTAATTTACTAAGCTTAGGTAAGATGTAACACAATACCGAAATAAATCGAGCACCCAGTGAGGATCGAACTCACTACTCAATTGTAACTAATGAAAAAAAGCTATTAGGTTGGTGCAAAAATAATGACGTAATAATGTCGTTTTTTGACGTTAAAAAATACGTCAGAAAACGACATTATTACGTCATTATTTTTGCACCAACATAATAATACATCACGTACTTTCTGTTGTTCGTAAACTACGCAACAATTTTGCGTTTAATCACTCGCTGTTTTCTTTTTGTTCTCATATGAACAATTTCCTCGTAACTTTTCTATTCTATTCGTAAACAAATAACGACATAAAAATATTTTTTATGTCATGCTTCTTCTTTTTTCTTTTCAAAAGGCAGTCAGTGTTCTATGCTTGCATTCTGTAACTTTTTTTTACAATAAGAAAAGGGAGGTAAACAAAAATTTTATTAGGATTTTATACAAAATACCTGACCCTAATGATTGTTTGTGACATTTCGTTTGCAAAATTTTAATGAGATCGACGAAGTTATCTACACTTGATCAGACAGACAAGTTGATAGCAAATAATATTGTCTGCGTACGATGAATATTTGCAGCTTAAGGCTATTACTCAAAGCAATTCACATTCTTTGTTGGAGAGAATCATGCGGTAACGACGGAAGATAAAGCAGAAATCTTTGAAGTTTTCCGTGGATATTCGGATCGATAAAGGAATTGGTAATTACCAGAAATAATAAAAGATTTTCAATTTATGTCCATTGAGAGACTTTACAAAGAAACTTAAAAATACAAGTAGTTCGTTTACTTTTCAGACATTTACTCAGTCTGGGTCAGCTTGGTACATAGTCAAATGGAAATTGGGCGATTCTGTTAAGCCAAATATCTATAAAAGAATAGCTTGATTTCTTTTAAAATCAACATTGAAAATTCTGACTTTTAGCAGAACTTTGACTCTAATATTCATTGCAGATATTCATTGCAATAATCTATGTCGGGCAACAAATTTTTATTATAGCTTTAACAATATATATTTTTAAAAGTATATATTAATATATAGAAATAATTAAAATAGTTGACAAATAGTTTTCACTCCCTTACCTATATTCTACATATAATCCATTTTTAAAGATGTTCCCCATCCTCATCGTAATTGTTCAGTGTTTTAGAATTTTAAATATCAGTTCGATCAGGAATACACTGGAAAAAAACTAAGGTGAATTCATCAGCACCTCCCAGTTACGAAGATCCGTAGGGAGTAGTATGAAAATGTGCGCATACTTGTCAATACACCCGGTTCTGCGATTGCAGAACCCCCTAATAAATCATCAGATTTGTACCTCAAGATATTTTTCATAGTAGTAAGCAGAACGCATTCCGATTACCATTTAAGTCTTTGAAACCTTATATATCGAGTCTAAGCAGCTTTTCCTGTTTTGTTTGTTTTGTGTTATATAGGAATAAAGTGTCGCTGTCGATACTTGAACATAGATTGTCAGTGAGTAAACAAAGGCGATCCGATTATTGAATTAAATAGACCACGTGACTATAGAGGAAACGCATATATGGGAGGTAGCGTGTGTTTAATTGATCGCTATTCCTCCTCTATCCTCTATTACTATACGGACCTTTATTCTTTACTCTGTTCACTATACTATTTCTCTATTAGTATCTCTAGACGGATTACTATTCAAGCGAGTATTATCGAGCAAGTACTATTAGTGTGAGTGTTATTCGAAGGCGTCTGACAACAGCATTGTTCAACGGCGTACTATAACTGTATCGGCAATTACAAAGTCTCTACTACCAGGAGCATTACGAAATTGACAACGAGTATTCGTTGACATCATTCGTTGACAACTGTGTCTAAATGTAATCTGTATGTGATTTCTACTGCTGATTCACTGGTAGTGTTTTTTTTTGGGGGGGGGGCTCTTTCACCTGTTTTTACTCATTGTGCAGACATTTTATGTTTTGCCCTCGATTAAACTGTGAAGAGCGATGAACGATAACCCGTTGGTTCTTGTTTTTTTTTTTTGTTTTTTGTTGTTTTTTTGTCGTTTTCTTATCCTTACTCTTCACCCATATTTGTTTTCATTTTTTCTTTCTTTTTTTTTTTTTGTACATATTTTTATATACCATTTAAAATACCCGTTTTAAAGCCTCAATTGATACTTTAAGCAATAAGATATATTTATTAAAAGAGTTCTGACCAAAACATTAGGGTTTTTCATTTTGGACTAGCTTACACATTTTGTAACAAAGAAAAAAACACTTCCAGAGAATCAGCAGTATAAATCACATACAGATTACATTTAGACAGTTTTGTGATGTCAATGAACACTCGTTGTCACTTTTATAATGCTCGTTGTAGTAATCGAAGTTATAGCGATAGTACGCCGTCGAACTGAGTGGCGAGGAGATGAACACCATAGAGTCCAAGTGCCACTCAAGATAGAGGGTTACAGAGTACGTGGCACCACGCAAAGCAAGGTGATAATGCAACCAAGACACAAGGGACAAGCAGAAATGAAAGAAAAGGAAAATAATTTTGAAGGAACCAGAAGCCCAATCCTAAGTAAGAAACAAGGGATAAACCGCTACTCTTGTTAGAAAAACGTGGAGGATTGTGAACCGGACGATTTTTTCAGACTTGGTTTAAGTTTCATCGAAAAGGGCGTGAAGACGGTGAAGACAGCGACAGCAATATAAAAGGGAAGATCCTTGGCGCGCTGTGGCTTCATCAAAGAATAAGGCAAGACGCCACGTGGTCATGGGTAGTTGACCAACCGGTTGACGTTCGCCTTCTCTATCTCCTTCTCCTGATCGCTTCCTAAAAGATGCTACTACTGCTACTTTCTGTGGTTCATTCAGTCTGTGACAGATCAATGTGCCACGAGGAAATACCGATAGAGCACGCAGTAAATTTCTATATAATTTAATTTAAGGACCGCCACTGAATTTTCGATGCCTAATGTTTAAAATGAATTTTTAAAAATGAAAAGACATTATTGAAGCTTTATCTTCAGCTTTAATTGAAAGCTAAATGATTAAATTTACTATTTCCAGTAAGCAAAATGCTCTGGTGTATTATAAATAGAAATTATACTGATTAGAATCTCAACTTTTTGCTCGTTTTCAGAAATCATTTGAATTATGCCATTTTTGACACATTTGTAAACAAAAGTTAATTATCGATTTAAAAACCTTCTAAAAATAAAATACACTTTTCTGGAACTTTATTTGAGAAATACAAGCTGATTTAAAGTATAATTAATCTGATTTGAAAAAAAATATTTACTTTAAGTTTAAAATAACAGAGAAATGGATTTAAAAAAAAACAGTAGCGCGACTTGTCAACATCTCATAAATGACTTGACGAGCGATTTACAAGGTGTCGACACCTTTAGTAATGTTCCACAGTTTTTTTATATAATTTTTAAGTAACCAGTAATCTTTAAAACGTTAGAAAATGTTCTCCGTACTCTAATTTTACAAATTTTGAATGTAAATTTACTATAGTCATCGCTCTTATTGTCTGATTATGTTGTGTATGGTCGACCATATTTTTAAACAGGGGTACGTTAGGTATACGTAAAAAAATTAAAATATTTAGATTAAACGACTTTTATCGAGCTTTTCAAATTTTGATTTGTAAACAGTTTTCACTTAATAACAATATCACCTAACTGGATTGAAATAATGCAGAATTTTAAACGATTTATAACATTATAAATTATTATAATTAATTTTTTTTTTTAATTCTTGTTCATCGAAAAAATTTTTTTTTTAAAATAATCGTGTGCTTAATCATTCTTATTTGTAAAAGCAATTAAAAGCTTAAATAATGTCATAGTTTTATTACATTTGTTATTTTACGATTTTCCGGAAATGACTAGTAGTGTGAAAAAAAATGATGATTTACACTCCCCAAAAGATAACTAATAAACCAAATTCTGTGATTGACATTTAATTTCACGAAATTTCATTAAATTATGTAAGTGGTAGGTAAAAATATGTAAAAATATATATTTTACCAAGATTTTCTAAAAAAATAACTTAAAAAAATAATTGCATTCATTTGTGAATAATTCTTGAAAGTTTCATTTAAATCCGATAATTATTTGACTTTTGCAAGAATTTTCAAACCAATGTGTTTTTCACCTGCAAAAATAGCACAAAAGCACTAACCGCAAATTACCGTCGACCACTGATGTAAAAAAAAAGGTTGCAAAGGATTAAAAAAATTAATAAAATAGTTTAAAAATACTTTGGTCTTTAAACATGTTAACGATAAAACTTTGTTTTTTATCAAGTTTAAGCCCTTTCTTCATCAGAACATGCTGTTTTTTCAGTGAAAAAGTGGAGGTACCTAATTTATCTGCTCATCATTTCAGTTCAGCGCGACACAAGAACAAAAGAACAGATACGATTGCATGTGAGTGAGTGTCTTACTTCCGGTTCAATGCTTAATAAATGTTGGCCTTTTGTCCAACAAACATAGAAAACAATAAGTAGGTATGCAAATAACGTAGCGATTATCGGGAAAGGAAAGCGAGACTGGGGTGTCGAGTTCAAGTTCCAACCGAGGACGTTCGCTTTTGCACAAATACCACTGGAAAGGCATAAATCCATCGCTTCTTCCACAATGATTCTCCCTTGTTTGATAGTTTAGTAAGAAATCCCGGTTCGAAAGAAAAAAAAAGAAAAAAACAAAACATGAAAAATGGTAAATTGAATGTCTTTGGCTAGATGCGAGAATGTGTCTCGTCAGTAATAAATCCGGGTATCCTTATTTTCAATTTCTTTTTAGAATAGACAATGGGACTTATACTAAGTTAAAACTTAATGTGATAGGGTTTAGCGAAGTGAGGTCCAGGACTCGTTACCTGTTATCTCCCCCCACCCCCATCCTTCCCTCTGTTTGTGTCGTCCTTTTTTGTGTTATCTGTAATAGGAGTAGGTAGTCTCTTCTACCGCGCTGTCAACACTCCTCCCCCTTCTATTGGACATGAGTAGAGGCTTAGCCCTTGTTTCTTGTCTAGGAAGGGGTTCTCGGTACTCTTTCTCTTTCCGGCCTCTGTATTAGTGCAGCTCCGTTTCTCCCGTGATGTGTGCAGTCTGTGGCATCACCTCTTCATTTTGAGGGTACACAGCTGACAGTTCTCTGGTTGCTGTTTCCGACTGGTAGTTAGGAGCCCTAACTCTTGCGTAGCGTCTTGAGCGGCCGCTCTGATCAACAGTTGTATAATATCGAGGTGTTTGTAGTGCCATGTCGCGCATGGTTAGGTGTCCCTGCAGTCACCTCCGGTGGGCAGCCCTGAGGCCACATAATGATGCAGATTTTGCTAACTCCTCTTTGCCCGCGTCACGGTTGAAACTGTCTGTTTCTTTTACTTCGGGCCTTCTCATCTTACAAATAAAATTCAACATGAGTTACAAAAACCGAAAGATTAACCCTAAACCAGCCTCTCAAAAACCACCTAAACCCCTCAACATTTCGTTCTCAAACATCCGGAGCATTAGGACAAACTTCTGCAGTCTGGAATCCTTCCTCACTGTTAAAGGCCCGGATATACTGGCTCTCTGTGAGACAAACCTTGTCTCGTCTATCCCCTCTTCCGATCTCTCGATCCCCGGCTATCTTCCTCTCCTCAGAAAAGACTCTCTAACCCACATGCACGGTCTTGGTGTCTACGTCAAGGAACATCTCCCTCTGGCCAGAGACTCCTCTCTCGAATCGCCAGACCAGTCATACATGTGTCTCCGACTCTCTCTCCTCAATGCGGTAAGCTATCTCTTCTTCCTTTACCGCTCTCCATCCTCTCAAGACTGTGAGATACTCGATAGCATTTCTGACAGCATAGACAAAGCTCTCTCCCTCCACCCGTTTGCTCACATTTTTGTGTTTGGTGACTTTAACGCCCATCACACCTTGTGGCTTAAGAATGCTACTACTGACTACGCTGTCATTCAAACGCTCAATTTTTCAATCTCCCATTCCCTCACACAGATAGTTAACTTCCCCACTCGTTTTGCCTTCAACCGGGAAGGTAAAGCCTCTCTTCTCGACCTGTGCTTTACCTCCATCCCCGAATCCTGTAGCGCCTCGCAACTCTGCCCTCTTGGTAACTCTGACCATGCAGTAGTATCAGTTAACATCTCCTTCAACTCCACCCCCTATAAAGAACCTCCTACCACTAGAACCTCGTTCTACTATCAACGAGCTGACTGGGACGCGTTCCGTGATTTCCTCCGCGATGTCCCCTAGGACGGAGTCTTTAAGCTCCCCGTCCAATATTGTGCTTCTGAAGTCTCTTCTTGGGTTAAAGCTGGAATCGACGCTTTCATCCCATCAAGGAAATATAGGGTCAAGTCGCGCTCCTCCCCCTGGTTCTCCGCTGCTTGCTCAGCCGCCATCGCCCATAGGAACCACTACTTCCACCTATTCCGTAGCGACATGTCTGACTACAATAAACGTCTCTTTGCCTCCGCCCGTAACGAGTGTAAGCGTGTCCCCAACGATGCTAAGTCACTATTTGCGGCTCGGATGAAGGAACGTATTGCATCTCGCAAATTTGGCTCCAAAGATTATTGGCGTCTCTGAAAGAGCGTATTGAACAATTGCAAACCCTCTATACCTCCTTTATTCAACCAGTTTGAAGTCCTGACCTCCTCTACCGACAAGGCTGAATGCTTTGCTCGGAAATTTTCATTCAACTCGACGCTCGACTCTTCCGGTGTACCCATACCTGACTTCCCTCTTAGAACTGAGGCCTTATTAAGCGGGTTAAACATAACACCTTCTTTGGTACTGGGCGTTATCTCCAATTTAGACCCCAACAAGGCTAGTGGTGGAGACGGGATACCAGCCATTGTCTTGAAGAAATGCGTGCCCGAACTGGCGCCCGCCCTTTCTAAACTATACAACTACTGCCTCAAAGAATCTTGTTTTCCTGACTGCTGGAAGTCCTCTTCCATCGTTCCTGTCTTCAAGAACTCCGGCGACCCCTCTGACCCTTCCAACTACCGCCCTATCAGTCTCCTTCCCCTCTTCGGCAAAATCTTCGAAGCCCTAATCAATACCGGGGTGGTTAACCACCTCACATCCCATAATCTGATCTCAGACAAGCAATATGGTTTCCGCTTTGCCCGATCTACAGCCGATGTGCTTACGGCCATCACTGAAACAGTCTACCGAGCTCTTCAAAATAACGGGGAAGCCCGAGCAACTAGACATCTCCAAAGCATTTGATAGGGTTTGGCATGCCGGCCTTCTTCGCAAGCTCCAGGGTTATGGCATTACGGGTCGATTATATAACCTAATACGATCATTCCTGTCAAACCGAAGGTCGTTCTCAATGGATTCTCCTCCAGTTCCTATCCCACGAACGCAGGTGTTCCTCAAGGCTCCATCCTATGGCCCACTCTATTCCTTATCTACATAAATGACCTCCCTGACGCAATTACTTCCCACGTTGGCTTATACGCGGATGACACCACAATTTATTCCTGCCTCAAAAACAAATCTAGTCTCGCTGACAAAACTCGCCTGACCGTGCGTCTCGAAAAGGACCTCCAATCGATTGTGAACTGGGGCATGAATTGGCTGGTCAACTTCAACGCTTCTAAGACAAAACTGCTCTCTATTAATCACCACAGAGGTCATTCCCTTCCCTCCATTAGAATGTCTGACGCTCAACTTCTCGAGAGCAACTCTCTGCGGCTTCTCGGTCTCACGTTGACTGCTGACCTGAGATGGAATAAATACATTGAGTCAATTGCCTCGTCCACTGCAAGGAAAGTTGGCGCCCTGAGTCGCGCCAGGAAGTTTTTCTCCCCGGAGTCGATCCTCCAGATCTACAAAACAACAATTCGCCCTTGCATGGAGTATTGCAGCCATATATGGTCTGGTGCCCCTTCTGTTTGCCTCGGGGTTCTTGATAGGCTCCAGAGGCGGATATGCAATGTAATTGGGCCTGCCCTGGCGTCTCGTCTACAGTCACTTTCTCACAGACGCGCCGTCGCCTCCCTCTGTCTGTTCTACAAATACTTCCATGGAAATTGCTCCGAGGAGCTGTATTCGCTGGTTCCCAGACGTCGTGAGTTCAAGCGCCATACGAGGCTGGCATCCCGCTCTCACCCTTTCACTGTCGAAACTCCTAAATGTAGCCGTCTCTTCTACTCCAATAGCTTCATGTCTCGCACCTCTCGCCTGTGGAACTCCCTTCCCTATTACTGTTTCCCTGTCAGCTATAATCTCCAGCTATTCAAGTGTAATGTCAATCGACATCTCCAGTTGCCTTGATCTATCCACTACCCTCATCCTTTCTTCTATCACTCCTATCTGACCTTTCTCTAAATTTTCTGTAACCCCTTGCGTCCTAGTGGCTTCCCGCCTTGCTTGGGGTGAAATGCTTAAAAAAAAACACTAACACAACATTTAGAGGTTAATAGCTTGACACGCTGGGGTCTCTAGCTTTGGGCGGCAAACAGTCTAGAAGGACAACTTTGAATTCTAAACCTGTTGGACGAGGGGGAGGGGAACAACGAGTCTTCAGGATTAGGATAGAAAGAATGATTTACGGACGTTTACAAGTCCTGCTGACAGCTTTTAAAATTAAGTTATTGACTTGTTTTTCACAAAATGAGCGAAGTTTAAAAACTACTCAGCAATGGCGGTAAAATGCTTCGGCTAAACATTGAGCTTATTTTTAGAAATCTCTTTTTACTCAGAGTCTATACTCTGCAAATGTCTAGACTCTTTAAGGTTGCTTTGCATATCCGAAATTTTTATTTTTCTCTCGTTCACCATCCCCTTTCTTTGTTTTCTCTCTCCTTTTTTATCTGACTCTTTTTTCCCTCTCTCTTGCTCTCTGCTTCACTTCCATCCCACTTTCACCGTCTTCATTTACTCTCTCTCTCTCTCTCTCTCTCTCTCTCTCCCTCTCTCTCTCCTCATATCTCTCTTTATCTCCTCCACAAGCTTTATTTGTTTATTTCTCATTTTATTTTCTTTCCCTGGTTTTCTTACGCACTTAGTTCCTCTTTCCTCATCTCTCATGTCAACCTCTCAATTACTCTCTCTCTCTCTCTATCTCTCTCACCCCGCCTCTCTCTTTCGTCCCCTCTCTCTCTCTCTCTCCTTATCTTTCTCTCTCGCCCCCCTCTCTCTCTCATGTTTTCTCTCTCTCCCTCTCTCTCACTCTTTTTCTCAGTCACACACCCAAACAATCATACACAGGCAATTTTGTTTTTTTACTTAATCATTACGCATATATATTCGTTTAACTATATCTGCATGACTTCGGTACCTCTATTGGAAGCAAGGTTATTTGCAAACTATCACTACTCTTAACAGAAGAAGTGGATACTCGACGTTATTTGGCAGACTTGTCTTGCTTAATCAATCACGACTAAATAGTGAATTCGGCGCCTAAACTTTCGGCCTTGTGCCACATGATATAAGATATACTCTCGAAAATCACAGTTAGGCAGCTCGATGTAGTGCAAGGTTTAGCATCCTTGTCTCGCTAGAACAATTAAGGCTAATGAGTTCGATCCTCACTGGGTGCTCCATACTTTCAGCCTTGTGTTTCATCTAACCTACGCTTAGAAAAGCACCTTAACAGAGGAAGGAACATGTGACACCGAGATCTGTAGGTGCAACGGAATTGCAAAAATATAACTTCCAAAATCTAAGCAAAGTATTAAGAAACAGGGAATTTTCTTTATGACTAAAGAAAAGAGTGGTGAATTGTTATGTAATATCAATCCTCTTATGGCAGGGAAAGCAGGACAATCTCCTCACAGACTGGAGGCAACATGATTGCAGTTCTACAGAAGGGTGTTTCTTATTTCCATCAATAAAACATTTCATATTCTGGATATTATATGAATAAACATTGATATATTAATAAATCAAACCTCGATGGCAGCTACCATTTATTTTTTTTATTTTTATGCAGTTCATTTTATTATGAAATGTAGATCGGCAACTTTTCTATCTTTATTCATTCACATACATAGCTTGAGAATACAATTTGTAGTTCGACTTCCCGGGCATTAAACATTATCCCATTTTTAACGAAAGCTTACTGCAGACTTCAATAAATGGCACTCTTTTATCCCCATCGTCAGACGACAAATGCATCTCTTAACGCAACAATAACACTTCTATCAAGACTAATTTATATGCGAATTTCGGTATCTCTTCCTCTCTAACCAATCCAAATCTTCTAATTACCCAATCAACGCGAGAATATCTCTCTTTTTAGGTTCGTGTTTTTTTTTTTTATCGATCGGCTGATTTCTTCTGCTTTGAATTGCTGTATCCCTTCAGGATGTAAGTGATCATGACCTACGCCCTATCTCTTATAGCTCTAAGCAACATTTGAGACTTTATTATCACTTTTTATTTCCTCTCTACCATCGATATACAGAATCTCATTGGGTAGGTTACTCGCAGTATCACTCTGTCCCATTTTTACGCCAATGTTTTTCATATTTAGTCTCATAGGAAGGAAACTGTAAGTGGAAAGACAGATTTTAAATGGAACCGTTGTCACCTTGATTCAAAGCCCGTAAATTGCACAAAAAAGACAAAAGAATAAAATCACAGAATTATTTTTATTTTAGTGTTGGCTCTTAAAAATATTCACGCGTTTATATGTTACGCCTTTATCTTAAATATATTTGCCCCTTTATCTTTATTATGAATAATCAAGAGTGGTCTCCCTTTATTTTGTTACTCTTCTCTTTGAAAGAACTATTTACTGGGACTATAAAATCACACTATACGCGAACCCTGTATTCTCAGTTAAATAAAGCTTTCTTAATGCCTACACCGACGTACTTTTGTTATTACAATCTTATAAAAGTATTTACGTCTTTATCATAAATATATTTACCCCTTTATGTTAATAATATTTATACATTTCTCATATAGATATGTACGTCTTTCTGTTAAAGATTTGTACGTCTTACCTTAACGATATTTACGCCTTTACTATAAAGATATTTACTTCTTTACCTTAAAAATATGTATGTCTTTATCTTTACGATATATACATCTTTAGCTTATTCACGTCTTTATCTTGAAGATATTTGACCCTCTATCTTAAAATATTTACATTTTTATTTTAAAGATATTTACGCCTTTACCTAAATGATAGTTACGTCTTTACTTTAAACATATTTACGTCTTTACTGTAAAGATATTT
This sequence comes from Acanthosepion lycidas, assembly GCA_963932145.1. Taxonomy (NCBI): domain Eukaryota; kingdom Metazoa; phylum Mollusca; class Cephalopoda; order Sepiida; family Sepiidae; genus Acanthosepion; species Acanthosepion lycidas. The sequence continues at coordinate 52,671,752 of OZ010577.1, read as the reverse complement.
ATGTCTTTATCTTTCCTTTATTGTTTGTTTATTGAATTCATTTTCTATGGATAGAAACTATATTCAATAAACACACAAAAAAGGGACGTAAGACCAGGATATGTCTTCTCACCGGAGTTATTCAAACTTTACAGTGAGATGATCATGAGAGTCTTGTTTGTCCTGCCATGTTTTATTATTGGTAGGCACAATCTTAAGAACATAGGCGTTGAACATGGCACACTGTTGATGACAGAAAGGAAACTATAAGAACTCTAAAGAAAAAACAACAGGAAAGAATTATCAATTGTATAGAGACATAATGTATGTTTGTTAGTAAGAGGAACCACACAAGAATATGAAATACCAAAGGGAGTAATCGAAATCAAGCATATTATGTTTATAGGAATTGTTCTAACGGAAGACAAGAAATGTAACACCAAAATTCCGAAGGCGCATTGGAATAGCGAAACATGCCTTTCAAAAGCTAAGCAAAATATTAAGAAATAAGAAAATTTCGTTAAAAACCAAGATAATAATACTGAATTGTTATGTAATATCATTCCTCCAATACGGGAGGAAACCTGAGGTAGCAGGTGATGTAATTCTAGAAAAAGGATGCTGGGAATACCTTGGAATCAACGAGGAAATTTTAAGGAAAATTGAATGAAAAAGGAAAATTATACAAAAAATCAGAGACAGTAGAAATTTCCGGAGCAAATAATGAGGTAAGAAAGCTTGGAAAATATGACACTCACAGGCGAGAGGAACAGAGAAGACAGTGAACAACCAGGCATGGCACATGGCCGAAAGTATGGGCACTCACAGGCGAGAGGAACAGAGAAGACAGTGAACAACCAGGCATGGCACATGGCCGAAAGTATGGGCACTCAGTGAGGATCAAACTCACTATTCAGTCGTAATTAATCTAGAAACGTTCTCTCTAACCATTACACGACGCCTAAGAGCCCAAACCATTTTCTAAGCGTAACTTAGATGTGGTACAGGCCGAAAGTATGGGGCATCCAGTGAGGATCAAACTCACTATTCACTCATAAGTGTTCTAACGAGACATCCTTGACAGCCATTATACCACGTCAGAGTGCCCTAGTGATTTACTAAACTTAGGTAAGATGTGGTACAATGGCGAAAGTATGGAGCACAGAGTGAGGATCGAACCGACTATTCAGTCCCAATTGAGATAAGTAATGAGTCCAGCTAACTATTACATCACGCGCCGTAATTTCTGTTGATTGTATATTAGTCAACAATTATGCGTTTAATGACTCGCACTTTTTATTTTTGTTCTTATATGAACAATTTCCTCTTAACTTTTCTATTCTATTCGTAAGCAAATATAAAAAATATGTTTTTATGTCATGCCTCTTTTTTCGTCTTATCAAAAGGCATTCCGTGTTCTTTTCTTCCATACAATAAATATTTAAGTTAAAAGACGATGCTGTGAATACCTTGGAAGCGACGAGGAAATTTAAAGGCAAATTTGCAACAAAAAGGACAATTATACTCAAATCAAAAAGAGACAATAGAAATTTCTGGGACACATATTGAGGGAAGAAGGCTTGGAAATTATGATACTCACAGGCGAGAGAAACAGAAAAGACAGCGAACAACTGAGCTAAAGAGATGTTGTAAACTGATGTCATGACAGAGAGTGGGAGGAATAGCAAAAAAGCAAACACTTCTAAGAGCGAGAAACGATAGGAAATTGTGGAGAGCTATAATCAGTTTCTTCCTTAGGGGATATGGTACATAGAAGAAGAAGAAGAACAACAACAACAACAACAACAGCAACAGAAACAGCAACAACAACAACAACGACGACGTGGTTATTCATCATATAATAATTGTGCTTGTCCCTCCCTTCGTTATTTCGCACAACCGTTTCAACCTGACAAGACCTCATAAATAATGGACTATTCCGCGTGGATGGCGTCATAAAACAGTAGACTTATCAGAGACGATACTTGGTTTTACGAAAAAGAAAGAAAGAAAACAAGTGTTTAACGTCTCCTGCTAATACCTCATAAATAGTGGACCATTCCTTTTTGATCGCGTGGAAAGACAGAAGACATATCAAATACGCCACTTTGTTTCACTGAAATAAATAAATAAATAATGAAAGAAAGAAAGAAAGAAATAAAGAAGGAGAGAGAAAAAAAGACGTTTTTAATGTATCCTACTAATATTTCATAAATAATAGATTATTCCGTTTTGATCCCGTGAGAAAGCAAGACATATTAAAGACGCTACTTGGTTTCAGTCAGAAAGTGAAAGAAAAAAGAGAAGATAGAAATGTTTAACGTCTGTTTCAGTGAAATGGAAAAAAAATGAAATCTTTTTATTTGTTCCTCTTCTTAAAATAACGACCAACATATTTATGATTTTATTGTGAAAGTTGCTAAACTCAAATGTTTAACGTTGCGATAAATATGCATGGATATAATATGCCCAGCGCAAATTTTTCCTATTTTTAATTACAATTTTCATTACGTGATTTTCTTAATACGTTTTTCAGTTCCTATTAATGTTAATTCAAAGTACAAAGTTTGAAGTGCCTTCATGTAAAATATTTCAAATAAAGATTTATATTTAATTTTTTTTTTTTTTGTTTTTTTGTTTTTTTGATATTTTGAAAATCGGGTATGATATACCCATGGTTAGTAGTGGTGTAACTTTAATTCATGGTTGTTGCTCTAGGGGTAACTAAAGAATTAAGATTAATTAATAGTATAAGCGTGGAAGTTTAACTTGTTAAAACTAGTTTACGTGCTTACAGTGTTAATACTTTTGTATTTCTATATAATGTTTATAGTGATTTTAGTATTTTCTATTGGAAAGTTAAGTTCGTAAAGAATATTAGAATATGCTGCTTGTACTGTAAACATAAGTTCAACCTCGCTGGCTCTATAATTGCGTGGAGAAAATATTGTCCACGCAATGAAATACATTACATTACAAAGGAAAACATTCTCGACAACGTTGTAATTAGTTGTACTACAGGATAAAACATTAGTCTTTTTTACGTGATGTTCGGCCGGCGACATCTTGAAAGTGATCGGTTAATTAGAGATGACGGAAGCCATATGAAGAGATTATGTGTATTTAGACGGAAGAGAGCCCCGCCGACAGAAACTTATTTACAGTGCACTTAGTTCATACAGAAAACGGACGATGTCATACATACACCAAAATACACGTAAAACCTCAGAACAACCCTCTTTTTGATCTATATAAATGAGCTGCCTAATTGTTATGGTCCAAGTTAGGACCAAGGAAGAACAACACGAACACAAGAGTAGAAATAACGAAGGTATATTACACGAAATAATAATACAAGATGTGGAAGGTGTTAGTATGACTGTCAGTCTGGTTTGGAGTGAACTACTATCGGCTCGACTCGATTCGTCCCTCTCTCTTGAGAAGCGTAGTATACATAGTGTTAGGAAGAGTTCATTCTGTAGCTATAGGTAAGGACACATGACACTAATATACTCAGATCATTTGTAAACATCCTTGCCGATTATACGACTATATCCGGGCGCACCTCTAAAACTCTCGATGACCAGAGATTGGCGACTGATTTCTCTTCTAATCTTACACAAACTGCCCAATAGGGTAAAAACTGTCTGGTTACATTCAACGCCTCGGAAACCAAGCTAATTATCATCGCCGATCTGACCCTGAACTACCACCAATCAGGATAAACGGAGGTCCTCTCGGGAAATCATCGTGTCTTGAAAGACTGTTAGGCCTCAAACTCACACGCGATCTGAAGTAGAACTCGTACACGATCCATTTGCTAAGAATGCAGGTAAAATGATCGGCTCTCTGTACCGCTCCACTAAGTACCTCACTCCTCCTGCTATCCTCTAAATTTATCAGGCCAAAAATTTAGTACTGTTGACATTTGTGCGATAGCTGACCAGACTTAACTCTCCAAGATTGATAGAGTTCAAAAGCGTGTCTAAGCCCTTGTGGGTGACGAATTATTCATCCCCCTTCAACCTCTCTCACACCGGTGGGATGTGTCTTGCTGCTCTACCCTTGCTTCCACGGAGAGTGCTCGGACGAACTACATTCCCTGGTCTCGCCAAGGCAAATCTTCATAGCAAGAACACACCATGCCACTTACATAGCAGAAAAGCACCCACATTTCCCCCGTATTTCATCGTTGAGAAGTAGGTTTCACGCGAGCAGATTCTTCCCACGAACAGGATGTTTTCTCAGTCGCTGTCAGTGTTGACCTGTTCAAGGCCAGGGTTAACCGTTATATTCTACTCCTATATACAGAAATGGCCTCTAAACGTAGCCCTCTACCTCGAGTGACCCCCGGGCCTTGTAAAGGATGAAACTCACTATAAAAATAAAGACTGAACAAATATATAAACACTTTTTTTTTAAAACGACTTCACCACTCCAGCCATATATCATCAGAGCTATTGTTGCGGGTGATCTATGGACCCCTAAACAGACATTGAATGACAGAAGATAATAACAATCAAAACGAAGACTTGAGTAAAAAAAAATATATTGCCAAGTTTATTCTTGTTAAAGAATATACATGAACAAAATATGGTTACAATAAATATTTTGGATTTTGTTGACTACAAGACATTTTGCCAAAATTCTCTAGTCAACGTTAAGATGAAGTACTTTGGTCGAGTTGTATTCTTTAAATGTGCACTTCCCATCACTGGTATAGATAAAAATTGGACATTGGAAAAAAAGAATAAATATATAAACATCTCAGATCATATCAGTTATGTACCAGGAGTGATACACGCTTAGGCGATCATGTATCTTTCGATACATGATTGACGAGGCATATTTTTCCCGTAGTAGTTTGACATTTCTTTCTGCGGTAGACCAGTTACCATCCAATGCTTATAAAAGCCGGTCTCTATTTACCCATAGCTGGGGGGATTCATAAGTAAGTGAATGTAACGAATTCGACTGGAATTCGAACTCGGTTCTACCGCTTACCTCAATCCGAATCCATTACTCCAACGTGCCTATAGATAAGAAAAAAATTACTATGTATATCATTTTATTTATTGCGTGTGTGCATGTGTGTGTGTGTGCGCGTGTGTGTGTGTGTGTGAAGCAGTGTGAATTACGTCTAATTCTTGCATTCAAGAGACAATAAAGAAAATGCTCTCTCCGATATCTGGACGAGAGGGTGTGCATCTTTTAAAACGGATAATTTAACCTTTCTGGGCACTGATGCTCTCTGTGGCCAAGCAGTTCAAAGCACCGTAGATTAGACAGTTGTTTCTCCTACACAAGGGCATGCACGTTTGAACCTGTGTCCTGGGTATGACGATAAACTACATCTGGCAGCAACGCCTCTGATCAGGAGATTAGAAGTTTTGAGGAGCATAGTACCCCCTCTTAACTGCTGTTGTTCTCCATGACCACCACTACCCACTGGTGGTAGCACCTATTAAGGTCCCAGTTATGGGTAAATAGTGAATTCCCAAACAAAAATTAACAGTACATTTTTATTACCTGGGTGGAATTTTCCATTGGGGGCAGTCTAATCGATGAATTTTATGTGGGTGCTATTTGTATGCTATTTAAATAAATGTTACTCATTTTGACACTTTAAACCTAGAGACACGGTCTCACTTAAACTGTCTGTTATCTAAATTGTTATTTTATTATAGATATAAATTAATTACTTTAAAAAGTCTCTGTGACAATTTGGTAAACAATGTATTGTAGCAGGCCATATCACAGGGTTGAAAATGGAGACAATCATTTGTGTCATTGAGGCTGTGATCATTGAGGCTGTTGGCTGATATGAGAAAGACAGCACAGAAGGTCAAAAGAAACTCGTTTAGCCAGTTGAAGTGCAATAGGTTGCAGAGAATGTACAGCTCCCTTTACAACAGCAGCCTTTCACACAGTCATTTGGACATCTGGTGCGAAATGAATAAAGGTCGTTTGAACCCCGTGGGTGTGTGATCCTGACAGTGATGGAATTTCCTTTGGTTAAGGTTTTGATATCATACTAAAAAAGACATGAGAGAACAGTCAGTATGATTAGAACATTTAAGACGGCAAAAGCTCTGTTGCTCATCCAAACCTCTCCCTCCCAGATGACCCAAATGTTGTGAATGAAATTGAGTAAACAGTACTGTTTGGAAGCTTTTAATGCTTGTGAAATTACAAGTCACTGTAAGCGAGGGTTTTGTATTTACTTGACTCCCCACTGAGTCAGGTTGTGACACAATGTCGGTTTTTAACGTGGGGGCCCGAGTGTCTTCACTCGGGCCGCTGGTCTTAGCTGATCCAAGCTCGTCAGAGCTTGTCCAAGCTAGTCATAGCTGTGATACTATCAACAGAGATACGGATCCCAGTGACCGTTAAGTATCCGAATGTGTATAACCCTCAGAAGAGGGGTTTACAAATGCCACATTCTGACCTTATTGAAACTGTTGATCATGCGAGATTGGGTACTATCTCACAGAAACTATAACAACCCCATTAAAATACTATGACACTCTTACATCGACTCCACCTCGGCTCCAATTTCGTAGACAGATTTTACGTAATTGTTCGGTCCACTCATCACTGTTTTGACTTAAAAACACACTACAATCAGTATCATTTCTCATTTTCGGCATGACTGCTCGTTTCCAAATATACTAATTTGATCAGACCTATACGTGTTTCTTTAACACCGACAAAGCCAAAGTGGCTTACACAGCAACTATGCTGATCATACCTAGGTTACAGTTCCCCTCGTTCGTATATGATTTTAAATGAAATTAAAGTTAACGTTTAAGTTGTTATTCTACACAGGTTAAAGCTTGATTTCGATTATTTCCTTTCGTACTTCTCATACTTAAGTTGTTTCTCTTCCCGACAAACATACATTATGTCTCCTTACAATTTAATAGCTAGTCCTTTCCTATTGTTTTTTTTTTTTTTACCATTTTATATCAGAGTTCTTCTAGTCTTCTTTCCGCAATTAACAATGTATCATGTGCAAAGCCTATGTTGTTAAGATTGTGTCTACCAATAATAAAGCATGATAGGAAGTTAAGTTAAAGTTGTTGTTCTATACCGGTTGGCACCCACGGCTAGTCCGGTCAGCTCTGCCATTTAACCCATAGTTGGGGAAAGAAAAGATAGATTCATACCATTCCTAAGTGTATCTGTGCTAAAGTGAATATAATGAACCCGACCGGAATTCGAACTCAGCTCGTCGATTTCTCGTCCCAATTCACTAACCATTGCACCACTTGCACATCTATCACGGCACTATTTGCGTCTTTTTGATAAAAAAAATTTAAACAGCAGAAAGAATAAAGAAAGTACACCATAGGAAATATTCGTGTATTCTTTATTCCTTTATGCTTGTAAAATATTTATAGGGACGAACAAGAAAAATTCAAAGAAATAAAGAAAAGAAAGACGAGAATGAGAAAATACAATTAAATGGTGAGAGAAGAACAAAAACATAAGATAATTATCAACACCATGAAATTTTGTAGGGTCCAGCTCGGAACAATAAATAATATATAAATAAATATTTGATTTATTAGGCTTATTCAAACTATTCTTCTCATTTTGATTAGTATTTTTTCCTAAGTGCCATATCCCTTCATTGTGGTTCCTCACAATTTCATGTCCCTAGTAGCTCTCGATAAATTTTGTCTTTTTATTATTTTTCCTATATTCCTTATTTCTCACCATCCATTTACTCAAGCTCACTATGTAAGTTATGCGTTGTTTTTCTCTGTCCCTCTTACATTCGATCAATCATCCGGGGTACGACGATAAACTACATCTGGCAGGAAGGCCTCTGATCGGGAGATTGGAGGTTTTGAAGAACGTGCAACCACCACAACTGCTGTTGTTCCCAAGTCCACCCTGATCGTAAATTCATGTCGTCGGAGCACCGGGGAAAAAGCTCGACATTGCCATGAAAATATTTGCAGAAAAGACAGAGGGAAGACGTCTGTGAGAAAGTGACTGAAAACGAGATTGCAGATACTTCATTGGATTTTTTTCAAGAACTTCGGAATGAATAGCAGAAACTCCAGACCAGATATGCCAACAGTATTCAATACACAGAGCTAGCCATGAAGGCACAGTGAGACGCTCTCCAAGAGGTCGAGCATGTCATGCTGTTGCCGGGGAAGGAAGTTTTCTTATAGTGGTTAAATCAGAGCAGTTTCGTTTTGGAGAGATTAAAATTCACGGGCAACTTCCTGCCCAAGTTAACCGCATATTAAAGGTCCTTTTCAGGAGCAGCAGCCAGGTTAACTGACGGATCAGCCGTGACGGATTTGCTACTGAGACAGTAGTTGTAGTGTCATCTGCATAAATGCCTACCGGGAAACTGATCAGGAAGATCATTGATGAAGATCAGAAACAGCGTAGGACACAGGATAAAGCCTTGAGGGACACCAGTGTTTGTGTGAAAGTATCTGGAAGCGAGCCCATTCAGAACGACCTTCATTTCACGATTTGATAGGAATGATTGAATTAAATCAAACAATCGTCCTGTAATACCGTAGCCCTAAAGCTTACGTAGAAGACCAGCATGCCAAATGCCCTGTCAAACGCCTTTGAGATATCTAGTGCCACAGCTCGAACTTCGCTTTTTATATCAAGAGCCTGATATATTCAGTTTTGACCGTTAGCACATCAGCGGCAGACCTGGAAGAACGGACGTCCTATTGTTTGTCAGAGAGTAGGTTGTGAGAGGTAAGGCGCCTAACCACTTCAGCATTGATCAAAGCCTCGAATACTTTGCGAAAAACCGGTAGGAGACTAAAATTTGCAATAGTTAGAGGAGGTCAGAAGGTTCTCCAGAGTTCTTAAAAACAGGAACTACAGAGGAGGACTTCCAACAAGCGGGAAAGCAAGAAGCAGCGAGGCAATAGTTGTAGAGTTTGGAGAGAACTTAAGCCAGCTCAGAAGCACATTTCTTTAAGACGACGACTGGAATCCCATCACCCCCGTTTGACCTATGGGACTCTAATTTGGAAATGATGTCAGAGACCAGTGACGGGGGTTATGCGCATATCACTCAGTAGATTCTCAGTTCTAGGCGGGGGGTGGGGGAATCAGACTTTCAGATAAATTATTTCAAAGAATGAGCTTTCAGATAACTTATTTGGAGAATCGAGCTGCGGTCCACAGATGACCCAGCACAAACATGTATACATCCCTGTGTGCCGGGGAGTTAAAAAAAATAAAATAAAATAATTAAGTTTTAACTTAGTATAAATCCGAATAGCAACTCCTTCAAAGCGCCTTCTCAAAATCTCCAGTCAGTGATATGTCACTATGCCATGACCTGTTTCGCTTCTAAAGTTAAATTATGAGAAACATAGAAATGTGAAGCCGATGGAGTTACTCTAAATAACTATTCCTATAGATTCCAGTTGCATTTTCAACTTGTTTTTCACACACACATACACACACACATATATATATATATATATATATATATATGCAAACTCTATTTTAGTGGATACCCATATTCGAGCAGACGCTCTGTTTTTCCTTTAAACAATGTTTATTTTGTCTACTAGTCTGCGCAAAAAGCCAGCTGGATTCGAACCTGCGTCCTCCTTTGTAGGAAAACCAAACCTGTGATCAGGCATGCTTTGATCGCTCGGCTACGGAGAGATCTGCGATCAGATAAGGCTCTATTTACCTTTCAGATTCTCCTCAGTTTCTTATCCGAAAGGGAAGCGAATCAATTTCTAAAGAATTAATGAGCTATATTTTTTAATCCGACATCTTTGTTTTGTACTTCAGACATTATTTTTGTGGATATCTGGGTGGGGTCGAACTTGAAACTCTAAGGTTTTTCCTTATTAATCATTCTCTGGTGCTGAGGCCGGTAAACAAAATAAACACTCTGTCTATTTCTGAGATGAGGTATTATGTACATTATTTGGACTATTGTCCTCATCTTTGTCGCCATATTTATCACAACGTTTCGGCCGTTGTACGCTCCGACCTTCTTCAGGTGGTTGGAATTTCGAACTGAACCCTTTATTTCGATCACTGGGGTAGACTGTTCTATCTCCCCGTGCCATGTTTGTTGGATGTCAGTTATCAGTTATCTCCTGCTAATTTTCCCTCAGAAAGTTCTCCACTGCCTTAACCGGGTATTGAACTCACACTCTTTTGGTCTGTCACTGGATCTAACCAACGCCTTTATCCACTGTGCCATGTCCAACCACCTGAAGAAGGCCGGAGCGTACAACGGCCGAAACGTTGTGACAAATATGGCGACAAAGATGAGGACAATAGTCCGACTAATGTAAATACTGAAAATAAACACAGTTTAATATTACGGAGCGTCTACTCAAATAAGGGTATCCACTAAAAATAATGTTAGAAGTAATAAAAATATGCTGGATTAAATAATCAAATCCATCAATTCTTAGTTGCAGTATAAACCACAGGTGTGCTTTGTGGGAGTTGAACAAGTACAAATGTGCCTCAGCAGGCGTCAATAACAGACTGACTCTCGCCATCTAGTGTTCTTGGAAAGCGAATAGCAGGCCAATATATATAATATAAAAGATAGATAGATAGATAGATAGATAGATAGATAGATAGATAGATAGATAGATAGATAATGAAATAGATCGATAGATATAAGCAGAGGGGATAGATTACTGAATGAGATAGATTAACAAATATAACCAGAAAATGACAGACAGACAGATAGATAGATAGATAGATAGATAGATAGACTGGTGTTGATAAAATGAACACAGAGCCAAATGACCAAAGAAAATGAATAAAATATAAGGAAAACTAACAGCCAATAAATAAAAAAACTAAGAGAAAAACCAAGAATATTAGGGAAAAGGAAATAACTGAGAAGAAGCAAATCCAAGACATACACGTACCTAAACTGTAATAGACAGTATATATATATATATATATATATATATATATATATATATATATATATATATATATATATATATATACACACACACATATATATATATATATATATATATATACACATATATTTATATAAATATATATATATATATACACACACACATATATATATATATATATATAATGTAACATGTTGATCCGAAGTATTGATGACTAAAAATACTGTGTTTATTACATTAACATAATATTTAATATAATAAATATAATATTCAGTATACCTTTATATGTGTATGTCCGTATTTTCAAGTTTGATGTGTCATGTAAGTTCCACCAAACGCACAAGATGACTTTCTTGCCGAATCGATCTTGTTTTGGAACCGACGGTGTCTCTTGCCCTTTCTGAACGCATCGCTTGTCTCGATTGTGCTGGATTGTGTCGCATAAAAATTCAATTTTTTCGCAAGTGTTTACGAACTTTTGAGACAACCTAATATTATTATTAATAGAAATCTTATAAGTATAAGAACTATACTCGCTCGGAAAACCTTCAGTGTATTGATTTGCAAATATTCAAACCAATACCAAAGTGGGGAAAAGTATTAAAAAAAGAAAGAACGTGTACGTTAGCCGAAAATAATCGCCTAGCATGCAAGTTCAAAGCCCAAAGAAAAATATTAGGTTGGTGGAAAAATAATGACGTAATAATGTCGTTTTTGACGTTACATCAAAAAACGACATTATTACGTCATTATTTTTGCACCAACCTAATACCCGGATACGAGTACGCAAAACAACTGAATAAATTGCTCAATACAGTAAGTAGAGCAGACCTAGTTAAACCTAGATAGCCAGACAAACCTACCAAGGTTTCACCTAAGCCAGCCTTACCTGACGATCCGCTATGGTGAAACCTTGCTAGGTTTGTCGGGCTCTCTAGGTTTAACTAAATATATATATATATATATATATATATATATATATATATATATGAATGAATGATTGTGTATTTGAGCAGCAATCCTTCTTTTATATATGTTTAATTAAAGACGACTGACAAGGTACTGCGGTCAGGTATTTTATTTAATTTTTCTTGTTTTCTTATAAGTTTTCTTTTTTTCCGGTTATGAAGCTGTAGAAATTATGTAGAAATTGTCCGAATGGTTTGTATGTCCGAGCACTTTTGGCCATTAACAAGGATGATTTTATTTTTACTTTTAACTTATTTTTTGTATGTATCTAGAATTATAGGAATGTTTTATTTTCATGCATTATTAATTAGAAACAAAGAGAAAAAGCCAATACTCAATGACATCAATTATGAACACGGCCACAATGTGCTGACCATGTTTGGAAAATAAAACATTCTTACGCATACATACAACACAGATACACAAACAAAATTTCTCAAATCATAACAAATAGGTTATTTTGCGATGAACTTTATATATATATATATATATATATATATATATATATATATATATATATATATATATATATATTAGGTTGGTGCAAAAATAATGACAGTTTTTGACGTTAAAAAATACGTCAAAAACCGTCATTATTTTAGCACCAACCTAATACATATATATATATATATATATATATATATATATATATATATATATATATATATTTCATATAAATTTTATATATAGGTTATTTTACGATGAACTTAACCGAGGATCTTTTAACATTCTGCTAGAATATATATATATATATATATATATATATATATATATATATATATATATATATATATATATATATATATATATTCTAGCAGAATGTTCAAAGATTAATATATATATGTGTGTGTGTGTGTGTGTGTGTGTGTGCATACGCGCACGTGCCTGTCTCTGCGTGTGCGCGTGTGGGTAATTGCGGTCAGGCGTGGGCTGAGTCGCCATTTTGTGAGCCATAAATTACTGAGCTAAACATTCGGAAACCACAAAGAATTAAAGAAAGTTCGCACTACTTAAGTGGGTTCAACGATTTCGTGCTGGCCGGTCAATTAGTTTAAGTGATTCTTACGAGTTCCCCAAACGGCGAGTTTGGGCGAAATCCACTGGCATATATCAGGCTTCTATGCTATACTGGCTTTTTTTATTAACAGACAAAAATAAAAGCACTAAAGCTCTTGGCTTAAGGTTACGGAACAACAGGGCAAATTAAACGTCGGTTAAAATGTCTAAAATTCGATCGCGAAAGATGAATGTATTTTTCATAGTGTCATCAAACAAAGAAAAAAAAACAATACAAAGTACTTTAGCAAAAATTATTAGTCTTGTAAAATCTAGGATTTGTTATATCAAGTCGTTTCAGAGCGTATGAGAACATGGTTCTGCATAGATATCTTTTTCTTTATTAGAACTGTCTGTAATCGGTCCCGACGTGACATCTCAACTTCAGTTAATTTCCCCCCGAGAAACGTAGCTTCTCTCTGTCTTTTCTACAAATATTTTCATGGTAATTGTTCTAATGAGCTTTCTTCCTTGGTACAGCGACTGCATTAATTTAAGGATACTGCTGTTCGAATCTAACAAAAATAATTATGGAACATAGATTATCAGAACATTAAACCAATGTGACCAGCTGGAAAATATAAAACAGGATATGAGCAGTTTAATTGTCAAATATCTTAGGGTGTCAGTGAAATGAGGTGGTCAAACAGAAGAGGACTAGGAATGATTCTAGACCAAGATATGAAGAAATGCATTCTGGGATACTGTCAATTATCTGAAAGAATTGTTGCGGTTAAACTGAAGAGGAAGCCTTTTAACATAGCCACCAGAGTTGCGTATGCATTGGCAGCAAAAAGCACAGAAGAAATTGAAAAATTCTATTCTATGCTAAACAAATTCAAAACGCAATGTAAATCACAAGAAATTATAACTGTCATAAGAGACCTGAATGCCAAAGTAGACAGTGAGAGGGAGAGCGATATACTTGGCGTATTCGGACTAAAAACCAGCAATAAACGCAGAGAAAATGTGTCCAATTGTGTATGGCAGATGATCAGGTAGTAGCCAATACCTGGTTTCATGAGTGCCCAAGAGGAATACGGACATGGAGAAACCCAAGTAGAGAAATAAAAACCAAATCGACTACACTAGCAACGAGAGATTCAGATGGACACCTATTCGACTGTAGAAACGATCATCTCCCAGTTTTATGTAGACTTAGAGTGAAATTACGAAAATTGAAAAGGACTCAGGTAGTACCCAAATTGCAATAAGACGGACTCTTGAACGACCCGAATCAGAATGAGAAATATGTGGACAACGTGGAAATCAGATAGGAGGGATAAAAGGAAAATGGAAGCTCAAAGTGAGAGATTTTAAGAGAAACCTTAGTGACATTAGCAAACGAGATCACCCCAAAGGAAAATAGACGAAGAAAAATGAATGAATGGCAGATGAAATTTTCAACATTATGAAAAGGAGACAAACCCAAAGGCAATACATGGAAGAGAATATAGAACACAACACAAAGAATTAAGGAACAAATGCAGACAGGCCAAAGAGAAATGGCTCAGGAAAAATGTGCAGAAAACAGAATGCATGGTTATCAGTAAAATGATGAGCCCAAAATGCGATTTGCAGGTCGGGAACACTAGAATCAAGCAGACGCCGAAGTTTAAATATCTGGGAAGCGCTCTGACAGAGGACGGTAAATGCGACACTGAGATCCGTAGACGTATTGGGATAGCCAAGGACGCATTTTAAAAGCATAAAGAATATTACAAGACAGGAGGATTTCTTTAGTAACAAAGAAAAGAATACTGAGCTGTTACGTGACATCTGTCCTTCTTTACGACAGCGAATGTAGGACGATTTCATCAAAGATGAAGAAGAGACTCGAGGCGACGAAGATGTGGTTCTACAGAAGCATGTTAAGGATATCATTGACCGAGCGCGTGAGCAACTATGAGATCTTAGAGAGGATGCAGACAAGGAGGAGGCTTATACTTAGCACCAGGAAGAGGCAGCTGAAGTTTCTGGGACACATAATGAGGAAGGAGGGCCTGGAGAATCTGATACTCACTGGTCGAATAGAGGGAAAGAGAGAAAAGGGAAAACAACGCATGACATACCTAGCGGCCTTAAGCAAGTTGATAACAGAACGTGGTCTGGGGAAGATGGCAGAAGGAAGGAAGTTGTTGAGAGCTTCCAGGGATAGAGGGAGGTGGATAGCTTGGATGGCCTACGTCCTGAAAGGACACGGAACATAGAAAGAAGAAAAGGTTATCACAGATAAAGCAGTTATGCATAGAAAATAAGATAACAAAAGACATGCTCATCAACGGAATCCCAGGATGAAACGATGATATTAGAAAAAGAATAAATATTTCAAAGATGGAAAGAATATATCGAAGAACTCTTCCACAACGAAAGAGAACAACCGACAATATACAGAAATATCAAAGGGCCGGAAAAATTCAAAACCGAAATGGAGGTAGCATTTGCCAAATTGAACAGAAACAAAGTGGCAGGGCCAGACGGAATTGCAATAGTGATGCTGTCAGCCTTAGACGATTTCGGCATAGACAAGATTACAGAGATAATAAATGAAATCTACAAGAGAAATATAGTTTTACCGAAAAATGCTAAGGATACCATGGACCGAAAATGTGAGTAGTGACGAGTTTTTAGAGAAAATGGAACAAAAAAGAGACTTATACTTAAGACCAGGAACAGACACTTGTAATTTATAGAGCACATAATGAGGAAGGAGGGTTTAGAAAATCTGATACCCACAGAACAGACTGAGATCAAGAGGGACAGAAGAAATCAACGCATAACATACTTGACGAGCTTGAGAAAATGAAGGGAACATGGTTTAAATGAAGAAATGACAGAATTTATTTAGAGCTGCAAGAGACAGAAAATTGTGGAGAGCTATGATCGCCTACATCTTGAGAGAAGAAGAAGAAGAAGAAGAAGAAATTGGTAACTAGGTAACACCGTTCCACTGTTGGATTTGCTAGATGTATCCATAAGTTCTATTCTAATAGTTGGTTTTCTCTCACTATGGAACTTCCTTCCGATTTCTTGCTTCCCTGCCACCTGCCAAAATCTTCAAAAATTTAAATGCGACGTCAGTCTTCTGTCTTACTGAAGCCTGTTATTTTATTGTCCTTTCTCCTCACTAAAGTCTTCTGGCACTTTTTTCTATTTCCCGCCTGCGGTTCCACTATCCCTTCATACAAGCTCGTCAGATAAGTGGTTCGCTGTTTTCGATTATCTGTCTTTAGGTTTTCCAAGACTTCCTTCCTCATTGTCCAATGAATCCCAAATTCCGGATTTTGAGTAAAAGCCTTCTTTCTTTTGCTATTTTCTTTTAAGTCTTCCTTGTTTCGTACTCACTCCGTTCATGGAATTCTCGGCATCCTTCTGTAGAACCACATTGCTACCACATGCTACCTCCAGTGTGATATAAGAGGATGGATATATATATCCACTAATCTTTACTTATTTTTTCCATTTCTAAGTACCTTGCTTAGCTTTTGGAATGTTTCATTCGCTAGTACAATGCTTCTTCGGATCTCTATTTTGCATTTTCCATCATCTGCTAAAATTTGCTTCCCAGATATTCTGCACCTGCTTGGTGTTTTATATTTCCAATTCTTAACTCGTATCTTTGGTACTTTCTGTTTTGTTGACGATCAAACATTCTGTCTTCTTGAAGCTGATGGTAGGTCCTTTTCTTACTATCTTCAATCTTGACGGTAAAATCAGCAAATATACTCGATTGACAAACTATTAAAAAGTAGAGTAAAGTTTAACTTAAGACCAACCAAAAAAAAAACAATGTACCATTGTTTTTCCCCTGACATTGCTTTCATCGTATACGCCATCGGTAATTTTTACTTTTTAAAAAATTATTTTTAGAATTTTAATAAAGTCATAGACCATATATGAGGGTATTTTTTTTTTCAAATTAAAAATGTCAAAACGAAAGCCATTTTTTTAAATTTCATGTCTAATTACAGATTATAAAATACTAATCTAAATTTAAAAAAATGAATAAATAGACTTCAACATTTTGGTTGTCGATTGTTCAACAAAATAATTATATATGCAGTTTCATATTTTCTGGTTTTATAAAAATTCTAAAAATAACTTTATAAAACGATAAAAATCACCGAGGGAATATACAGTAAAATCGGTGTACCCCTTGTGGCACGCCATATTTTGTTTGTTTTGTTTTGTTTTGTTTTTGTTTTTTGGGGGTTTTTTCTTGTTTTTTAACTGGTGCTACTCAACTGAAATGTTCATAGGCTGACTATGAAGTCGTGATTCGAGAGCAGTGAAATCTTGCATGCATTCATTTCAATTCTTCTTATTAAGAACTGCATTGTTTCTTTCAAGGTATGAAAGAGACCTGAAAAGTTCATAAGCTGACTATGAAAGCGTGATTCGAAAGCTGTAAAATCTCTTCTTATTAATAACCGCATTTATTTCTTTTCGTGTAAACTGACATCTGAATGTTCAAAGATAACTACAAAAATAACTAATAACGATTACTTTTTTTTTTTTTTTTTGCGCAAATGGAAAAAATTTGCCATAATAGTGAAAAAAAAAAGTTTTAGACCCCAAGGACATTCATGCTGAAATGGTTGCTACTTTAGCGGACAACGCTCCAGCTTGGTTTCATTGGCTGCTGTCAGTGACTGTGGCTTTGAACTGGTCGATCACACTCCCTATTCTCCTGATTTTGCCCCTTATGACTATCATCTGTTCTCCAACATAAAAAAACTCTTCGCTGGAAACCAGTATCGTAGACGTCATATCTGTTATTAGTTACTTTTTTGACCAACGGAATTATTTTGACCAGAAGATTCTTTCCCAATGTGATCCACGCACTGTAACACCGACGGAAGTACTTTGTTGACCGTAAGGGGCATTATGTTGAAAAATACACCTCATTTGGTCATATTGAATGAAAGTATGTTGGTCAGCCTATGAATTTTTCAACTGACCCTTGTATGCTAAAGTTTGTCAATATTAACAATCAATTAAGAAATTTGCTAATTAATTCTATATGCCTAGATTTTTTCTTCTTTTTTTAAAATTAAATATCTTCTGAATATTCCGGGTGTACATTATCAAGTCTCTCTACCCTTTCTTTATTATCTGTGAAATTCCATGAAGCTTGGGGAAAGATAGTAGAGCACCTTTTTGTTACCTCCTCCACAGTTTTGAATTGAAAATAGTCCTCCTACCAGGGCCGAAAGAGTTCATTATACCCTACTGTTTAATCCATTTTATAAAGGGTGGGAGAAGAGACGAGTTCTCTCCTTTGCCAAAGGCATTTGTGCGAAAATAAGTGAAACGTATTAGGCAGAAATCTGAACTCGCTGATTCTCCTTATTGCACCGATAACTTTTACTGTGCCTGCATGTAATTGTTATTAAAAACGAAAAGTGCCTAAAATGATTTCGTAAGGCACAAGGTTTAATGATACTTCCAAAAATGCATACTAATGACTGATTTCTCTGCTTTAAAAGTTTTGCTTCTAAGTGTGAACAATCATGGCTCTCTACAACGTCCTGTCTCTTATTGCTCTAAGCAAAGTTTGACTTATACATTTTTGTCCCTATTCTGCTATCCATTCAGCCAAACCCATTAACTGTGTTACTAGCTGTTTCCCTCTGCCATTTATGCCTTCAGTGTGCCTTGTGAGTGTCAAAATTGACAAGCAATCTTTCCTCCTAATGTTTCCCAAGAATGTAAACTCTTTCTTTCTTATTTAGTCTCAGTAGCTGCCATTCAAAAAAAAACTCATCTGTGTCTTCGAGTTTCTTTTTTATATGTAAGGTAAGTTTCCAGCATTCACTGTTGTACACGAGGATAGATGTGATGTAGCAGCACAGCAGTGTTCTTCGTTCCTAACACAATTTTCCTATATCTTGATACTTTGGACAGTTTCTGGAAAGCATCATTCGGTATTTCGATTACACTTTGGATCTCTCTATCGCACTTTCCTTCTCCTTTTACTCCACTACACTCTTTAATTTCTACGCCTATTGACTGGTGCTTCTTCTATTTTGTTCAGCCTCCCTTTAAGACGTAGCTGATTATGGCCCTCCACAACTTTCTATCCTATAAGCTCAAAGCAACAATTTGTCGTCTCACCATCCCTCCCAGTTCCAGCCATTAGTTTACACAAGGTTGTTAGGTAGGTTACATGTTTCCCTCTTGCCTTCAGTGTTTCCTGTAAGTATCATATTCTCCAAACCCTCTTTCCTCATTATGTGTCCCAGGAATTTTAATTCTACTACAGTTGTCCGGGTTTTTTTCTGTTTTCCTTTAAAACCTTTTCGTTAATAACATGTTCTATCTATGCGATTTTCGGTATTCTCCTGTCTAAGCACATCTCTGTTGCCCCCAGTCGAAACTGCTTAGTTTCTGTGCCCCCACCCCCAGAGGAAATTGCTTAGTTTCTGAAAGGCATATTTCACTGTTTCAGTATGCTTTCATAGTTCTCTGTTTTTATTTTCTCTCTTCTGTTATAATACTTCCTAAATAGTTACATTTCTGTACTTGCATAAATTTGCCGTCTCCAATTTGTAGCTCACATTTTGAACTGTCCTTCTTGCTAATGACCATACATTCTGTCTTGTTGCAATTGACGATTAATCCATTTTTCTCCTCTTGGCTTTAGTATGTACTCTGTCACGTTTCCTAAGCCCTCTTTCCTCATTATGTGAAATAGAAATTTAAGAAGTTTAATTCTGTACATGTTCCTTAAAACCTCCTCATTACATTACATAATCCTTCTATTGTATTCTAAGCATCCTCCTGTAGAACCATATCTCTGTTGCCTCATGTATGTACATCACCAGTGAGGAAGTTTTCCAGCATTCACAGCCATATAAGAAGGTTCATATTACATAGCAGTTCGGCAATATTTTGTTTCTAATGAAATTTTCCTGTTTCTTAATACTTTGCTTAGCTTTTGGAAAGCACTTCTTTCACTACACCTTTGGATTTCAGTGTCACATCGGCTGTTAAAATATTTTTCAAATAGATAAATTTCTGTGTGTGTATGATTTTGTCGTTTCCAATTTGTAGCTCACATCTTGGATTGTCCGTCTTGCTAACGCCTATACATACTGCCTTCTTACAATTTATTTCCACGCTTTCTTTTTGTCTAAGAGTTTCTGCAGTGTTATTTCTGTATCTACCATCAGCACAATCACATCCATGTTTTTTCTCGTTAAGGTCGTGTCAGCCAATAATAAATCATTGTCATCTTGCTATAAATACTGATAAATACACATCTTTCTATATATTTTTGAATTTGCTCTATTCTATTTTTTCAGACGGTTTGTTCCCAGTAAATTATTCCAATTATTCTAATATCTTTCCCAAATAAAGTTTTCCTAACAGTTCAAATATATCTTTGGGTCGTTTAGGGTAGATTTTGGTGTAGGTCTTTGCTGCATATTGTATTGCTGGTATTGATACCTGGTATGTATGTATTACCAATAGTAAGTTATGTAAACATGTCAATATATTTTCTGCCCCACTTCAAGACGTGGGTGATAATGGCTCGTCACAACTTCCTAATCTTTATAGTTTTGTCTTTTCAGCCTCACTGTACTGTTATCCAATTCCAGAAGCTTGTTATGTAGATTACTCGTTGTTTTCCTCTATTCCGCTTGCCTTCAATATGTCCTGTAAGAGTCAATTTCTCCAAGCTTTCCTTCCTCGTCTTGTATCCCACAAATTTTAACTTTCTGATTCTAGTGTCCTCTTTTTCTTTTTCCTTAAAACTTCCTCATTACACGCATGTTCAGTCCATGGTATCTTCATCCTTGAGAAGATTGTCCAGCATTCACTGGCATAGAGGAAGACTGATATTCTAGAACATTTCAACACTCTTTTCTTTGTTTCTAATCACATTTTCCTGTTTCCTAATAGTTTGCTTATCTTTTGGAAGGCATTTTTCGCTAAGCTATTGCGGCTCCTGGTTTCAATGTCTCACACTTCCTACAGATATTTAAACACGTCTAAATTCTTAACGGATTGTTTTGCTCATTACAATAAAAGGGAACTTGGCGAATATTTTTGCCAGCACGCTTATTTTCAAATTTGTGAATCCTAATATATTTCAAACATTAACCTTGAAACAGTACACGGAACACGATAATAATTTAAAATCACGAACGTTAACAATTTAGGTCGACTATAGCTCACAGGTATGAATTACTTGATATCAATGTAAAAAGAAGAAACAGCTAATTTTGACAGAAAAGATAAGAAGACAAATTTCCAACTCCTTGAAAACAACTCCAGCCAATCATTAAACGTTTTATTAATTAAATTAATTACCTCGTCTAAAACTGACTCCAAAACATTAGTTAAAAATAAAAGGAAGACAAATTTAATAAGACTAAAATTAAAAGCAAATATCAAAACAAATTATCTGCTGGGGGAATTCAACACAATTATCGGCATAATTGAAATGTATTGAACCTGATTTTCAAAGCTTTATAATTCTTCCAATCAAGAGAGGGGCATGCTCAATAATCAGAAATATATTTAGAGATTTTAAGCTTTTTATATTCATTTTGAACTGCTAACATTGTCTTGTTATTTTGTTGTAATTTTTACATCACATTTGCGTCATCAAATACTAAAAGAAAAGCATTGGTTCATTGTAGTTTCATAAATTCAGATAATAAACTCTTTAATAATCTACACAGTTAGTGTAATATCTGTATTTCTCACTTTGGGCGTTTTCTTTCCGTTATTTTAACATTGTTATATAAGTCGCGTAGCGATAAATTTGGTGAAGGCACGGTGGAATAATGGATAGCGTCTCGGACTGAGGAATCGAAGAACCGAGTTCGAATTCTAGTTGAATCCATTATATTCACTTACGAGCTAATAGCCTTTCTCCTGGGCTACAGAAACCGGTCTGTCCTACTATTTATCCACAGCAGGACAGACCGCGATCTGTAGCCTTGGATGGCAACTGGTCTACCGCAAAAAGAAATGACAATCTGCTGCGGAAAAAAAAAATCTGCCTCGTCAGTCATGTATCGAAAGATACATGATCGCCTAAGCGTGGTATTAGGTTGGTGCAAAAATAATGTCGTTTTTTAACGTCAAAAAACGACATTATTACGTCATTATTTTTGCACCAACCTAATACATAAGTGACTTAGTGATAAAATTACTTTAGAATATCTAATTCTTGCTGTAGTTCTCTATGCAATGGGGGTGTGAACTAAGGTTCGTAACGTTTTTAAGTGAATATCAAAGAAAATATTTCGATATTTGTGCATGCTCCATTTTGTTTTACTGCCTTTAGCTATCGCTGACGCAGCTTCATATTTCCATTCTGACAGAACACAACCTCTTTCTGAGGGATTAACTGGTTTAAATGGTATTTAGAAGTTTCCGAAGAATATCACTACTTTCTATTAAGTGAATTTTGTTGGGATCAAAATAAGTAGTAATCCGAAAATACAAGTTCATGTGAATTGTGGGGGTATCCGAGTCAAGCTGTGCCAATTTCTGTACTTCAACATCTGACTTTGCAGAAGAAACTCGTAATACACAATTATAGTATCACCTTCTTTGAATGCAGAGTAGGTTTCAAAGATTTAACTGTGGCTCATTTCGATTTCCCCTTGATCAATTTCACATCACAATGTTGTAAACAATCTAATTTTCATTGCCACCTGTGATAGTCTCTTTAAAAACAAAGTTCGTTTTGTTCAGCATGAGGAAACAATCGCAGATAGGAAAGTGGTTCATAAGGTATATTTTACCGTTAAATCTTGAGGTAGCGAAACATCGAAGCGATTCACGTATCCAAGTGTCGTACAACACGCATATAAGATATGTGCGGTATCCCCGCTATGTTGCGCGTCGTGTAATTTGAATTATTTTTTAATCAGCGTCTCTATAATAGTAATCAAAATGAGAATAATGTTGTTAACTATGTAAACTCTCAGTGGTATATCGAGACAAAGCTTCACCACCTAATATGTTGGTGATGTGGCTTCCGAAACAATAATATTTTCATGGGATGGAGTCGTTATCTCCACACTATACCCAGCTGATTCTGAATTCTGTGTTATCTCTCTCGCGGACT
This sequence comes from Acanthosepion lycidas, assembly GCA_963932145.1. Taxonomy (NCBI): domain Eukaryota; kingdom Metazoa; phylum Mollusca; class Cephalopoda; order Sepiida; family Sepiidae; genus Acanthosepion; species Acanthosepion lycidas. The sequence continues at coordinate 52,648,742 of OZ010577.1, read as the reverse complement.
GGCCAAGTAGAGAATCAAGTTTACTCTACAATTTGAATTTGGTCGCCATCAACAACAGCAGGCCTGACGGAATGTTCTCTGTACTCCCGATTAAAATTTCCACTTCGGAACACTTAGCTTTTGAACCATCTCAGTTAACGATACATATATTTTTACTATTTTTGTACTGCGTTTTTTCTTCTTTTTTTATGTTTTTTTTCTTTTCCACACATAAAAATGCATCAAATGATAAACGTATAACGTATATCCCATTTTCCCGTATTTTCTCTTTCAACGTAACACCATTCACAATCCACGGACGAATCGTATAGGAAGAATGCTCTGAAATATCACATTTCAGAATGTGTACACGACAGTTCAAACGATTGAGGACACCTCTGGTAATTTATTAAATTGGCTCCAATTGTTTTGCACTTTAAATAAGAAAAAAAATTCATACATGTTTCCAAAAAAGGGAAACGTAATTTTTATTAGAAATTTTATTATGACAAAAAGAAGAAATGCATTTTGTGATTAAATTTTACTCACGTCAAAATATCCTCCTTTAGCTTTGATTACTGCAACACAAATTTGTGGCATTCGTTGCAAAGGTTTCTCACAGTATAAGTTTTATAATTGATTCCATTCTTTTTCGATTATTCTAAGAGCGCTTTCTCATTTTTTTTTTTTTTTTTTCAGTCTTCTGTCAAGTTCATTCCATATTAATTCTGGGGATGGCTTCAAACTTTTGAATTGTAGTGAATATCTATCATATATTTCAGTCTCGTGTGAAACGAAATCACGTGTTAAAATGATACCTATTGAAAAATGCTAGGAACTTTTGTTCCAACGGAATATTTTTTTATTTCTGCCACGACTGCTTTCTTGAAATAATTTGAGCAACATTTGACTTTTTCATTTTTTTTTCACTTTGTCAAGAAAGATTGCTCTTGCATGTAATCTCGTTTTAAAATGACTGCTAATCGTTAAATTTATTGCGCTTTTTTTAATTAATGAGAAACTTTCGTTTTGTTTTAATCTAAACAACAGAATCAATTAGGAGCTACACTAAGACTGGTTATTTCAGCAAAAGCTGTTATCAAACTAGATTTATTTTCAAAGTAATCGAATATCTTCCTTTTCTCTCACACTTTTATGAACAAAGAGGTAGATGAAAAAAGCCAAACGCATAACGAAATTTATAATTTTTTTTAACTTGTCTTTCTTTTAATGATCATGCATTAGCAGCGTGTGTATTAGTTACAGTCGTAAGGATTTCATTGTCTTATGGTAAGAATACTATGGACGGAACATCTGAGCAACGACGTTGTTTTAAGGAAAATGGAAACAAAAGCGACACTTATACATACAGTCAGAAAAAGACAGTTGAAATTTCAAGGATACATAATGAGAAAGAAGGTCTTAGAAAATTTAACACTCACAGGACACATTGGGAGCAGGGGGAACAGATGAAAGCAGCAAATAATCTACCTAACAAGCTAGTGCTGGTGGTTGGCAGAACATTAACAGAGATTAGAAGAGATAGCAAAAAAGACATCACTGTTAAGATCCAAAACGGACAGGAATTTGTGGAAAGCCATGACTGTTCACGTCTCGAAGGAACACAATAGATTAAAAAAGAAGAAGAATGTCGCCGAAATGTTTCTGACGTGAAGGATATTTTTAAAATTTTCTATTGAAAAAAGCTGAAATGAGATTCCAATGTCTTTCTTAGAGAGATTTTCTTTCAAGGCTAAAAATACGGTGCACCAAGTGAGGATCGAATTGACTATTCCCTCATAAGCGATAATTCTCTAAGCATAGCTTATATGTGGCAAAAGCTGAACGTATGGGGTACCCAATGACTACCGAACGCATTATTCAGTCGTACTTACTAACACCACATCGAAGTACCCGAAATGATGTTCTAAGTGTAACTTAGATATGGCATAAATTCGAATCTATGGAGCAACAACTGAGAATCGTACTCACTACTCAGTCATAAGTGATCTCGCGAGGCAAACTAGTTCCCGAAACGTTTTTCTTAGCGTAGCTTAGATATACTACGAGGAAAGTATGGAGCACCCAGTGAGGATCGAACTCACTCGTAATTGATGTAGCGAGATAAACTTGCTAGACACTACACCACGTGGAAGTGCCTGAAATGATTTTCTAAGTGTAGCTTTTCTGTGTCACAAGGCCGAAATTATGTAGCACCCTGTGAGGATCGCACTCACTACTTAGTTGTAATTGATCTAGCGAAACAATCTATTCTTCCCTAGTACTAGGGGGAGAGCAAGTCAATATCATAAGGATATGTAGGATAGATAACTGTTGACTCTAGACTTGAAGAGGTGAAGATTATAGTGATCGTGACCAGGGATGATTGTAGTGACTCAGTAGTCATGACCCACAACAGTCCTAAGGAAGAAGCTGCCTAAGTGGAAATTCCGCCTGGATTGGTGGATTCTGGGAAATATAACTGGTCTGGATATCTCCCATGAAAATAGCGTGGCGAAAGGCTGCGCACAGTTATATATATATATATATATATATATATATATATATATATATATATATATATATATATATATATATATATATATATATATATATTATCCTCCTAATTACTATCTGTGTTTATCATCGCTTGAACCAGCTTCTAATGCTCCAGTTGGAGCGGCTTGGTGAGAGTAGTCGTGGCTCCAGTAGGCTCAGTCCTATGGTCAGAGAGAATCTCAGTTGAGTTCCACCACGGAATGTGGGAGTGAGCGGCGCTACATTGAGTCTGATTTGCAATCTCTTCGTCACCAAGGCCCGGTGGAGCAGTTGGTATGGTGTTCGCTTGCAAACCTAACCGTCGGGGTTTCGATTCCGGTGGAGCAGTTGGTATGGTGTTGGCTTGCCAACCTAACTGTCGGGGTTTCGAATCCCTCGGTAGTGGATGCGCACTGCTGATGAGTCCCAAATATAGGACGAAACGGCCGTCCAGATGTTTCTATCAGACTCGATGAATCAATTAATATAATTGTCAAATCCTCCCAATTACTATATATGATCTCTATTTTGTAACCTGTAATTAAGTAATGGGGGTTTCAGTACTCGAGTTATGTTCATAGAAAAGAGATAGATATTTGCACATCTCACACCGTCATTTTTCCATGGATGTCTAAGGACAACATTTCCCCCCCCCCCAATCCCCGCCAACACTGTCGCGATGACGTCAGTATTCACCAACCCACCTTCCGTGCAGGATTGAAAACTCTGGAACAACGGTACTAAACAGTTTAAGGGGGATATATACTCTGCTTCCATCTCGTGCCTAAAGATGAAAAAAGCAACGTATTTACCGACCTCCCCCTGGTGGTAGGCCGTGGTAGGCAAGGTCGGTATAATGTGGAGTGCACATACGCATACATATGGACCAAGGACAAAATTGATCACGTTACCGCGACCACTGTTCCACTGATGTCGGTATCCACCAACCCTCAATGTTTAGATCAATGAGTAAGGCGTTACTCTAGTAGGGGAATCCGCGAGACTGGGCGTCTCCATTGTTAAAATATATATATATATATCCACACGGTGCACCTCGAGGTGGTGTAATGTTTAGCAAGCTTGTCTCGCTAGAACAGTTGCGACTGAGTAGTGAGTTCGATTCTCACTGTGTGCCACCTACATTCGGCTTTGTTCCACATCTAAGCTATGCTTGGAAAATTAATATATATATATATATATATATATACACGGCAAATTCTGTCTGTCCGTGTGTCTGAAACACCGCTAACTTGGGCTACACATGCTCTACACAGACATATTATACCTTTTTGAAATCAGGATGATACCAGGATTGAAAGTCTCTCCTTCATCTGGTGCTTGAACATCCAGCCTTGTGATTTGGGTCAGGATAAAGAGGGAAGTGTCTAAAATTAAAATTTTAAAATAACTGAAAAGAATTATGATTTTAAATGTCTTAATTTATATTGAGTTGAAAGTAACAGAAAAACTTTGAATTCAGGAAATCAATTTTGCTTCTTCAAAATTCCAAGGAATCAGAGTTAGATTGAGAGGTTTCGTGATGTGGAGTTTTGAAGTTTATGTTTTGAAGAACACAACTCACATGAAGTTCCACGAAGTTTGAGATTTGAAGAACTCAATTTTCGGCCCGAATTGGAATTTCGGCCCAAATCGGTCTTTTGTCCAGAATCAGAGTTAAAGTGAGGGTTTGAAGTTGCATGGAGTGAATTGAGGAATTCAAAATTATTTCTTCAAATTTATCATTGCTGTTTTCTAAGTTGAACCCGAGGTCCCTTTAACCTATCCCTCCGCAGGAGCTAGCTTAAAAGTCCTCTCGCAATGCGGCTTCTAAGCTTGTATATATATATAATTCGGTAATTGTTTGCTTGCATACATCTTATAGTCGATAAAGCGTCTGTATCCTCATAGTTGATAATTTTTCTGTCAGAGTAAATTGATTCAAAGATGAGCATAGGATAAGTGACGCTAGAAATCGCTAGGTTACTATAGATTGCCACATCGATTTAGGATGAAAACAGCTATTCAAAGCCAAACTTAAAAAGGGGGATTATATTTACGCTACACCGCATAAACAGGAACCAACATAATTGTACTCGATTCTGTAAATATTAGTTTAATAAAAATGTAATACAAAGGTGCCGGTTGCAGCATGTAAAATAAGATCCAAATTCACACTTCGACTGATCATTTTACACTGATGCCTTTGAAAAAGACATGAATAAAAAGACAGTGCAGTTGACATTTACAAAAACATCTTGATTATAAAGAATTTACATACAGCAATTATGTAAATTAATGTAGTATAGTAAAGAAAGTTAATTTTTCCCGTAACATTAAAAAAAATTTAAGAATAAGATTTAATTTTATTTGTTCTTTTACAATGATGTTCACCTTTTACAAGACTCGAGAGCCACTCAAAGTAGAGGTTTACGGAGTAAGAGGCACAGTTTTGCAGATATGTGCGGAAGAAAGCAGTTACCCCTAGACGTGAACAGATTAAGACTGTAGTGATCAGGGAGGCATCTACTTGAGAGTCGGTGCCACAAGAAACTGGAATACGAAGACAATGAGGGTGGTTCGCTACAACGTGCGTGGTATGTTGGATCTCAGCCGAGAAGGCTAGAACTGATGGAACTAAGGAATGTACTTCGTCTGAACACATTCCATGGAAATAGCGATAGAGCAGCGAGATTCTTACGATGTTTCGTCTGTGAGAAAGGGGTTGTAGCGTGAAAAATATTTCGTCACCCACAAGGACACGGATCCTCTTTTGGACTCCATCGAAACTGGAGCGTGAAGACAAGACAGCTCTTGTCCATATATTTCAACAGTACTCCATTTTTTGGCTTGAGCTGGTAGAACAAGGAATCAAATACTTATTGGAGTTCGTACAAAGAACCGACCATTTTTCCAATGTCTTTAGCGATCCATCTTATATACGAGTCTTGGCTGAGTTTAATTTCGAATAGATGCTCAAGGCACGAGGGTCCCCAAGAGGCAACATCCGTTCCTCGCGATTAGTGAAAGTTGTCGGTTTGATCGGCGATGATGGAATGTCATTAGTTTGGTTTTCGAGGCATTGAACATAACCACCCAGTCCCCCCCAAACATACACACACTGAGCTGTTAGAGCTAGGTCAGAGAAGACATCAATTGCCATCATCGACAGTTTTAGGGGTACACCCATATTATTGATGCGACTAAAGTGAGCCATTAAGCAGACATCTGGCATTTTTTAAACTTTCCTTGTTTTGTGAAATCCCTACGGATCGCATTTATTCTCTGATGCAAATAATTTAAAAAAAAAAGATTAATTACACCCAAACCAAGATTTCTAGCTCTTTCATCTTGAGTTTGGCAGGAAATGATCTAATAAATCATAGACGTCTTGGATGTGTGTGTGTATATATATATATATATATATATATATATATATATATATATATATATATATATATATATATATATATATATACTTACATTTCAGTGTAAGGTGCATATTTTCATTTTATTTGCTATATGATTGTCATTGGGATCGTAAGCAGATATTTGGTATTTTTGGAACAAATGATATGTGATATATCCAGTCTGAAAGTCAACAGTCTCAGAATTTCAGAATTCGTCTAACTTTATCTTAACTTCAACTATTTTTTGTGCTTTTTGTATTTAGTGCTTAAGTTTTTGATTTATTGATTTGAGAAATCACTTTGATTGCTTTTGGTATTAAATAATAACCATATCAGTTGTTTCAACAAACACTGTTGCAACACAAAGATTATAACTGTCACTAAATCCTGAACCAGCAAGAAACTTTTTAAAAATGATTCAAGTAGATTGTTGTCAAAAAGTTTAATTGATATTTCAGTCTGCTATGTCAGGTTTTGTACGCTATTTTTAATTTGATTTTTAAAAAATGAATCAGAATTTCTAGTTTTGCACTTCTGTTTTTAACAATTCTAATACTGTACTAATACGTCTTTACAGAACTTACATTGCCTACAGGCAGTGTATCTACCATTGAAATTAGTCACTTTACTTGTTAAGTGTGAAAGAAATGATGTTTTCCCGTAAAATTAAGAAAAAATTAAGAATAGGATTTCATTTTATTGGCTATATGATTGATGTTACTAGAGTCGCCTCGAACGTAGACATTTGGCATTTTTGGAACAAGTGATATGTGCTGCATAAAAAAAAGTGCATGCCGCGGAAAAAGAAAAGAGAAAAAAAACAGTGGGTGGGCCTAACTAGCCATAGTGACTGTACTAATAGAAGCGGATGATAAAAGGTTGGGTAGTGAGAAAACAAATGTTAGGTGGCAGGAGGGATTTTTTTTTTTTTTTTTTGCTTATTTTTTTCTCCCGAGAGAACGGGGTTTACGCACATTTTTTTCCTTTTAATTTAAAAAAAGGAACTGTTTCATGGTGCAATAGCTTACGGTGAGTTACGGTTATGAGTATATAATGGTAGACCCACACTTCCTTCCAGTTACGTTTTAGTTGTCACGAGAAGGTAAACTTGAGTTACGACACGAGCTGTCCTTTGTTACGTGTTGACATTGGAAAGCTGTTTGGGTTGTCTGGGCGTTGAGCACTTTACAATACTGCATAGATAAGTATTTGCCTTTTGGCCTTTCCTTCTTTTTTCTTTCCTTATTCGGGATTTTTCTTCTCTAAGTGTTAGATCGTCTAGCTCGTTGTCTGTTGGTCACACCAAAATCACTAGTTTCCGTTTAGTTAAATATATATATATATATATATATATATATATATATATATATATATATATACACACACACACACACATATATATATATATATATATATATATATATATATACTAAAGTAAAACAATTTAAAGTAAAAAGTTAAAACAATTTTTCTGAAAAGCCACTTGTAAGTAACACAATTTCAATTTTAATATTTATCTGTAAAAATACATGTATTATAAATATTACATATAAATAAATATAAATATTGCGTGTTTTTTCGAAATCTTATTTTCTGTGTGTGTACACACACGTACATACATTATATATATATATATATATATATATATATATATATATATATATATATATATATATAAAGTGAAAGAGAGAGGTAGGAGAATGACACAAAGTTACCAAACGCATGCATTGTTACTTTCCCCAAACATTACACTACGCCAAGCTGCAATAGACAAGATTAAAGAATTAAAATAGCGGATGGACTGTCATTGTTGAGAAAATGACAGCATTTAAAGAATGACCTTAATCACTGAGCGCAACGCAGTCTCTTAGAAACAAAGGCAAATGAAACACTCCTACGTACCTCAGCGTAAGCCACTAACCATTGAGGTACAGACACTATTTAAACACGCTCTGGGAAATATGCCAAATTAGCCGCCTCGGGTTCTCTCTTTAGTTTCAGACATTCCTCAGACGGTGAAAACCTATTTTACCCTTCCGCTATTTGAGTGCCTTTCATGTTTTCAAAGAGAGAAAATTTACCAAGCGCCGCTCGTGATTATGTTATTTTTTTTTTTTATCTTTCTCCGAGCAAATATATATGCTACCTGAATATTAAATAAATCATTTCACTTCATGTGAAATTGCTTCTTTAATTTGTACTATTATAATCTAATTACAACGCGTCTGGTATGTTTCTCCTTACAGTAGTATTGAATATATAAAAAGAAAGCGATAGAAAGGACGCAATAAAGATACACTCACTTCAATTAGAACTCATTCTTTCTTATTCTTTATCCATTTGATTGGTAGCTTTCTCTGGTAATCAAGTGCTACTAAGTTTCCACAAATCTCTAGCACCTTCCTCTAATATTCTTGCCAATCTAAAGACTACCTTGAAATGGACCAAACTCGAAAATTCTTCGAATCTCCAAACGTTCTGTCTCGTTCTTTATTTTTTTTTATCTGCCTTTTTTTGGGTCATAATCTTAAACATCTTACTGATTAGTTTCCTTTTGACTTGACCGATATCGGGATATTTTAGACTCTTTATCTTCTTTTTTCAAGCTACCAACAAAAGCATTGTCTATAGACTATAGTAAGCCCCCAACTCTTGTTCATAAGGACCTGCTTTGCACTTTTTACATCGATCGTAATATTTTTATACGTTTCTATAATGGTAGCATATACTCTCTCTCTCTCTCTCTCTATCTCTCTCTCTATCTCTCTCTCTCTCTCTCTCTCTCTCTCTCTCTCTCTCTCTCTCTCTCTCTCTGATCCTTGTTCCTGTCATATGAAATATTTACTTGCAAGGTCAAATCTTGATCGTTTGCATAGTTCTAAGTTGATTCCCTTTCCTACTCATTCACATATATTTTTTTACTCATTCCAAATAATCTTGCTACCTTTGACTATTATAATACTGATTGTCATATTTCGATTGATGCCTTGTCTAGATTTACCAACTCGTTGAATCCTATCTCGGCCTCAATAAATGAGATTGTTATTGTTATTATTATTATTATTATTATTATTATTGTTATTATTATTATTATTATAAAAATGCATAACTGTTCTGAGCTGCTACTAACAGAATCAGTTTGTATCTTCAATTGTCCTCTGCATAATCCATATCCAGGGCCATGTCTACTGCAATTCCTTTTGTCTGTTTCAGATCTTCATGAAATCGTTTCTTGTCATTTATCATTTCGGAGTATTTTTTTTGGGGGGGTTGTTTTGTTTTTTGTTATTTTTTTCTCCCACATGTTATCTTGCCCGCTTCATTATAACTTTTGACTGTAATTCCGTTTTCACTACGTTTTCATCTGTGTCCCGATAGAAGACTTCGACGCATTCATCCGTGATGACAAGTCTTCTTTCTCTGTTTCATATAAAATCAATGTCATCAATTTCTTGGTTCTTTGACACGGATTTTACATTTATTTTCACTTACATTTTTATTTACAATAAGTATTGTTGAGTGAAGTTTCCGGAATCTACCCTGTTCTTTGATGCGTTCTTCTACCACAATTGTTTTGATTTCATTTTTAATTGAATCAGATTCATTGCCATTATGATTCCATTCCCTTGTAGTTCAATTCCTTCTATTGCTTTCTGTTTTCCTTTGTGTTTCTCATCCTTTAGCCATAGAATTCTGATTCTACCAACGTTTCTAATCCATTTTTATTTTTGATAAACATTCAGGTCGTCTTTATAATTCCGCAAGATACCATTAAGATCTATCATTGGTTTTTAAGAGTTATGCGGAGAAAATTTCTTCGAAAAACTCTTGGTAAATTATTATTTTATATTGATTTTCTTCCTGCCATTAACTGCACTAGCCATGTCTTTATTGTACAGATCGGATGAGGACTCTAGTCATCTGGAGTACAATAAGGACGGTCATGTTCTTAAACGTGACTTTCAGGTGAATGGACTGCATGGTGTCAAATTCATTCAGAAATATCTATACTTTTGGCTATATACAACTTCTTTCTCAGGTCGATCGTTAAAAAAGTCTGAGCGAGTGTGTGAAGTGCGTAGGACCTCGGGGACTGACGTTACAGAATCGCAAACACAGAACTGTACCAAATAAGAGAAACCACATCACTTGAGGATATTCAACAGCAATGACAAATGAAAAAACAATCACATAAGAATAATGACTTTTTCTTAAATTTCACCCTTTACAAGGCCTGGGAGCCACTCGAGGAGGTGGGTTACATTAGGAAGACATTTGTGTGTATAGCAGTGGGTGATAATGGTTAACCCTAGCCTTGAACGGGTTAACATTGTAGTGATTGGGGAGACATCCTGTTGGGAGTCGGTTTCACAAGGCAGTGGTTCGCAGGAAGAAGCTGCTCTAGTGGAACTTATTTCTTACCGATGGAATACGAAGGGAATGTGGGTGATTTGCTACGATGCAAGTGGCATGGTGTCTTACCCTGAAGATTGGACTTGGCGGAAACAGGAAATGTAGTTCGTCCAAGCACTTTCCGTGGAAGTAGCGGTAGCCACATCTCACCTGTGAGAGAGAGGTTGAAGTGGGGGAGGGAGAATAATCCGTTACCCACAAGGGCTCGGAGCAATGCTGATGTTCCATACTATCCCAAACAAAAAGCAAGGTAGAAAACCTCCATCAATACAGGATAAAAACGATAACAGGAGAAACCTATTTTGATGACAAATTATTTTAAGCAAACGTGTTATTATAAATTACAACGATAGCAGTAGTGCCAGTTATAAATTAGGCCGACTTTATCTAAACATGCCAATATATCTACTTTATAAAAGCTTACAGCCGTATCACTTTGAAACCCCGATTCTCATGCGATCACCGAAGTTAAGCAACGTCGAGTTTGAACATTACCTAATACCAGGCGCTGGATGGGAAGGTGACGTAAGAGATAATAACTCGGAATTGGTAAATAGAGAGCTGAGTCCCAAAAGGAAAGGTATTAATCTAATTTATAATTAGTAGAACTTGTATCAGTAAAAATCATTATTGTCTCAAAAAAATTTACAATCCAAAAATATTTTCGAGTATAAATGACAGGCAAAAGGTTAATAAAATTTAATAAGGGCTACAAAGAACAGATAATTGTGGAGTGCCACGATCGCCTAGGTCCTGAAAGGACATGGTATGTGATGTAATGAATATGCATACACCTGGGTTCCCCCTCACAGTAATAGGATTGGCTGGTGTCAGCCATAAATACAGACTGACGTGGAGGTACAGGGATGACGCCTATTGACTTCGCCTATTGTCGACGCCTATTGACGACGCCTATTGTCGTCGCCTATTGCCTACCACTACGACGAGGACTAGTCCATTACAGTTACCTGCTAGATTGTCCTACCCGGTTACAGTAGTCCAAAACCACTTTGCTACTTCAAACAAATATATCCCTTTCCGGGACATATCAGTATGAAGAAGAAGAAGAAGAAGAATTTCCTGGGACAGGTTAGAACATCACTTGAGTCACCGACGAACTTCCTAAATATAGACTATAGGTTCGCTTCCGTTACAAATGAATTCACGAAAATCATTATTATCTCAAAAATTCTTACAAATAAAGAATATTTTATAGCTTGAAATAACAGGTAAAAGGTTGAAAAGAATTTAATAAGGGATACAAAGGAGAGGAAATTGTGGAGTGTCACGATCGCCCAGATATTGAAAGGACATGGCACGAAGAAGAAGAAGAAGAAGAAGAAGAAGAAGAAGAAGAATTTCCTGGGACAGGTTAGAACATCACTTGAGTCACCGACGAACTTCCTAAATATAGACTATAGGTTCGCTTCCGTTACAAATGAATTCACGAAAATCATTATTATCTCAAAAATTCTTACAAATAAAGAATATTTTATAGCTTGAAATAACAGGTAAAAGGTTGAAAAGAATTTAATAAGGGATACAAAGGAGAGGAAATTGTGGAGTGTCACGATCGCCCAGATATTGAAAGGACATGGCACGAAGAAGAAGAAGAAGAAGAAGAAGAAGAAGAAGAAGAATTTCCTGGGACAGGTTAGAACATCACTTGAGTCACCGACGAACTTCCTAAATATAGACTATAGGTTCGCTTCCGTTACAAATGAATTCACGAAAATCATTATTATCTCAAAAATTCTTACAAATAAAGAATATTTTATAGCTTGAAATAACAGGTAAAAGGTTGAAAAGAATTTAATAAGGGATACAAAGGAGAGGAAATTGTGGAGTGTCACGATCGCCCAGATATTGAAAGGACATGGCACGAAGAAGAAGAAGAAGAAGAAGAAGAAGAAGAAGAAGAATTTCCTGGGACAGGTTAGAACATCACTTGAGTCACCGACGAACTTCCTAAATATAGACTATAGGTTCGCTTCCGTTACAAATGAATTCACGAAAATCATTATTATCTCAAAAATTCTTACAAATAAAGAATATTTTATAGCTTGAAATAACAGGTAAAAGGTTGAAAAGAATTTAATAAGGGATACAAAGGAGAGGAAATTGTGGAGTGTCACGATCGCCCAGATATTGAAAGGACATGGCACGAAGAAGAAGAAGAAGAAGAAGAAGAAGAAGAAGAAGAATTTCCTGGGACAGGTTAGAACATCACTTGAGTCACCGACGAACTTCCTAAATATAGACTATAGGTTCGCTTCCGTTACAAATGAATTCACGAAAATCATTATTATCTCAAAAATTCTTACAAATAAAGAATATTTTATAGCTTGAAATAACAGGTAAAAGGTTGAAAAGAATTTAATAAGGGATACAAAGGAGAGGAAATTGTGGAGTGTCACGATCGCCCAGATATTGAAAGGACATGGCACGAAGAAGAAGAAGAAGAAGAAGAAGAAGAAGAAGAAGAATTTCCTGGGACAGGTTAGAACATCACTTGAGTCACCGACGAACTTCCTAAATATAGACTATAGGTTCGCTTCCGTTACAAATGAATTCACGAAAATCATTATTATCTCAAAAATTCTTACAAATAAAGAATATTTTATAGCTTGAAATAACAGGTAAAAGGTTGAAAAGAATTTAATAAGGGATACAAAGGAGAGGAAATTGTGGAGTGTCACGATCGCCCAGATATTGAAAGGACATGGCACGAAGAAGAAGAAGAAGAAGAAGAAGAAGAAGAAGAAGAATTTCCTGGGACAGGTTAGAACATCACTTGAGTCACCGACGAACTTCCTACAGATAGACTATAGGTTCGCTTCCGTTACAAATGAATTCACGAAAATCATTATTATCTCAAAAATTCTTACAAATAAAGAATATTTTATAGCTTGAAATAACAGGTAAAAGGTTGAAAAGAATTTAATAAGGGATACAAAGGAGAGGAAATTGTGGAGTGTCACGATCGCCCAGATATTGAAAGGACATGGCACGAAGAAGAAGAAGAAGAAGAAGAAGAAGAAGAAGAAGAATTTCCTGGGACAGGTTAGAACATCACTTGAGTCACCGACGAACTTCCTAAATATAGACTATAGGTTCGCTTCCGTTACAAATGAATTCACGAAAATCATTATTATCTCAAAAATTCTTACAAATAAAGAATATTTTATAGCTTGAAATAACAGGTAAAAGGTTGAAAAGAATTTAATAAGGGATACAAAGGAGAGGAAATTGTGGAGTGTCACGATCGCCCAGATATTGAAAGGACATGGCACGAAGAAGAAGAAGAAGAAGAAGAAGAAGAAGAAGAAGAATTTCCTGGGACAGGTTAGAACATCACTTGAGTCACCGACGAACTTCCTAAATATAGACTATAGGTTCGCTTCCGTTACAAATGAATTCACGAAAATCATTATTATCTCAAAAATTCTTACAAATAAAGAATATTTTATAGCTTGAAATAACAGGTAAAAGGTTGAAAAGAATTTAATAAGGGATACAAAGGAGAGGAAATTGTGGAGTGTCACGATCGCCCAGATATTGAAAGGACATGGCACGAAGAAGAAGAAGAAGAAGAAGAAGAAGAAGAAGAAGAATTTCCTGGGACAGGTTAGAACATCACTTGAGTCACCGACGAACTTCCTGAATATAGACTATAGGTTCGCTTCCGTTACAAATGAATTCACGAAAATCATTATTATCTCAAAAATTCTTACAAATAAAGAATATTTTATAGCTTGAAATAACAGGTAAAAGGTTGAAAAGAATTTAATAAGGGATACAAAGGAGAGGAAATTGTGGAGTGTCACGATCGCCCAGATATTGAAAGGACATGGCACGAAGAAGAAGAAGAAGAAGAAGAAGAAGAAGAAGAAGAAGAATTTCCTGGGACAGGTTAGAACATCACTTGAGTCACCGACGAACTTCCTGAATATAGACTATAGGTTCGCTTCCGTTACAAATGAATTCACGAAAATCATTATTATCTCAAAAATTCTTACAAATAAAGAATATTTTATAGCTTGAAATAACAGGTAAAAGGTTGAAAAGAATTTAATAAGGGATACAAAGGAGAGGAAATTGTGGAGTGTCACGATCGCCCAGATATTGAAAGGACATGGCACGAAGAAGAAGAAGAAGAAGAAGAAGAAGAAGAAGAAGAATTTCCTGGGACAGGTTAGAACATCACTTGAGTCACCGACGAACTTCCTGAATATAGACTATAGGTTCGCTTCCGTTACAAATGAATTCACGAAAATCATTATTATCTCAAAAATTCTTACAAATAAAGAATATTTTATAGCTTGAAATAACAGGTAAAAGGTTGAAAAGAATTTAATAAGGGATACAAAGGAGAGGAAATTGTGGAGTGTCACGATCGCCCAGATATTGAAAGGACATGGCACGAAGAAGAAGAAGAAGAAGAAGAAGAAGAAGAAGAAGAAGACTATAGCTTCACCGACGAATTTCCTGGGACAGATTATAGCATCACTTGCGTCACCGACGAACTTCCTACAGATAGACTGTATCTTCGCTTCCGTCACAGATGAATTCACGAAATATTATTATCTCAAAAATTCTTACAATCCAAAAATATTTTCTAGCTAGAAATATCAGGCAAACGGTTGATAAGCCGTAAAAAAAAATCAATCCACTTAATAAATTATACCTTTTTTGTTTTGTTTCGATTTTTTATTGTCTTTTTTAGATAAGGGATTGCAAGCTTTCTATTACGTTGCTATCTACTGTCTTGATTCAGGAGTTTTGAATCAATAAATAATAAATCATTTTTACTTTCGATTCTTCTCATTTGGAATGGTCGCATCTTTTGTTATCCAATCGGAGTTCTTGACATTTATTAATCATTTTCGGGGATTGACTTTCGTGTATAAATGCAAATATTTTGAATCATAAACCACGAATTTCATCATGGCTTATCACTTTCCTGTTCGCATTTCTCCATCGAGTTCTTCCTAAATATATATCTTTTTTACATACCATTAAAACTGCTATGTAATTTACTGAATGTAGCTTATTGCTTCATTTGCGTAACAGACGAATTTACTAAAGGTATGACATCGAATACTGGGCAATCTTCTCACAGATGACTTGAAGCAACAGAAATGTGGTTCTACAGAAGGATGCTGAGAACACCATGAACTGGGCATGTGATCAACGACGATGTTTTAGAGAAAATTGAAACAAAAAGAAAACTTTTCCTTAACATCAGGAAGAGACGATTGAAATATCTGTGGCACATAATGAGGAAAGAGGGCTTGGAAAATTTGATAATCAAAAGACAGATTAAAGGCAAGAGAGTTAGAGGAAAATAACACAGAATCTACCTCGAGAGATTGAGTAAATGCTATCGAAACAAGGTTTAGGAGAAATAACAAAAATACAATATTTATTAGGAGCTTCAAATGACAGGAAATTGTGGAGAGCCATGATCATCAACGTTCTGACTGGACAGAGCGCACAGAAGAAGAAGATTTTAAAAGTATGGCGGGGGAAAGGTTGAGGAGAGATAAAGATAAAAAGACAAAATTTAATAAGAGCTACAAGGACAGGAAATTGTGGAGAGTCATGATCGTCTAGGTCCTGAAGGGACATGGCAAGAAGAAGAAGAAGAAGAAGAATATAGCTTCACCGACGAATTTCCTGGAACAGATCAGTTGCGTCACTGACGAACTTCCTAAAGGTAGACCATAACTTCGCTGGCGTCACAAGTGAATTCGTGAGACAGGCTATATCTTCACTTGCGTAACAGACAAATTTACTAAAGGTAGTCTACAGCCTAATGAAAGTATCGTGTGCTTTAATTTCTACACGATCATGGCTCTCCACCACTTCATATCCTTTGTAGTTCTTAGAAAATATTTGCTATTTCACTATTATCCGAACCCTTTTCTGGCATCCATTTATATAAACTTGTTAGGTTATTCGCTTTTCCCTCTATCCAACTTGCCTTCAATAGCCCTATGAGTGTCAAATTCTTTAAATTCTCGTTCCTCATGAGGTGTCCGAAAATTACAACTGATTCTTTCTCATGCTATAGACGTCCTTTTTGATTCTATTATTCTTAAAACTTCCTTGTTATTCAATTGTTCAGTAAATGGTATTCTCTACATCTCTGTTTCTTCAAGTCTGGAGAGGACTGATATTACATAACAGTTCGGCCCTCCAACGAAATTTTCCTGTTTCTTAATACTTTGATTAGCTTTTGGGAGGCATCTTTTGTTATTTCAATGAACCTTTTGATTTCAGTGTCATACTTTCAGTCCTCTGTCAAAAGATTTTTCACTAAATTACAAACTAGTCTTATAATACTTTTTTTTTTTTTTTGTATGTTTTGGTCTCATTTGTTGTTTATGGGTGAGTTTCAGTTGGAATATTGTTGAAGATTGTGTTATTTTTTTAATCTGTTTCCAGTCCCAATTATTGTTTGCTTGGATACGGCTAACCCACTACACTTTTATTGAGTGCTGTTATGATACTAGGTCACGTGACTACTATGCACTAGGAACATGTATCCAGGATTGATAGAAGTGTATTGGATGCGCCCAAAAAAGGCATTTATCTTACCAAGAACATTGGCGGCAATGCCAAATGCGGTAATATACACCATGTGCCCGCCTGAGTTAGTATTCATCTTTATCTGAAATCTGTCCCCGATTTTACGTATAGAATTGTCAACCTCGCCGTTTTGCTTTCGTGATCTTCCTTGTTTTGCCGATAAAACTACTTAAATAACGGTTTCATTTTGGTTTTTCTGCTTTTATTTCATAATTTTTCCTCTGATTTGCCCTTAAAACTAGTTACATCCTTCTGATTTAGCCTACGCTGTTTGAATCTCTAAATTCAATGTTGATATGATTTTCGCCAAACTTTCCTTGCTTACGATATTTCAATTTAATTTTTTAGTGATGCAACTTGTTTTTTTTTTGTGTGTGTGTGTGTGTATGTCTCAACGTTTTATTATTGAGCTACCTGGATGCAACCGTCTCTTCTACTCCAACAGTTCCTTTTCTCGCATCTGTGGAACTCCATTCCGAATACTTGCCTTCCTGCCACCAAAAATCTTCAAAAATGAAAATACAAAGTCAATCGCCATCTTCTGTCTTACTAAACTCTGTTCCTTTATTATTCTCTCCTCACGAAAATCTTCTCTTTCTTTTTTACTCCCTGTAACCCACTTCGTCCTAGTGGTATCATCGCTTTGCTTGGAGTGAGATGATAAAAAAAAAATGGCGCAAAGCACAATAGGACTCCTTTCCCGTCATCTAGAGAATTCTCTCAAATCTAAGCACATATTAATTCCTAATATTTCTTTTTTATATATAGAAAGGTTTTTTTTAGTACGTATAATAAGCGGGAGGCACTGTGGAGTAATGGATAGCGGCTTGGATTGAGGAATCGGAGAGCCGAGTTCGAATTTCAGTCGAATCCATTACATTCACTTACGTGCTAATACCCTTGGGAATCTATGGTTAAATAGCCTGGATTCTATAGTCTTTGTTGTCAACCGGTCTAGAATAAAGAAAAACTCTAAATTCAAAACCGGCCTTGAGAGAGTTGGGCTCTGTCAGTCTATCTTGCCTAAGAAACCTCACTTTTACTTCGGCTGCAGAACATATGGTGCTCCTAAGCTTCACGGGATAAATAATAATGATAATAATAGAAATAATATATATGTGTGTGTGTGTGTGCCGTTTCCCTTCAGGTCGTAAATTATCATTACCCTCCACATCTTCCTTATTATGTTTTGTCTTTTTGTTATTTCTCCTAAACACTGTTCTAACATCTAATAATTTTTCAAGTACGTTACACGCTGCTTTTCTCTCTCCATCTTTCCCTCAATCTGTCCTGTGAGTATCAGATTTTCCAAGGCTTCCTTCCTCATTAAGTTCCCCATAAATTTCTATTTCACTGTTCTAACATCTAATTTTTCAAGTACGTTACAGTCTGAGCAGTTTGGATAGCACTCTGTTACTGGTCCTCTCTCTCTCTCTCTCTCTCTCTCTATATATATATATATATATATATATATATATATATATATAGCTAGCTAGCTAGCTATCTCACTCTCTCACACACAAACGCACATTCTCTCACTCTCTCTTCTTGATCTCTCTCTTTCTCTCTCTCACACACACACACACACACATGGGGGTGTTATGCTTTCAGAGAGGAAAAATAAATATATAATTTGTTCCGTCAACTTCCAATCGTGAAAATGGCAAGTTTAAATTTTGAAAACAGCCAAGTCAAGAGTCAAGAGAGAACCCCTTACATGAAAGTAATTAACAAAATTCGTACCTTTTTTGTTTGTTTGCCATTTTACGTTTTTTTTCTTTTTCCTATTAATTTGAAATTTTTACCTTCATTCCCCCCTCCCAACCACCCTTGAAATCCACTTGTTGCAACTGCAGTAAAGTTGTACTTTATAACTTTGGAGTAATTTAAGAAATATTTAACCACATTTAACTGCATTCTTACTTATATTGGTGTTGCACGAATCATTTAAAGAGTCTTCGGTTCACCAAACTCGAAATAAGTGTTCAAAAACCTGATATGACAAGAGTGAATACATTTCCCGCCCGATTTCTTAGTTCGTAATATATATATATATATATATATATATATATATATATATATATATAAATACACGCGCACACACACACACACACATATATATATATATATATATATATAGAGAGAGAGAGAGAGAGATATATATATAGATATATATATATATGTATATATTAGGTTGGTGAAAAAAAAAACATAATATATAAAAATATATATTAGCCTTTCTCTCTGTATATATATATATATATATATATATATATATATATATACCGTCATTCACAGACAGGCTGTTTTGCAGTATCACAGCTCATCAGTGTGGCTAGACATCCGATCTCTGTATATATATATATATATATATATATATATATATATATATATATATATACACAGTGTGGTCCGAAAATCTTGTCACCCCTACCAAAAAAGTAATGAGGACAATACAAGAACAATCGATCGAGTAAATCAAGGCACATGTACTCGATGCAGTTTATTCACTTTCATTTACGATATCGCACATCGAGAAGTTCTGTACTCACACCATCAGTTACGTGCCAGCCATCTGAAATAGAAAATTATATTATGTAGGGGTGACATGAATTTCGGACCACACTATAATATATATATATATATATATATATATATATATTGAAAGAGAGAGAGAGAGAAAGATCCTATTAAAATTATTGCCTATATCCCTTACTTGCTCAGTACCCAATCGGTACATTTCATTCGAAATCTATTTCACTCCTGAACTACTGAAATCCGACTGCTATCTCAGTAGCAGTGGTCGTGGACTTAACTATCCACTAACCTCACCTTGGCCTTAATGGTATCCACAGCCTTTTTCGGCAACCTTCACAGAGTTGGTGTCTCAATAAAATCCCTCAGCTATAGTTCAGTTCTATTATCCGGTTACTAGGAAATTTGGCAGACCTATCATCCGGTCCGTACAATTTCCATGTTTATGGAACAGAAGTAGAGGATTATCCTTTGTTCCCTGTTTAGGATATGGTTCTTTTTTCCAAAGATATAATGATTTAAATGTCTCAACTTTTTGTGGATCAAACTAATCAGCACCTTTGACTTTCCATTTTGTGGGGGGGGGGACCGGGTTGGTAGTTCTCTGGCTGCTGCATCCGATTGGCGAGCTTCGCAATGCTGTCCACTTGGCAACTAGGATCACTCTGAGGTATCTATTAATATTTCCTTCCAGTCATGTATTAGCCTCGAACCTCCTACTCATAAGATCTATTTCCGTTACCAGTATGCTGATTGGGATTCACTTCGTAACTTTCTTCAAGACGCTCCTCGGATTGTTATTTTTAACCTTCATATGAGAACTACGTCACTGTGGTTTCCTCTTGGGTCAAAGATAACATAGATGTTTTCGTTCCCTCTCGGAAATACCAAGTAAAAACTCAATCTTCTTCAGGGTTCAGAGCAGCATGATCTGTTGCTATAGTCTACAGGAACGAGTGTTTCCGGCTATACCGGCGTGACAGTTCCAATCACAACTGGCACCTATTAGTGATTTCGCATAATAAATGTAAACGTCTTTTAGAAGGAGCTAAGTCTCTGTTTGCAGAGAGAATGAGACACTATATTGCATCTAACAACTTTGACTTTTGTAATTACTGAAGACTGTAGTACTCTATTAAAAATGAGTAAGTTTTCTATTCCTCCTCTCTGGAAGGTGTTAACATCTTCTGCTGGTAAAACTGAATGTTTCACCTGTAGATTCTCCTTAAGCTGTACCTCTGACTCATCTGTAGTATCCTTGCCTAACACACCGCTTCGAACTGAGTCCCTGTTGGGTGTTATGCATATAACCCATTCTATGGTTTCTGCTGGCAACACTAATTTGGATCCCCACAAAGTATGTAGACCAGATAGTATTTCCGTAATAGTCCTTAAGAAGGGTGCTTCCGAACTGACTCCTGTTCTCTCTAAACTGTATAATAAATACCTCGCTGCCTCTTGTTTCCCTGCTTGCTGGAAATCCTCATCCTCATCTTATTTTTAAGGCCTCCGCTGAACCGTCCGACCGTTCCAATTATCAGCCTGTTAGCATTCTATCGCTTTTTGATAAACTGCTAGAGGGCCTAATCAATATTGAATTCGGCATCTCACATCGCAGGCCCTTCTTTCAGATAAGCTTCTTTTCAGACAAGTTTTCGTTTCTTTAGGACAATTGCTAATGTAATGAGGATAATTGTCGAATGAAGCTCTAGATAAGAATGGTGAATCTCGGGGCTTTGCTTTGGACATCTCGAAAGCTTTCGACAGTGTTTCTCATACAGGACTTCTTTGCAAGTTGAAAAGTTACTGTATCTGAGGACAAACTTTTGAACTGATTTCTTATCAAATCGTGAAATGAAAGTTATCCTGAACGGCCACTTTTCTAGATGCTTTTCTACTAATACAGATGTCTCCCAAGGCTTTATCGTTTGTTTTTAATTTTCATCAACGACCTTCACGATGGCATCAGCTCTCAACTTGGTCTCTATGCTAATGACACAACCATTCATTCCTGTATCGATATTAAGTCATATCATTTCAATAAGGTCGAATTGGCGACTGTTGTCAAAAAAAACGACCTTCTGTCTATTGTTACCTAGGGCAAAGAATGACTTATCAATTTTTACGCCTCCAAAACAAAACTGCTCTCTTATTCATGTGAGCGACCCCTTTCTACCTTCTATCAGCATGGCTGATGCTAGCCTCCAGTACAGTGATTCCTTACGCCTTCTCGGGCTAACATTCAGCCTTCTGGGCTGATATGAAGTAAAAAGAGTATAATGAATCCATTGCTAGGTGAGCTGCTCAGAAAGTTGGTTCACTGTGTCGTGCTAAACAATCTTTCTCTCCAGAACCTATCTTACATATATATAATTCTACCATACGTCCATGCTTAAAATATTGCTGTCACATATGGTCTAGTGCTCCTGCTATATATTTAAAGATTTTTGATAAAATCCAAAGAATAATCAGCAATATTATAGGTGTTGATCTGGCGTCTCAGTTTCCATCCATTTCTAACGCTGTAAAGTTGCTTACCTGTGCCTTTTCTATAAATACTATCATGGCAATTGTTTAGATGATCTCTTTGCTATGGTACCTAGACTTTATGAATTTAAGCGCAGTACTGGATTGGCCAAAAGGTCTCATACATCGAGCTAATTCAACTGCAAATTGTTACAGTTGAATTAGCTCGATATAACCATAAGGTCTATGCTAAGTTTCTTTTCTCGCACTTCTCCATGCTTTCTGGCCACTACATGGTTTCCGGACAAATTTGATGTTAAAAAAATTATTTGCAATGTCAATCGTCTTCCTGATCGCTCTTCTACTGTTCTCGTTCTTTAGTAATGTTTCTGTTTCCTACTTCTTCCACACCCAGTAACTCCTTGTATCTTAGTGGCTTTACTGCCTTGCTTGTGGTGAATCAGATTAAAAGAAATTGCTGTCAGTTCATGCAAGATGGGAGAAGTACAAACGAGTATGATTTTTTGCATTTCACATATTTTAGGGTGAACAGAATTTTGATCATCATATTTGTTTGTAGATTTTTATATCACTCCGAAAGATTCAATTCAAATAATATTTATTATTTTATTATTTCCGTTGATATTGACATTTTCCACCAAGCATTTTTGTAAAAAAAAAAATAATAGACTATCTAAGATCAGAAACATTTTACATCGATATGCCCTTCATAAAGTGTGAACTCTACTTGTAAATACATTTTTGTATTTCTTTAAGGCATAGGCTACCATGGATCACTTCAAAGAGTTTTATCGGAACCTTTTCCAATCAAGCTGAGGGTTCCATCTACAACTGGAATTATTGATATTCTCATGTGTGATATCTTTGAGGTTTACATTTCAAGATCCTTGTATTTTGATAGTTTTTTTTTGCGGGGGGTGGTTAAGATCTTCTCAGATATATTACAAACTGTTTTTGTGGTCTTTAATCACAATGTCTTTACGATTAGCTTTGGTTGTTCTGTCTGTGGGTATTGTAATGTCCTATAAAATTGTTACAAGTCCTATATCTGCAACGGGTCAGGGTGGTGTTCATACTGGTTTCTTGGAGTTTCCTTCCCGAAAAATTTGCAGATTTTCCAGAGCAGATATTGGCCCACTTTTATATTCAGTGGATGCTAGTACCATGCAACCTGATACAAGATGGTTAAATGTTTCTGGATATTTATCGCAGAATCTGAATTTCGAGTTAACAAATTTTTTTTTCTGTGTCTGCTTGGTAATTTCTAACTAGCAAGTATTGGTCATGTGCAGCAAGAATAAAACCTTCAGCTTTTGACCCCACACTACGTAATCACTAATCGGTACGGAGTTTGTCTACATCAGCTTGTTTGTTACGGGTAGAGTATTGGCGATGAAGGGGCTTATCTTGCCATCTTTTATGCGTTTCGTCCATTGCATTTGCTTTTATTTGCTTTTTAGACTCTTTATCGTTGCAGTAGATGTATTATGGTTTATTTTCACTTCTTCACACACTTGAAATTCAATTTTGAATTTTTTCCCTTCCTTTGTTACTGAATAAAAATTCTTATTCCTAATATATTTTTGACAAAGATCATCACCCAGTCTTTTGGATTTTCCAGGTATCTTTGAAGAGCGATTGTTGTAGTTTTGTAAGACAGTTCTAGTTGAACTAATCCTCTGCCTCCCTCAGGGCAGAACGCATACAGATGATCAACATCAGCTTTAGAATAATGCATGTTGTGATAAGTAAGATAGTTACTCATTTTCGTATCCATTCGCTTAGTATTAGCTATGGTTCAGTTAAGGATGTTAAAACTGTATTACACTACAAGGACACCCAAAGTGTTTATGGCTTATATTCTGTTTTGTGAATTCAACTCAGTATTTAACACCAGACGCACACGCCTGTAGTATTCTTTCCTTACTTTCTCCTTCATTTGGGTATGCTGTATTCCATCTCCTTCGCTGACTCCTAGGTACTTTAGACTTCTTCTTGTTCCAGTTCCCTAATCTCTGTGACAAAATCTTGTGACCTCTTTGGCAAAGAGTTTGAAATCATTCATGTATAAGTGATTGAATCCTTTATTACTTATTTTGTATCCATAGTTAATATTTCTTAGTCCATGCGAAAGTGGGATTAGGGATAGACAACAGGAGGGCGACAGGGAGTCTCTTTGAAACATTCCTTGTCGGATATCCAAACGATTGGAAGTGGTAGTGCCTTTGTTGTGATTGAGGTATAATGCGGTTTTCCACATTCCCATGCTATATTCAAGAAAATTTACTATCACCGAAGACATATTGTATATTTACAAAGCCTTAAGGATGCAAGTGTGTGGCACACTATCAAAGTCTTTACAGTAATCCATCCATTCTGTACTGAGATTTCTACTTCTTTTCCTGCAATTTTCCTTCCAATTTTATATTCTTCCCAAAGATCTAATTATTATTATTATATATTTTCTATTTGACAACGCAACTATATCGTAACAAATTACTTTACATGTGAAAGTTCATCATGTGTGCAGTTTCTAATATAAAAATCATTCTTCATTCTCTTGCGCATTGTCTGATTGGAATCTACCCAAAGTGGTCGCTAAATCTAATCTTGATAGTAGCGAACATTACAATAACACGCACCACTTTTCCCATTTGTGCGTTGCACGTTCCCTGTATGCCTATTTTGAGATTCTAATTGGTTGTTTTTCTTTCTTGTTTTAGATTTGCTTTGTTTTAGATCGCAGCGTCAATAAAAATGCGAGTTATTTTTATTATACTGTATCGTGTTCCCGATGCAGTAGGTCAGCACGCAAATCTAACTAACGTTGCTCTGTTGTGTCATCTCCCTTGGGTTCTGCAGACTTTTCACTGGACTTTGTCAAGATCGATGCCAAGCCAAAAGAATTCTCTGATGTCCAATTTCATCAGACAGTTTTTCGATACTCCAAAACGGACTTGAGTATCTTTCATCGTGGAAGCTCTTCTTTCAACTTTTCTTCAAAAGTAGAGCATCCAGAATAGCGTCTCTTACTTCAAAGTGGATCCTTTCCAGTATTAACAGTTTCATCCCTTTCAAGTTATATCAGAAAAGGCCGAACAATGAACGTTTGTGCATATTTTACTATTATTAATCACCCTGAGGTTATTTTATTGAACAAGGGAAAGCTCTTTGCAATGAATTTTGCCTCTAACTCTACACTTGACGTCCAAGTCGATATTTCTTTTGATTTTCGTCCCCTCAAGAAGTTTATGTTTTGTGGCCACACTATCGAAGAGTTTCTCCACTTCGGAAAATTTTCAGACTCTTCAAGAGCTTTGACTTTCCGAAGACTGCTTGTTCAGATAAGAGCCCTAAATAGTCTTACATTTAGGCAAATTCATTTAACCGTTGCGTGGAACTTACTAATTTCCTAAATCTGTAGAAGTTGTTAGCTTTGCCCTGTCTTCAATATTGTGACCGGGGATCAATATAGACTCACCGTACTCCTTAGTGTCATAGAGACTTTTATCACCAAGTATGTAGCTGATCTCGTTTTAAAAATAACCTCCTAAGTGACAACCTGTATAAATTGTTACGGGTCTTTGCGTATATATGACTAGTGAGACAATCCAGATGACTTAACTTCCTTTATAGTCTACCAATAGAAGTTTAACCAATCAGAAGCCACAGAACATTTGTATCCGTCGTGTATAAAGGCGGCATCTTTGTTTACCCTACCGAAGGTCCAGTGCCATCTTGAACAGGCGAAGATGACAGAAGAAAGAACTACGCTCTGCTACTTTGCTACGATATCCACTGCGAACCTGAACTACGCTTTCCCACTGTCTCCGAAATATTCACTGCCAACCTCTGGATTCTATACTCGAAGACGACCGTCATGAATTCGTAACATAAATGTTGTTCCTCTCGGTAACTACCGATGTTTTAACAGTCATAAGCCACAAATTCTGTGGAATATTCGATGGTAGCGTAGTTAGCAGATTGATTACTTTAGACATCTTAGAGACTTATGACAGGGTATGGTACATGTGCCTGCGATATAGAATTCCTAGATATGACATCACTAGAAGTGCGCATGCAGTCATCAAGTCCTTTCACCCGGGTATATCCATGATGGCTGATTTGAATAGCCAGTCTTCTGAAGCTCAAGAGATCAAATACCATATCTGGTCGTTTTCCTGCAAATTACCTTTTTGCAGTTGCAAGATTATAGCTTAACAACGTATGATATACAGATGATCGCAGATATAGATCGAAAGCTACAGGAACTCCTACAGAAGGAAAGCAAGAAGAAGGACTAAACATCAACTGCACGAAGACAGAATGCATGGTTGTTAGCAAAAACATGACCCCAAAGTGCGAATTGCAAATCGGAGATACCAAAATTAAACAAGTGCGGGAATGCAAATATCTGGGAAGTGTTCTAACAGAAAACGAGAAGCGCGAAACTGAAATACGAAAACGCATTGGGATATCCAAAGATGCCTTCCAAAAGCTAAGCAGGGTATTAAGAAACATAAAAAAAAACTTCGTTAGAAACAAAGAAAATTCTACTGAACCGTTACGTGATATCTGTCTTTTTATGTGGCAATGAATTCTGGACAATCTCAAAGAGAAGAGACGTGAATCGACAGAGATGTAGTTCTACAGAAGGATGCTGATGATACCCTGGATCGAATGCGCTAGGACAGAATGTGTGACACTGAAATCCGAAGGCACATTGGAATAGCCAAGAAGACATTCCAAAATGTAAGCAGAGTACTAAGAAGTAGAAAAACTGCGCTAGAAACAAGTATTAAACTGTTACGTGATATCTGTCCTCCTGTATGGCAGTGAGTGCTCCTCCAAGGTGAAGAAGGGACTTGAAGTAATAGAAATGTGGTTCTACAGAAGGATGCTGAGGACATCATAGACCGAATATATGAGCAACGACGAAGTTTTAGAGGAAATGAAAACAAAAAGGAAACTTTTGATTAACATCAGGAAGAGGTTTCTGGTACATATAATGAGGAACGAGGGCTTGGAAAATGTGATACTCACGGGAGACGGAGAGAGAGAGAGTACGAGAGAGGAAGACAACGCATAACATACTTGTAGTAAATGAATAGCGGAGCAAGGCAATGGTTATTAAGCGCTACAAGGAACAGGAAGTTGTGAAACGCCATGATCGCCTACGTCCTGATGGGACACGGTACATATAGAAAAAGATGATGATAGCTAAATATAACATTTTCATTTCTCTAATGTGACTTTCTAAATGGGCTTACAAATATATACCTTAATGTAATTAACTAAAACATCAAAAGATGTCTTAATATCCATGCTACCAAAATGCAAATGTCCAATGGAAAATAGTTTGATTGTTGAGTAACAAGGCCTCTATGAGTGATAAATTCATACATTCTCGTTAAAAAATATCTATTCATTGTTCAACAGTTAATGACGAATTATTTTATTTTTCAGTTATTAAAGTACCCTTATAATTTAATAACCATTCCTGGTGCGATAAAGAACAGAAATAATAAATTAGGGACAATTAAGTTTTGGGGTTTGTTTGTTTTTTTTAACCATGAAACCCGTGTTCACATCTAATCATGGTCAAATGCCCCATGAAGTGTCTTTGTGATAAAATCTGCCCCGGAAGACGATCCCAACGCATGGCAAG
>OZ010577.1:52541121-52616121 GCA_963932145.1 Acanthosepion lycidas | reverse complement strand
TCAGACTCGACGTTTCTTAACTTCGGCGATCGCATGGGAACCGCTTTTTCAATGTAATGTGGCCGTTAGCCTATCTTGTATTAAAACTTCATACTTCTAATTTATTGTGATGAAAATACTGAACTATTTTCGAGCGACATTCTACACCAAAATAATTATGAAGCCAAATAGCTGGCCGGATGTTTTTTTTTTTTTTTTTTCTTCTTGTTTTCTATTGTAAATATGAAACAAATTGAAGTTATCCTTTTTCAGCATATTACAATACTGATAGATCATTACTTCCTTAGTTATTTAGCGCGCGTTACGCCATCCCAATACCTCATAAATAACGAACTATTTCGTTTTGATTACCAGAAAAGACGGAAAAGCCATATGAGAGACGTTGTTTGGTTTCAGTGAGAAAAAGAAATAAAAGGAAGATGGAGGAGGTGATAAAATCCTCATGCGTTTAAACTCTGCTTCAGTGAAATAAAAAAAAAAAACTCGTTAAATTTTAATCTTTTCATTGGTAACCAATTACTTCTTTAAATAATAACCTGAATTAATAGTTCCGACTGTTGTTGTAATATTTTGTTAAAGTTGTTAAACTCAAGTATTTAACGATGCAATAGGATAATTTCAACAGGTATTTCACAATTAGATAACTCACAAGTAACCTATTGAAATATTAACTTGAGAATTAAGATTCATCCGAAAATTCTTATAACAAAAGATATAACTAACAAGTCTTTTATCGATTCGGGCGTCAATTCTATCCTAAATTCAAAGAAAAGCACTGCGATTTCTTCGAAATATGGCAATTGTGCTGATTCACATTTGATATACGCCGCCAGGTGTACCAAACATGACTATATTTATATGGGTTGTACAACTGAAAAAAAAATTTAATGGACGTCTAGCACAACAATGCTAAATCAACAAAACTTATCACGAAAGACAGCAACTTCGACGAACAGTTTCATGAAAAAATTACTGTATGTACAAAATGACAGAGGAATTACATAAGATATAAACTGTTCGATTAATCGCTTTTACTAATTTACATATGACAAGTCAACCGACAAGATAATGTACTGCATGTATTACACAAGACCATTTTGAACTGTTTCAAACGTCAGCTCTCTAAAAATAAAAAATACCAGGATACAGCTAACAGAATTTTGTTTAACACACTGACAGCACGAGATTCTAGCTGAGAGGTTCCCCACTATTTTAATGCAGATTTGGACCTCTGCGGATTTGGGCTTTTCCCAAAACTGAAATCGTTATGGAAAGATGTGAATATTGCACTATATTCAGATCACGAACAGGTAGCTGATTGTCATTCCTAAAGGGGACTAGACAGAATATTTTGCAAAGTGGATTGAACACTGTAATACAGTA
The DNA here is from genome assembly GCA_963932145.1 of Acanthosepion lycidas. Lineage (NCBI taxonomy): Eukaryota > Metazoa > Mollusca > Cephalopoda > Sepiida > Sepiidae > Acanthosepion > Acanthosepion lycidas. Next base: position 52,614,738 of record OZ010577.1, on the reverse strand, counting down.
TTTTGAAGCGGACTACGGCGCAGATTCTATAGGTGGACGACTACTTTATTCTTAAAATTTTATGCTGGATAATTTCTACTAAATTTGAAATATCGATCAAAGTGTTCAATCCAAGTCTAATCCAGATAAAAATTGACTGTGATCTTTTTAATCAGCTTTTAGTTAGATAATATCTTGTAAGTTTTAAAAAATATCACACGTTCCGAGGGAAAAAAATAAGAATAACATGAAATAGCCATTAATTTGTAATTGCAATGCTTTCATTCTAACTCTACACATGCGTTTTGCATTTAGGAAATAAGATACAATTATTAGGTTGGTGCAAAAAATAATATCGTTTTTTGACGTATTTTTAACGTCAAAAAACGATATTATTTTTGCACCAACCTAATAGAAAGAGGCAGTTGAAATCTCTGTGGAACAAAACGGGAAAAAAAGGACTTGAAGAAGTTAACAACCACAAGATAGAATGAATTCAAGAAAAACTGAGTTAAATAGCGAGTCACTCATTTAAGCTTGTGTGAACGGAGGGGGAAAAAGAGATCACAGAGGAATGATAAAGGGTTAAAATTTACTTCGAGCAGCAAAAGGCTGGAAGTTATGGAGAACTCTGATCGCTTAAGCTCTTAGAAATGTTTATCACATAAAAGGAGATTTTTATAGATTTCAAGCAGAATTTAATTCCAGCAACGCATTATCTAAGATATTAATCTGTTCCTCTGGTTGCAATTCATATGCAGGATGTGTTAAGGGGTCCACCACAAATGGACTCGGCCAGTGTGTACTTGTACTGCTGCCGGTGAATACCCGGAAGTGACAGTGATACCTTGACAGTGATACCGTGAGAGAATGAGAGTGTGAGGTAACCGCTTTGTAGGAGTCACAGTTGCGAGCACGTAGACTCAGAAGGAAGTCCCACTTCGATACTGAATTTCTCAGATTGTATATATATTGTTATTGCTACTAACCGCATTTCTGGATCTACTAACCGTATTACCAATTACGTCAATACATTTATTTGCTATATTTCATTCCTGCGTTTGTCATTCATTTGAGACCGGATTTCATCCCGGAATCCACAACAGGATGATTGAAAAGTAACTACCTATTTTATGTATGAGTGGACGGCCAGGAGTCCTGGCTTAACATCCTGTGATTTTTTTCTTTGGGTTTGGTTAAGGAAGCAAGTCTACTATAACAAATCAAAACATTCGAAAAAGTACAAGAAATATCTTTGATACCACAATTCATGGTGAAATCAGTGATTCCTGGGCGGCACCAAGTAGCGAAATCTGGTGTCCATATCGAATTTTAAATAAAACCCAAAAAATTATTGATGACACCAAGGATAACAGCATCCTTAACATCTAAAAGATATCCATTTTTGGAAAGTGTCATCTTAATAAAATCAGTTTCCCCGCAGAGGAAACCTTCGGAACAGATCATAAGAGCCCTATGAGGTAGGGTCTTAGTCAGATTTATTAGAGATAATAAAAAATTATAAGATCGCATATTCAATGGTGGAACTCATCCGAGTTTCTCTTTTACACATAGGACTGTGCCCCCACAAACCACGACTACTATCACCAAGTCGCTCCATCCAGAGCATTAGAAGCCGGTTCAAGCAAGGATATCCAAATAATAGAAATTATTAGGAGGATTTGAGATAATTATAATTAAGTAATTCATCGAGTCTAGAAGAATATGTGATCAAGCGGCGCTATGTTGAGGCTGATTCGCTGCCTCTTCGTCACCGAGGCCCGTTGGAACAGCTGGTATGACGTTTGCCTGACAACGTAACTGTCCGGGTTGCGCACTGTTGATGAGTCCCAAATATAGGACGAATTGACCATCCAGCGCTTTCTGCATTCTGTTGAGGTTTCTTCTAGACTCGATGAATTACTTAATTATAATTATCTCAAATTCTCCTAATAAGTTCTATCATACACATGATTCAAGATATCTTACTGGAATTTTACGAGGTTTTTATGGCACTATTCGGCTCTACTTTGAACAGTAAGAATGTATAATTATTCTTTAATCTTAACAGAAGTATCGTGATGAAATCGATCCTAAACGAAAATGACACGTCCATCATTGATTAATCATAGCTAAGGATCGGAAGCTCATGAAGTTCTGAAATAAAGTTAAAATATAGATATATTATTCCAGGATCATTTTATTTTACAACTTATTCAAGATGACCTTCGCCCACTTCAACCTTGTAACTTTCTATCTTGGAATGACAAGGTGATTTAATCTTCAAGTCTTTTTTCACTACTCTCTGGACTGCCATACCTGAAAGCCCGCTCTCACATGCCAAACGTCTTATGAATTGAGTTGGATCTTTTCTAGATATCTTTATCTCTAAGTTAAAATTATGATCCCGCATCATTTTGTGACCTCCTGATCCAGATTTTCTCTCTACTGTCCCCTCTTTTTTAAACTTATTCACCATTCTCTTGATGGTTCTTGAATGGGCTTTGAAGATGGAAGCCAGAGTATGAATGTTGGTACCATTACTGAATGTCTGAGTGATCTTTTTCTTCTTACTATTGATCATTTGGGAAGAAAATGGCTCTGACACAAAACAATTGTAACCTTCTCTCTTTTTAACTGGGTAACTCAAAGGGCCTTTCAGTGATTCTTAAGAAAAATGGTGTAAAAAAAAGTAACTCTATTATTGGGTCAGTGCATAATTATCAGGCGTTTTAAACAATATTTATTATTAAAACGCCTGGACCAACCTTTTATGCACCAACCTAATTAATTAGTGTTTTTTAGATATTAAATATTTTGGGGCCAGGATAATTATGCTATTACACGATTTGGACAATTTTACTGTCCCACCAGGCATAAGTACATATATATATATATATGTGTGTGTGTGTGTGTTTCAAAATCGCTACACAATTTCGATGGGTATCAATGCATCTCAAATGGCGATTGTAATTAAATGTGGTGATTTTGACGTATTCAGTGTAATATCCTAAATTAAGTAATATCGCTCTACTTTGTATTGCTCTACTTTTACGTTGGAATTGTACTGTATTCGTTTTCATCTTACCTGGGTATATATATATATATATATATATATATATATATATATATATATATATATATATATAAAGATTCATTAAAAACGGCTGACAAGGTACTGCGATTAAATAAAAATAATGAGAATATTAAAAAGTAAAAAATAAAAGACTAACACTCAATAACATCAACTATGAACACGGCCACAACCTGCTGACGGTTTTTGTGAAAAATGAAAAAATTATCATCACTATAGATACACATGAATAAAAATCTATATATCAAGTTAAAAAAAAAATCCTTCATAATGGTTAATAGAATAGCCGAAAGCGTTCGGATATATCGAACATTTGGATGGTTTTTACAGACTTATACGAACAAAAGAAAAAAAAAATATATATATATATATGTATGTATGTATGTATGTATGTATATATATATATATATATATATATATATATATATATATATATATATATATATATATACATACATATATATATAACCTTATTATACATAAGAGAATTTAGAAAACATTTTTCCTTCTGCAAGTTCTCTCTTCATTCTGCATTCGATTGAAAAGAGTATTGCTTGCAAACTAAAAAAGCAAACAGGACCCTTTTTATTCGGACGTAGAATGTAGAGAGAAAGGAAAACCGTACAAGGGACAATGTTTCCATATTACAAAAAGCCTAATCGCACGAAAAGGCAGAAAAGAAAGACCGGGGTGCAAATCTTACATATTTGTCTTATATGCTTCCCTGACAAAATACATATTAATACCAGGTAACATGTTCTTAGCTGCTTACATGTTGCGTGCCGAAACATGTCATGTTACTGCATATAAAAGACACGTCCACTATTTCCCATTCATTACTTTGATTTGCGATATCATATGTGGTTAATTATGTGACCACGATCGTTTTTCTGTAGTGGATCGAGTCTATTGTGTCGCTAGTATCCACAGCCGACTGTTGTGTCGTTAGTATCCACGGAACTCTTTTCACCAGGACAAAGATTTCTGCCATACTGAATCACAACGTATTTGGCGACATTTATTGTCCCCAATAGGGAAATTTTGCTGACAACTTCTCATTAATGAAGAGAGAAAAATGAATGAGAGTATCGTCTCGATTCTAGCAGTTACAGACCCGCGTGATCCTATCGAGGAGAAAATTCTCTTGTTTTTCCCAGAAAATTTTACTAATTGTGAATTCGTCAATTAACAGGACAATAAAAAGGCACCGCTACATGCTTAATCATTTTTCTTCTTTTTTTTTCCTTTGTTTTACTGGACATATGACCGTCAATAGAGCCTTTCATTTCAGAAATGTGATATATTTTCAACTGTATGTGTGACTGTTTTTTTAGCTAGATTTTTTCTACTTAATCTTTCATCTTAACAAATTTTCCTTTATTTTACCCGCACGATATTACATTGTTAACTCTTTTGTATTTTTACGCAGACAGGCTGGTGAGCACAAGCATATGCAGTTTGACATTTTCTACGAAAATGCTTATTTGCTTGCAGTCTTAGTCATAACCTTTTCGTGATAAAAAATCTTTTACGATAACGTAAGTAAACTTGTAAAACTAACATGGCCCTCATTAAAACTCCCCAAAGATACGTGAAGTTTTCTTTGTTGTTTCTACCGAATTTACTAAAATTTGTACAGCTTCTTCTCTTAAAATCTTTTTTTTATTCTTTTTATCCTTTACATCTAGCATAGGCAACAGAAAAAAAAAGCGACAGCTGAATACAAGAGATACAGTTTGCCAATTGATTGTCAGAAGAGAAGCTAGGTATTTTCTTTTACAGAAAAGTCGATAGAATTTATCTTTCGAAGCCAATGCTAAAGAAATAAAGGCTACGTCAGGAATCACCTTTACTATCGATCTGTTTCGCGACCAGCTAACTCACAAATGTCATCTGAACAGGGCTGTGGTGATACGTTGAAAACAGTCAATGATATCACATTTTAAATGTATAAAAAAAAAGAAGTTCAAATTTAATATCGTTAGAAAAACCTTCCACGCTAAATTTTCTTTTTACGTTTATTGCGATTCTACATAATAGGAAAAAAAACATATTTTAACACAGATGAAGATGTTTGTATAACTGAATAAATATAGGGAATGTATTGATGCGTGTTCTCATGAGAAAACAAATGTGTATCGAATTGTTGAAAGATATGAGGAAGGAAGATAGATAAATATAACGTAAATAGATCAATAGATAGAAACACTGAAATAGATAGATAGATAGATAGATAGATAGATAGATAGATAGATAGATAGATAGAAACACTAAAACAGAAACAGATAGATCAATCAGTTATGTGCCATGCGTGATACACGCTTATGTGATCATGTATATTTCGATATATGACTGATGATGCAGTTTGTTTTTTTTTTTTCATGCAGTAGGTTGCCACTTCTTTCTACGGTAGACCAGTTGCCATCCAAGGCTATAGAACCCGGTCTATGCTGCTATTTACTCATAGTTGAGGAGAGAAGAAGAGGATTCATACCTTTCCCAAGGATATTAGCACGTAAGTGAATGTAATGGATTCGACTTGAATTCGAACTCGGCTCTCCGATTCCTCAATCCGTTACTCCACCGCGCCCCAGACAGACAGATAGACAGATAGATAGATAGATAGATAGATAGATGTTGATATCAATTGATTTTCAATTAGGCACGATGGTTGAAATATTCTGAAGTATTAACCTTTCTGTATAGCGCTGTTTTACCTTGAAAATCCACCTGGGTAATAACCCATTTCGAGAGTGCATTGAATTCTCTATTCATTTCTATACTGATTGTACTTTTATGAGTACTTACAGACAGATACATATCTCGTCAGATCTAAACTTTCATATGGACGTCATGCATGGCGCCAAATCCGTTCCGAAACATGTAAACTGTTAGCTGTATACAATCGCTTCTTAAGATCAAAGGTGTCAAAAAGCTTTGAGCGAGTAAACTCTGGATGCCTTGGCAAAGATCATCCTGCTTTGAACATTGTGGATGGCGCTACAGAATCACAAAGAATAATCGAAAAGATATCTCTTGAGGACTAACCACAGCAGCAACAACTAAGATGAATAGTACATGTAACTCGTAGAGAAAATAATGATATAATCAAGATGTTAACATTACACATCACTTGAAATAGAAGGTTAGGAAGGAACCACTTATCACTACTGGAAAGAGGGATAATAGCTACTGGACTTGAGAAGCCCATTTTTAAAAAAAAATGTGTTTTAAGAGAAAGATTTTTATAGATTTTAGCAATATTAGCTGCTCGGTCAATAAATGAAAATGTTTCCTTATAGGGAAACCTCTTAATTTACCATTACCATCAGTTATTTTTATTTAGTTTGTTTTGATATTTAGTTTCTTTTTGGATTCATCCCCTCCCCTCTCATTGTAAATCATCCATAGATTCTTATCTATAAATTTTTATAATTATCAAATTTTTATGTCACGGGGTGGGGTTTTTTTAGGTTCCCTGAGTGTATGCGTTATTATGGTATGCGGAGTATTGATTGGTGACGGATGAGTTCTTGTGGTGAATGTGTGTATTGTAATGAGTGAATAGGTCGTGAATTGGATTAACTAGGTATAAGATAGTCAGTGAAGACCAGCCTCAACCCATTCCCCCTTTCCGGTCTTGTGCCATTATTGAATTTTTATGCAATAAATATCAATATTACTATTACCATTGCCATACTGTGTTCCAGAACTCACAAATTGATTTAGACTATAATAATAATTTTTACATATATTTGTCTGTAAAGAACAATTATTTTTCGCTAATCAACATCCGCCCGAACATCGGTTAATGTTAAAATAGTATATAAAATATACCAAATGTTTTCCTTGATTTTCTGACAGATAGCATTTTATATCAGTTAATATTATTGAAAAGTAATTTTATTAATATTTATCCAAATATAACTAGAACGGAAAAACTAATTAATCATGTGTGATTTCTTTCTGCTTTAGTTTTAGCCATATTCTTTGTTTCCCTTGCGTTTACACATCAAACGAATCCCGTAACCGGGACATTGAACACCAAATGCACTGCAGCCCTATCAGAAGTTCTATTATTATGGTAAGATAACCAAACGAAGTACCTCCTTCTTCAGGAGTTTTACTTCTCCCAGGCTTATTGTTAAGGCCATTTAACCTTTAGCTGGGTGAGAGTAGAGATAGATTCACGCCTTTCCCCAAGAATATTTCTGCAAAAGTGAATATAACGATCCCATCCGGAACTCGAACTCAATTCGTCGATTTCTTTTTTCGAGTTGTTACACTACCCGACACGCCCGAAACGCATATTACGAGAGTTCAAGTAATCTTTTCTGCAACTTTCCTCATGCAGCCTTCAAATGACAAATGAATTACAAAAGTGAATTGTTAAATTAAAGATAGAAATGCAATATCCGAAATAAAGAAAATCGGAAAACAGCTGGCGTCTATATATTTACATTCAGTTACTCATCGAAAATAAATGGCCGATCAAAGATCTCCATACCTTCTTGTCTTTTTATTGCTCTAACCTTTACCACCCTCTCTTCTTATTCTACCAGCCTCTCAAACACTTTAAGTAGGTCACTGGCTGTTTTTCTCTATTTCTCTTGACATTAATGTGAGTGTTCAATTCTCCAAGTCATCTTTCCTCATTTTATGTCTCTTTCTGATTGTCAGTATAACTTTCTTTATAGTTTCTATTATATTTAAAGCTTCCTCGTGGCTCACATGTTCTATCCATGGCATTCCAAGTATTCTTCAATAGAATCTTATCTCGGTCGTTGCAAGCCTCTTAATTTGTGAAGAATTTCACCCAGAATTTACTCCCGTATAAGAGATTAGATATTATATAGCTGTTCAGCATTCCGTTTCTAATGAAACTTTCCTGTGCCTTGAAAGTATGCTTAGTATATTTTTTACTATTCCTGTGAGACCTCCGATTTCTGTTACTACATTACCCAGAGCCTTCAAGTATATTTTTCATTTTGACGTCCCCGTTACGTAGCTCGCATCTTGACAATTAGTCCTTTCTTCTTGCTATCCTTTTCTACATTATTTAAGGGTTCTTTCAGTTTTCATTCTATGTCTGCCATCAATACAATGTCACCTGTATATGTTATCTTGTAATAATTATTCCCTTGATAATAAATACTGTTAGGTTTACTAGATTTTGAGGGGAGTCGTTTCGTCGTATGGGTTAAGTAAATCTAGTGAGAAAATACATCTTTGTCTTTATCTTACTTCTATTTTTTGGTATGTATTCAGTGAACTCGTTTTCTATTTAACTACAGACTATTTGTTCCCAGGAGACGTTACGGATTACTCTAATATTCTGATGGTATAAATCCAGTGTTCCTATTACTTCCGTTTGGATTTTATCGCAAATGCTTTGTGCAATCAGGGAAACGTGGCTTTTTGCTTTTCTATTGCTTGCTGTATTGTAATTATAAAGATAACATAAACACTAATAAAAAAAAAGATAGTATAAAGTCAAAATAGAATACAGACTGATCATAAAGATATCATAAAGACTGATCATAATAAAAACTGCTCCTAAATATAACAAAGACTAATCATAAAAATCGCATAAAGACTAATCATGAAAAATAGCGTAAAGACTAATCGTAAAGATAGCGTAAATACTGATCATAAAGCTGGCATAAAGCCTGATCATAAAATAGAATAAAAACTTATCATAAGGATAGCATAAAGAATGTTTATAAAGATAGCGTGAATATTATCACAAAGATTGGTCACGTAATCAGGTCGACTTTTATTCCAAGTCGCAAAATAAAATATAAACACACTTTTTTTTCTTTATATGCCGTGTCACCTCAGGACGTAGGTGATCATAGCTCTCCACATCATCCAATCCTTTGTATCTATTAGTAAATTTTGTCTTTTTATTATTTCTCCTAAACTCTGTTCTGCCATCCATTTACTCAAGTATGTTACACGCGTTTTTAAAGTATTTCAAGCGTTCCTCCGTTCTATCAGTATCAGATTTTTCCAAGTCCTTCTTCGTCATTCAGAAATTTCAACTGCCTCTTTCTGATTTTAAGTATAAGTTACTTTTTTGCTTCCATTTTCTCTAAAACTTCGTTGTTGCTCGCGCATTGGATCCAGGGTATCCTCAGCATCCTTCTGTAGAACTACATCTCTGTCTCAAAATGAATGACAAACGCAAGAATGAAATATAACAAATAAATGTATTTACACAATAATACAATTGGTAATACGGTTAGTAGATCCAGAAATGAGGTTAGTAGAAATAATAATATATATACAGTCTGGGAAATTCAGTATCGAAGTAGGACTTCCTTCTCAGTCTACGTGCTCGCAACTGTGACTCCTACAAAATGGTTACCTCACACTCCCATTCTCTCACTTCCGGGTATTCACCGGCAGCAGTTCAAGTACACACTGGGTGAGTCCTCTTGTATTAAAAGAGGTGGACCCCTTTACACTTCTGTAAAACTACATCTCTGTCGATTCACGTCTCTTCATCTTTGAGATTGTCCATATAAGAAGACAGATATCACGTAACGGTTCAGTAGACTTTTCTTTGTTTCTAACGAAGTTTTTTTTATGTTTCTAAATACTCTGATTAGCTTTTGAAAGGCATCTTTGGATATCCCAATCCGTTTTCGTATTTCAGTGTCGCACTTCCCGTTTTCTGTTAGAACATTACCCAGATATTTCATTTTTTTTTTTTTCACTTGTTTGATTTTGTTATATTTGATTTATAATTAGCATTTTGGGCTCAGCCTTTTGCTAGCAATCATGCATTCTATCTTCTTTTAGTTTATGTTTAGTCCTTTCTTCACGCTTTCCTTCACTTCCTGTTGTAGGAGCTTTTGTAGTTTCCTTACCGTGTCTGCTATAAACACAGTATCATCGGCATATCTTATGTTGCTAAGATTGTGGCTGCAAATGATGAATCGTAGTAAGACATCTAATTAAATCAGAATAATTGTATAGATTTATTAAATCCAATGAGAACAAACATCTTTGTATTACACACTTTCTATTTTTTGCATATATGCTGAACTCATTTTCTATTCATATGCAGGCGGTTTGCTATCAGTATATGTTCTTGATTGTTCTAATACTCTTCACATATATTTCAAGGTTGCTGAGCAGTTCTAACAGATCTTTGTGGTGTGCTTTATCGAACGCCTTTCGCAGTAAAATTGTATAAAAATGGAGAAAAAGAGCCAGAACAAAATTAATAAAAACCATCGCAACGTTTTCGTCTGAATTTATTACACGAGATATTCTTATTATTATTCATTTATTCAATGGAACTGGTTTTCTTCGTTCTCATTGTTCCGCGCTCACCGTTTCTCTGGCCTTCCTTAGTATCGTCTGTCGCACACGTGCTAACATTTCGAGAATGTCGATCAGAAACGTTTATTTGATTCACGTGGTACGCCGTTCTCATTTCCCGTCTGGCGTATTTCTGGTGAAATTTTAAACTTTGTTACTATCAGTACTTAATAACACCAAGCCGCCTCTCCACCGAAGCTGGCGTATATTTCAGCAACGCATAATCCAGGCATTGGACTTTTGACTTCCCACTAAACAGATGTATTTATTGTGAGTCCAGTTATTGGGACAAGGAGTGCAGAAATTTTGATAATTTTTGCCGTATTGGCAAATAAAAGTAAAATGTAGTTAATTTCCAATTCAAGGGAATTCGTGCATTCACGCGATATAGCACACGATTTAGGGTCGGATTTTACGATGGTTCATGCAACAGTTACCCATTTCTTTCGTCCAATGCCGCAGACATTGGACAAAAAGTTAGCATGTCGCTTCATTTCTTACTACAATAAAAAAATACTTCCAATAGGACGGATGCACATTTTTTAATCAAGCGAGACAATAAAGCCACTAAGACGCAATGGGTTACTAAGTCGGAAAGCATATGAGAAAATGACAAACATTATTATGAAGAGAGAACAATAAAAGAGCAGGAATTATGAAGAGAGAAGATAACATTGCATTTAAAATTTTGGAAATGAAATTTAACAGGAAAAAGGTTCCACGAGCGAGAAGTGCGAGAAATAAACTGTTACCATAGAACTCACGGTTATATCTAATCATTTCAACTGAAAAATGATGAGAAAATGCGGCCAATGTAGTATCGCTTATATTAGGTTGATGCAAAAATAATATCGTTTTTTGACGTTAAAAAATACGTCAAAAACGATATTATTTTTGCACCAACCTAATACTTATAATGTTTAGATACCATAGAGGAAAGTTCATCAGAACAATTTCATGAACGTATTTATAGAAGAGTCACCGGGAAGCTCAGATAGTCAGTTATGTTCCATGCATGATACACGCTTAAGCGATCATGTATCTTTCGATACGAGGCAGATTTTTTTTCCGGCGGTAGGTTGCCATTTCTTTCTGTGGTAGATTAGTTGCCATCCAAGGCTACAGAACCCGGTCTGTCCTGCTATTTACCACTAGCTGGATAGAGAAGGAGATTCATATTTCTCATTCGTCAATGAATGTACTGGATTCGACTGCAATTCGAACTCGGCTCTCCGATTCCTCAATCCGTGCCTCTTCAGGGAAGCTACATTACAGAAAGTGGTTGAAGTCGAGATGCCATGTCAGGATCAATGACAGTGGATTTGGATTTTATCAGTGTGTGTCAGCCATATTCAAAGCATGGACGAATGACAAGCTTATAAATATGTAAGATAGATTCCGGTGATAAAAATTGTCTAGCATAACACAGTGAAACAATTTTCATAGTAGAAGAACTTTAGTCGGCGAGTAAAGTTAGCCCGAAAAGCCGTAATGAGTCACTCTCTTGGAGGTTAGCATCAGCCACATTGACGGAAGGGAGAAATGGTTCTCTCAGACAATTAATAGAGACTATTTCATTTTGAAGGCGTCAGACTTAACATGACATTCCATACACCAGTTTAAAAAAATGTAGGTCGTTTTTTTTTTAGATCAGCTTCCAATATGACCTTATCGAACCAATCATACTTACTATTAAGGCAGGAATAAATAGCTGTGCCATTAGTATTGATACCTAGTTCAGAACTGTTGCCATCAGGCAGTCCTATGATAAAAATTAGGAAAAACGCAAGTCCAAGAATTGACTCTTAGGAGACGCCTGCATTGATGAAAAAGATCTAGAAGAGTGGCCATTCAAGAAAGCTTTCATTTCGAGATTTGATAAGACAGACTGAATCAGTTAACGAAACACTCGTCCAGAAATACGGTAACCTTTTAACTTTCAACAAGACCAGTATGCTAAATTCTGTCAAATACTTTCGAGATATCCAAAGCAAAAGCTTCACCATTCTTATCTAAAATTTTATCGACTCTTTCAGCAGTAATCGTCAATACATCAGCAGTTGACCTAGAGAAGCGAAAGCCATATAGCTTATTCGAAAGAATTAGTTTGTATATAGGAAATCTAACTGTTATCACTCTTTCGTTCACACATCACATAATATTTGGGCAAATGTCTTCTGTTTGGATTTTTTTTTTTTTTTGCTTCTTAACTTGACCGCGTCGGAAACTAACAACAAATATGTTTGGATAATTTAAGCAGGAAGACTGCGTAACATTATTGATTAGCAAATCTACCTTGTAAGCCAATGAAAATAAATGCTGTCCTCATTTGAAGCTTCTCTATTGAGACTTTGCGCTAGGCTAATGAAAAATTAATTACATATCTACTAACTAGGAACTACTTGGATTGCTTGTGGTAGGAGAGATATTTAAGTAGAAAGTTAAAAGTGAGTTTGATCCTCACTAAGTGTTTTAGAAATGCGCTTTTGTCTAAGTCGGCTTCGTTCAACAAAAGCGTACAATAAAAGCAACCCCAAATCGAATAGAATTTCGTTAAAATCCTTTTTTTTTATTTGGAATTAAAAGCTCTTTGCTAAACAATACAACACCTTACCTTTAAAGGTGTTTGTTCGAAGGAATTAATCGCCACGTGTTAGTGCTATTTAAAGTTGTGATTATCAAAGGAAATACGAACCGACTCTGGTACCAAACCGAATAGAAACACACACACACACCACACACCACACACCACACACAGACAGACACACACACACACACACACACACAGACACAGACACACACACAGAGTGAAAAATCAGAAATGATATTAGGTTGGTGCAAAAATAATGTCGGTTTTTGACGTATTTTTTACCGTCAAAAACTGAGATTATTTTTGCACCAACCTAATAATATCTCGTTAGCACCGCCATGAATATGTCTCAGTGTTTGCCTGGCTACTTTCTTGCCAAGAAAAATAAATAAATAAAAACATGCTTGAACATCCTTGCTCTCACATCATTATCTTCAGAGAAGCGCCAATATTTTAATACTATTTTCATCTGCAAGAGCCTTTCAAGGTAGAGCGTTACTAAATGAGGTTAACGTAGGGGTATAAATCGATAGGTAGTATAAATAACATTTTATCCAAGACTTGAAGAAGTTACGATTGTAACAATCGGGAAAGCATCCTTTTTCGAGTAACAGTACTGGGGAGCAAGCTGTCTGGAAGGAACCCCTTCCTTTCCAACAAAAAAAGAAATATGAATGAGTTGGCATGACGGGTCCGAGCCGTGAAGGCTAGCAACGACTCGTCTGTGGAAAAGGGGTAGGAGGATGGGAAATAATTCATCACCCATAAGGCAGCGTAAACGCTTTTGAACTCTATCAAACATGGAAGGTGAGAATTGAGCAACTTCAGCCAACTTTTTTTTTTAATCAATTTACCCCAAGCGAGGCGACAATACCAGTAAGGGGCAAAGGGTTACTGAGAGTGAAACAGGATGAGAAGACTTTAGAAGGAACTTTAAACCCAATCTTTTCTCGAACTTCTCGCTCGTGGAACTCTCTTCCGGTATATTGCTTTCTAGTCAACTTTGATCTTCAAAAATTTAAATACAGTTTCAATCGTTGCCTTATATCTTCTTAATTCCTGTTCTTTTATTGTTCTCGCGACTTAATAGTGTTTTAATTTTTATTTTTCTTATATTCTTTCACAGTAACTCCTTGTATCCTAGTGGTTTTATTGCCTTGCTTTGGATATAATTATTAAAAGAAAATGGTATAATTGGTCTAGGTGAGCGCTGCTGTTTATTTTTAACGCCCGGAAGAAAAATAAATAAACTAAGTACTGTAGTAACCGACAACGGAAAATGGGACACATAAAGCCGAAGGTATATCGGAATAACGAAAGGAATCTTCCAGAAACTAAGCAAAGTAACAGGAAGTAGAAAGATCTCGTCAGAGAAAAAGAAAACAGTGCCGAACTACTACGCTATACCTATTCTTCTGTATGGTAATGAATGATAAACAATTTCTTTCAGATGAATAACAGACTTGAAGTGACAGAGGCAGATACTGAGAATTATAATATGACTGGATGGCGCAGGAAACTGAAAGATGTCTTTTAGAAATTAAGTAAAGTATTAAGAGATAGAAATAGAAAAATTTCGTTAGAAACAAAGATTGTCATATCTATCCTATTATATGGCAAGGGATGCTGGGCAAATTTCTTTACGGAAGAGGAAGGCGCTTGAAGCAACAGAGACGGATGTTCAAGAATTATAATATGGAGTACTAAAGAGGCAGTGCAATAACGTAAAATGCCTCTGAGAAATTAAACCTACAGTTCGTCTGAAGTTATTCAAATCACATAAACCTAAATATTAGGCTGGTGCAAAAATAGTGACGTAATAATGTCGTTTTTTGACGTAATTTTAACTTCAAAAAACGACATAATTACGTCATTATTTTGCAACAACCTAATATCTCGAATTTGCTTTGAAAACTTTTTTTCTCAAATTTTAAACGATTAATTTAGACGCCGAAAAAAAAGAACTTAGGTTCAAATTTTAGGTAGTTTTAACATGTTGGATTTATTATAAAAACTGCAGTCCGGAGTTATTATGTAGATTAAACTTACATTAGTTAAAGCCCTCTGCAATCTAATAGAAAACTATTTTTGCATTATATATGTTGAAGCATTAGTAATGGAAAGGATTTAACAAATGCTGAAAAACAGAAAATAACACAGCTAAGCTTTATAATAAAATGATAACACAGCTACAAACCTTACTGATATTAGGTTGGTGCAAAGATAATGTCGTTTTCTGAAATAGTAACATATGTGAGAAAACGATGTTATTTTTGCACCAACCTAATAAAATTCTACAGACTGTCCCTAAAGTCTAGACACATTGGTAAATATGCATATTTTCAAGAAATGAAATGTTAAAAAACATTTTATTGAATTGGAATATTAACAAATAACATCTTTAATATGATTTCCATCATTTGTGATGCAAAGTTTGATACGATTTGCAAGATTCACATCCACATCGCCGTCAATTTTCGCACATTCACTCTTTATGCGTTCAAGTGTGTTGCCTCTGTTATTTTCATTGAATACACCTTCTCCTTCAGAAAACCCCAGAAAAAGCATTTTTTCTTCTTCCAACAAAACCATGTTTAATCTATGGAGGTAAAAAATATGGTTAATGAGATTTCCTGTGTTCAGATTTTAGGGATACCCTGTCGAAGATAATCTTCACATGGCATTCGAATTTAGTCCAATAACTATCTTCTGTTATTTCCCAACGCCCTACTGCTTGTTTACACCTAGTAGAAGCAAATGTAATAGCATTAAGTAGAATTTCTTAGATTGGGCATTGCAAGTATTTTTAATCTTAAGTCAAAATATTAATAAATAATTTATTTTATTTCAAAGGTCGCAGACGATATGGACGAATTTTTGAAAATACTAAACGGCAATGCTTATGCAACTCCAATGAAGTCTACAATGAAACAAT
This sequence comes from Acanthosepion lycidas, assembly GCA_963932145.1. Classification (NCBI taxonomy): domain Eukaryota; kingdom Metazoa; phylum Mollusca; class Cephalopoda; order Sepiida; family Sepiidae; genus Acanthosepion; species Acanthosepion lycidas. The sequence goes on along the minus strand of OZ010577.1, from coordinate 52,598,808 downwards.
AATTAGAGTTTCAAACAATAAAATACAGAATAAATAATAAAGTGTTTATCTTTGCCAAACAAATTAAAGTCTCATTTTTCTTTATAAGACTTATATAACATAGAACTCGTTCTCACTGTCTTCTTGCAGTTATGTCTACACAATAACTCTGAAAACGATAAAATCTTTATCTTGAATTTCTTAATGTCAACTTCTTTGGTTTGATTTTTTATTATAAGTTGGATAACACTTTCAAGTAAAATGAAAATATTTAATGACGAGACATTTTTCTTCATTATTAAAGTATAACTTACGTTGCTGAAGAAATGTGTTTAAATCAACACAAAATAATATTTCTTTCTATTTTCTACCTTTCAATTGATCGAGTTCTGTAATATTATCCAGATGTTATAAAGAAAGTGATTCAGTAACTCGGTTTGACTGGCAATTATCTTCAGGAAAAGAACTCTGTGAGTCGCATGAAATTTACTACAACTTTTTTTTTTATATTAGAACTATAGTTTATGATATTAGATATATCTATTTTTTTGGTTTTATCAATTTTGTGACTTTTACAATACAACACAGTGGGAAAACATATGGAAATACTAAAACAAAATTTCATTTGAAGATTCTTACTGTATATTACATGTTTTATGGTCATTTTTACGCAAAAATAGGGTGTGGCTCTACACGCGGGTAATTTTTATGAAGAGAGTAAAAATCATGCATGTGACGGTGACCAATTGCACTATACACAGGTAATTATTTTATCTGGAAGGGTTCGAATTGATGCATTCAGTGATCACGCTATACCTGAAATCGGCTTATACACGAGTCTATACAGTATTTTAAAAAGAAACATCTAAATAAAAATCTAATTCAAAAAAAATATTACGAAAAAATTCTGTAGTAAGTGAAAATTTGTAAACATGCAATTTACCATCGTTTACCATCTCAATACAATTTACCATCTCGTCCAATTTACCATCGACTGGCCAATGATTACCCCAATGTTGCATATCGGTTCTCGATCTCTTAAGTGTGCACCAAAAACAAGGAAAGGGTCCGCTGCAGGCTCACAAGACAGCAAGATGAACGACAAACGCCACACTGAGAAATAAAAACGCGAACCCTGTTTTCCGTATTTTATAATACGGAAAACAGGGTTCGCGTTTTTATTCAAGGTTTAGCCTGCTCGTCTATGCGGGTGATATGTTGGAGTAAGAGCGCGGCTCTTCCACCTACCATCTCTTCGCCTATTTTCTTTCTTCTTTACGTGTCGTTCCCCCTCAGAACGTAAGCGATCATAGCTATCCACAACTTTTTGTCCATTGTAACTCTTAACAAACTTTGTATTTCTGTTATTTCCCTAATACCTGTTCCACTATACATTTACTCAAGCTCACCATATATATTATGCGTTGCTTTCCTCTGTCCCTCTTGCCCTCTATCTGTCCCGAGAGTATCGGATTTTCCAAGTCATCCTTCCTCGTTATGGGCCTCAGAAATCTCAACTGTCTCTTCCTGGTATTAAGTATTAGTTTTCATTTTGTTTCCATTTTCTTCAAAACTTCGTTGTTACTCACATGTTCGGCTCATGGTATCCCCAGCATGCTTCTGTCGAACTATATTTTCAATGTTTTAAGTCGCTCCTTGATAAAGATAACATAAATCCTAATCATAAAGATAGCATAAAAATTGATCATAAAGATAGCACAAAAACTAATCAAAAAGATCGCATAAACACTGATCATAAAAATAGCATAAAGCCTAATCATAAAGCTAACATAACGACTGAAAATGTAGATAACATAAAGGCTAATCATAAAGATTGCAATAAAGACTGGTCATAAAGATAGCATGAAGTATAATCATAAATATATCAGGAAAACTGGTCACGCAAGCAGGTCACAAAGTAAAAATATAATCAGTGTTTTTCTTTAAGTGCAGTGTCCCCTAGCTCTCCACAATTTCGTCTTTTTATAATTTCTCTTAAACCCTGTTCAGCCATCCATTTACCTAAGCTATTATGTGGCGTATTTTCCTATTCATTACGTGCCCCTGAAATTTTTGCTTCGATTTTCTCTAAAACTTCGTTGCTGCTCACATATTCGACCCATGGTATCCTTAATATCCTTCTGTAGAACCACATTTCTGTAGATTCGAGTCTCTTTTCATCTTTGAGGAGATTGTCCAGCACTCACGCTAGCTCAGCCAATCATAATCGACTTCCAATATTATGTCTTATATCTGATTCCATGGTCAACCTCAGGAAGTCGAAGGAGAGATACACTTCTTCTAAAAAATAATTGTCTGCTAAAGTATTATTTAACACTTCAGCTTAGGAGCGCGAAATCAAGTTCAAAAGGAAACATCTGCTGTATTTCAAATAGAAACACTTTAGATCGTGTTAAATCTCTCATCCCTTTCTATGTGGCTGTCTATAGTATCACAAAGTTACAACCCGTCAAAAATTGCTCATTTGCTGAATATTGGTCTGAAATGTCAATGTTAAAATATAAAGAAGTGAATTTGATCATAAATAGATAACATAGAAACTAACCTCGTTAAAAAATTACGTGTAACAGCCAGATGCCATAAATAACTTTATCTGCTATCTTCAGGTTTTATCTTAATGATGGCAAATAATCTAAAATGCTTAATTTAAGGTTATAAATAACTTTCTACTATTACCTCAATGCCTCTTTTCACCAACAAGAGTCGAACATTTTTGTGTCTTTTAAATCCCGATATCTTGCAAGGTGTAAAGCCACAATAATGGCTACCCACTCGTATGCCTGTCTGCAAGGGCGTCTAGCTAATCTCTGTTGCAACATCCACAGAGATCTCCTGTAAGTTATACTCCAACTATAGTGAGAGGACCTTAGTTACAGTTTCTCACAGTGAGCGTATCATCTGGCATGACCAACAGTCACAACAATCCCCGCATGCTCAAACACTCGGTCACGACGACTTGTGAGTTTTGTACTATCACAACTATCAACGTCGACCCAAAATCACTCACCAGCCTTGATCAACACGGGATAGCCTCCTCAAATCGATAACATCAAGTTACCTACTTGACAAATCGACAATGGTGAAGTTCGAACCCGGGTCTTAAAGTTGGAACTAAGCTATGCCCTATGTAACGCCACAATAGAAACTCATTAAAATAATGTTTTGTTTTGTTTTTTCCACAAAATATGGGTATTTATAAATTTTATTTAGTGAAATTCAGTTTGCTTCTGTTGTGGTATGTATTGAATAATCGTTTATCAAAGTTTCTCTATTGATTTCTTTTATAAAGCAACGTCATTATTTTAAAACAAAAGTAACCAGCCTACGAAAAGAAATACTGTTATTGATTTCTTTTTATCTTCTTCATCGATAATGACATACTGTGCATTTCAAGCCAAGAATTCTGACTCTATTTCCGCATGCCATGCGATTTGTATCCAATGAGTACCATTTGCTTCCCAAATGTACGTTAAACATAAAAAACGAAATTACTTACCCGACTATCTAGTGACGAATTTGTCGTTAGCACAATGGTTGTCGGTGGGAGAAGTTGAATCACCGACCAGATTTCAAATTCTAACTGAGTTTGTTACGTTCATTTCCTCTCTTGGAAACGACGTAAATCTGTTTCTTCATCCCTCCCAGTTATAGGTTAAATTTAGCCCTCTAGCCTTGAGTGACAGGAAAAGGAATCCCATAAATTCAAATCTTTTTTATCTAACTCACCGTCAACGAGACGCCAAGCTTTTCAAGGAAAATACATCTGACACTAACTTCATAAAAATGACCTTCTTTATTCTTGGAAAGAATCATGATGTTTTTGGTCACATTTATTTAATCTCGAAGAAAATTCTCCATACATGTGTGGGTAAGGCAATGTTTAGCGTCGCAAAAAGTGGAATACTAGAGTAGTGTGTTGTATTCGCTTTCACATAAATAACCATAGGAAAGGCGGGAATCTACCTCTTCCCCCCACTAGCTATAGCAGTGCAAACTGGAAGAAAGAAAACTGAATTTAAAGCCAGCCGGAAGCGCATTGTGCTTTGATGTGCTTCTTGCCCTAGGCACACCCACTGCTGCTATGGCTTCAGAACGTGTAATGTACAGTGGCCTAAGAAAAGTTTTTAGCCATAAGAAATAAACTACATCCAATTTCAAAATTTAATTACGTAATCCCCACTCAACATAAATAAACAGTATTTGGAACTCGCTTAGAGTAGACCCACCATTTGCTAGTTTCAGTGCTTGTATTCGATTTTTCATGGATTTGATCAAGTTATCAACAATCGTCTGATTCATATTTTGCCACTCTTTTAGCAACGTTTCTTTAAGGGTTGCCACTGACGTGATTTTGGTTGCATGCTCTCGAAGTTTTCGGTGAAGGTGCTCCCAAACGTACTCTATTGGATTCATGTCACGACTTTGGGCTACACATGGTAGTGACTTGATTTCTTGCGATTCCTTCCGGGCCTTTGCTACTTTGCTTGTCTGACATGACACTCCAGCTTCTTGATAAAGGTAGACATTCTTGTGAAATCTGATTAGTTTCAAACAGTGGGAGTATTCCTTTCTCTAATATTTGACAGTATTTTGAACCATTCAACTGCTCGTCAACAAGAATCAGCTAAGATTTCCCTCCAGACCAGACAGCGCCCCACACCATTGCTCCAATCCCTCCATGTTTCACGGTCGCCTGCAGGCATTCAGTGTTCCAAGTCTCATTCTTATTTCTCCAAACATAAACCTGTCTCGAATTCGAATATTGGTAGAATAAACTCTCATCTGACCAAATTACAGACTGCCAAAATTTATAATATTTGCTCTCGAATTCTCTCGCCCAGTCTATACGCCTGCTCCTGTTAACCTCTGAAATCAAGGGCTTCTTTCTTGCAACTCTTCCTTGATAGCCTAGCTCTTTCAGAGTCTTTCTCACCGCATATGGCAATATTTCCATGCTATTGACAATGTCTTTGACGCTCTGACCACGGTTTCTGTTGACTTACATCTTCAGCGCCCTTTTCGTTCACTCAGGCATGATGCTTGGTCTTCCTGAACACGACTATGGCCTTCTTCATTAAATTTCTTGTCAATATTATTAACCGTTTGATGATTAACCTTTAAAACCTAGCAATTTCTCTATTTGACTTCCCACACTGATGCCATCCTATTATTCGCCCTCGTTGAAATTCCCCAATTTCCTTACTTCTGCGAACTTTCATTGCAAAATATAAGTCAACTATTTTTCATAGATGAGAGTAGCTTGATACTTAAAAAAAGATACGTTAAACACAAGCCAAAATTGCTGTAATTAAGGGTGGCTAAAAACTTATAGCCCACTGTACCAATGACCCTAGAGGACGATAGGACTTGTCAGATACACACATATACTCACACATTACAATTAAATGAAAACGAATTTCGATCAGCCTATGTCCTGAAGGAACATGGCACATAGAAGAAGAATTCATCGTCAATAACACGGCATGCATTTCAAGAAAAAATAGAGAGTGCAATTTGTAAATTGCCGCCATTTTCTACTTTTAATTTCGCGCATGCGCGTTGTTTATTTTTGATATTATCGACCCGAATTTGTTAGTGTGATCTAGGCCATAACCGAAAAAAATCTCTCCAAGTCAATCACGTCCATAGCCAGGAAGGTAGTGCTGCCCTGGTTCAAGAGGGTGACTGCAGGACTCTTCACCATGCCACACAAGCAGGAGAACCCAACCATGGCTGTCAAACAATTTCTGCGATCACATCACCCCTTACATCTGGCCACCTAATTCCCCATACTGCAACCCTCTTGATTATTAAGCGTGGGGCAAGGATTATGGCAGCATTCACCAACTTAAACAAGGAGACCGTCCATAAGTGTTGTAGGAGGTTCCGAAAATTGAAGTTAATATCGATTTTATTGGATAAATTTACTCAATATATTTTTATGTAATGTTAGTAAATATATCTGTTAAAATAATTAATTAGGGGTTATCACGAAAAGAAAATATTTAAAATTAAAGTAAAATAATGTCAAATAGACTTAAATAAATTAAAATTAAAAAGAAAACATATCATTTCAAATTAATCGTATTAGAGTTCACAAAGCTTACAGATAAAAGACAGGTGAATCCAGAGTGACTTCGACCAAAAATTGAAGACATATTCAACTTGCTGACGCCAAGAAGTGTGATTTTGTGTGATTTTGGTAAATATATCTGTTAAAATGAGTTGTTAGTTTTATTTTCATTTTTGCGTAATTTAGACGGAAATTTATCCATCGCACTCTGTACCTCATGTTCCCTCTGCTTCAGCTTGTCACGTTTTATGAACAATCTGGAATATAATATCCTCATAAACCTCAAAACGTTCTTGTATTTTTGGATGGCTAAACTGCTTTAAAATGAAGACTCTTTTAATAAAAAAAAGACCATTGCCTTTGGAAAGAGTCATGATGCTTTTGCACACATTTATTTAATCTCGAAGAAAATGCTACATACTTATGTGCAGGTAAGGCAATGGTTAGTGTCGTGGAAAGTAGAATTGGCTAACCGAGTTGAAATTCTGACCAAGTCCGTTAAGTTACTTTCCCTTTTGGGAAATCCATTTCTTCTCTCTTCGCTATTGGATACACTGGGCTCTTTAGCCTTAAGTGAGAGCCAGTCTAGGCCAAAAAACACAATATATTCAAAACCGAGGAGGAGAATACCGCTTTTTTTCCCAAGAATATGTTAGATCGAAGATTACTCTTTGCTACTGCCTCCCAACTATGGATTAAATAGTAGAAGTTGTATCTGAAAAAGTCAATGTTATTCTAAAATAAAACTGTTACGTTAATTGTTTGATATGTTAAAAAAATTCAAAAAAACTTAAAAGAATTTACTCACAAAGGGTTGATAAGCCGTAAAAAACAAATCAATCCATACATGTTATTGGTACCGTTTAACCAAATACAGCTTGTCGCACGTTACTTTGAAAAGTAAAGAGATGACCAACGCCATGTGATTACCTTTGACCGGATAAATACCATGATGTTATTGTAGTCTGGTTTGGTTTATTTTGTTTTACGGCATATCAACACCTCAATGAGTTATTTAATACCAACAAGATTTTTAGGATATGTTTGTATGAATATATATTCATTGATGGTTAAAAGCTTTTTTCAAAAATGTATTGCTGGTATTTTTTACTATAAAAATGTATTTTATACTTTCATAGTGTTTTGACTCCATTTTGAGGGTTAACTATTTGCCCATAGCTGGGACCCTAACAGGTGCTACCACCATGATCAAAGTGTGCCTAAGGAAAACAGCAATTAAGAGGTGGTTCCACGCTCTTCAAAATCTCACCTTGCTGCCGGGTGTAGTTTATCATCATACCGTGGATGGAGATAGTATTGTATTCCAACGATCTCACAGGTCATTTGTTAGATTAGTACTACTAAGTTTCTGCCGTCTCCGTCGAAATGGTCGTTTTTAGACAGTGATCTAAGCGTTTGATTGTTTATTTGTTATTTTATTATCGCAGGGGGAAAACTGGCTTGTATTATTCAATGCCTCCAGCTAGTAATGATTCGTGATTATCCTAAATTTACTCCAGTCCTGATGAACAGTTGTAGTCTCCTCGCCTCAAATGTCCATTGGGGTCCAGCTCACTCCATAACTCAAGTGGAACTCGTATATTCTTAACAACGCTAAAGACGCTGAGAAAATGGCCGCTTCCTTGTACGGCTCCAGAAAGTACAATACTCCTACCATAGTCTATCTTTAATAGAATCATATCAGACCATTGAACCCATATCTGGGTTGGAGCTACCCACTACTCATTGTCCAGCATTGATATATTTGGTTTACACTATTTTGTGGATGATAAAATATTTCCCATCTTGAAACCTCTTTCTCAGCTTGGTTATGAAGATAAACAACATCCGCCAGCAACTCCTCTGAACGGGAGATTGGAGGTTTTGAGGAGCGTAGGTTTCCGTTTTCTTCTGATACATCAATGAAACCTGATCTACAAACTGATTTCTTACAAAGAATACATATTCTATTCTATATTCTATTCATATGAACCTATCCTAAAAATTTTGTCGGTATTAAATAACCCATTAAGGTTGATATGCCATAAACCAAAATAAACCAAACCAAAACAACTTTAAAGAAATAGGTTTATGACAATATGCATAACACCAACAACAGAACACGTACAAACTCTATTTCTATAAAACAAACATTTAACCTGAAAGTATGAAGTTATGTACAAAATATCTCTAGTTGAAGGCATACAGTTGCGTTCAAAATATTTAGCTTTCGGCATTAAATAACCCACAGAAGTGTTGATATGTCGCTAGACAAAATCAAACAAACAAATGAAACCTCTTTCCCACAAACGAAACGTCGCTAGCTACATTCCTTACTTCCACGTTTTCAGACCATCACAGCTAGGTTTATTTATCCGACCTCCCCACCAAGGCTGGATGTGACACAAGGTCGGTTTAATGTGGGGAGCGCCATACACATACTTATGCATATGGGCTAAGAACAAAAATTGATTTTTGTCCAGCCCTGCGAGCACTGTCACGCTGTTATCGGTATTACATGGACCCAACCTCTTTAGTGCGACGAGGAAGGCACTGCCGCAGAGGGGGGATCCACGGAGCTGAGCAACTTTTTCCGTCTAAAATGAGATAAATCATAGCTATGATTAAATCTTCAGTAAATCCTCATTGGCTAATGGTTAACTCCCATGTCAGGTTAGTTGGATCCACCATGCTACGTACTCTTCGTATTGAATTGCTAAGGAGGATGTTCAACTCGGAGAGCTTGTTCCTTAGAACTGTTACTTTGTGGAACGGACTTCTTATTTCCTCCCGGGGTGTTCTTACAACACTCTGATTTAGTAGCTCTCTACCTTGAGTGGCTCTTGAGCTTTGCATTGGGTGAACAATAGACGGAATTGAATTTACGTATTTTCCTGTGAGTCAGTCTGACATGTTCTTTTCTTAACAGCCATCAATCAGAAACATAAAAACAAGAGAAAAAACGGTCAAAATTAACGTCTTGTTATTGTTTAAAATTAATCTTCACACATATAAAGATTGTGCTTTAGTGAAACAGCAGCTGCAGTTATAAAACTGTTCGTGTTGCATACAAATAAACGTTAAATAAAACAACGCCATGTCACTCATAATTTATTAAAATGCGCCTAAATTAATATATAATTCATTTAAGACTTTATTCGACCTTCCTCTGGCAAGGCAATACACTTTGTTTTTGTAGCAATCATTCAAACCGGTTTAGATCATTCTAAGGATATTTTCCCTTTTTTCTCCAAGTCAAGTGAATTTGACGTCAGTGGTAACTAAATTGTAGAATTATTCAACAGAGAGCCCTAGAGGAATTATTAATCGATTTTCATTCATTTCCGAGTTAATTAATCAGGCAACTATTATGAGCCAAATATCGATGTTAAAATAATAATCGCGGCAAATCCATTATTATGCATAAATATCGGAAGCAGGAAAATCAACAAATATAATCTTTTGATATCAAAGATTTTTATTTTATTTTTATCCGCCATTTTGTTTTGTTTTATATTTTGCAGCCGTTGCTTTTAAGCAAACTGCTTATTATCAAAACATGAGGCAAGATTGGCAAGAATTTACGTCCTGAAACCGTTAATATATCGAATCACTTGTAAAACCGGTATAGAAATGAGATGTATAAACATTGGCTTGTTTGTTTTTGCTTTGTTTTGTTTTGCTTGTTTGCTTTGTTTTACTTTTTTTTAATCCTTTCATCTCAAGCAATGTAATAAATCCACTAAGGCGCAAGGGTTACTGAGTGCTAGAGAATAAGAAGAAAATACTATTAAGGAGAGCAAAAACTAAAAAACAGGAATTAACAAGACATAAGATAACTATTGACGTTGCATTTAAATCCAAAGTTGACTGGAAAGCAAGAAGCCGGAAGAGAGTTTTACAAGAGAAAAGTGCGGAAGAAGAAACTGTCATCATAGAACATACGGTTACATCTAGCCATTTCAACTGTAAATTGCTGATACCTAATTGTCAATTTGGTAGTGCTCTAATTCATATATACGAAGTACCAAAAAGGAAATTTCATCAGAATAATTACTATGGAAATATTTATAGAAAAGTCACTGGGAAGCAACGTTACAGCTATGGGAAAGTCACCGAAGCCGAGATGCCAGGTCAGGACAGATAACATTGCAAATGTTTCTTTGAATTTCAAGAATATCTCATAGTACATAGTAGATATTATAATTAAGCGTTAGTTCCTACCTGTCATCAACATGGCTGACGCTAGAATCCTGCGTCTTCTTGGCCTCACGTTCTCAACTGTTTTGAAGCGACTACATCGAATCAATCGCTGTATCTACTACAAGGAAGTTTGTGTTACTGTGTCGAGCAAGAACATTTTTCGCGTCAGGATCCATCTTGTACATTTACAAATCTAACATTGCATTGAATATTGATGCCATATCTGGTCTGGTGTTCCTGATATTCATCCCTAGGTTCTTGTTAAATTCCAAACAAGGATCTGTAATGTAATCAAATCCTGACTTGGCATCTCGACTTCAGCTACTTTCTCGCCTACGTGACGTGGCTTCCTTCTGTCTCTTCTACAAATATTTTCATGGCAAATGCTGTGACGAGCTTTTTTTCCCTGGTGCCCTGACTGCATGAATTTAAGTGTGCCACTGGATTGGCATCTAGGTCACACGCGTTTACTGTTGAAATAGCTAAATGCAACCACCACTTCTACTCCAAGTTTCTTTTTTCGCATTTCCTGCCTGTGGAACTCCCTTCCATTTACTGGCTTCCCTGATAAATTCAATCTTCAAAAGAAGAAATGCAAAGTCAATCACCATCTTCTGTCTTCCCGAAGCCCGTTCAACTTTTGTTCTTTCCTCAATCCACCCTATACTCAGTCTTTTCTCTCTTTCACTCCCTGTAACCCCCTGCGTATTAGTGACATTCACGCTTTGCTTGCGGTGAAATGATTATGAAAAATTAAATATCAAGTTAGCCTGATCGATGTAGCCTTGGGTTGTAGCCTATTGAGGTTGATATGCCGTAAAATAAAGAAATTTGAATCCAGAAGCCGCCCTATTATCTGTACTAAGTGTAATCAATGAATAGAGCTCTAAGGAGGGTTAGGATAGTTTACACTCTGAATGGACATGGCATTTTTTTCCGTATGCATAAATTGCTTCAGCTGATTATGTACTCTGGTCTCGCTCGACCACGTATACATCATTGACATTTTTGTAATTAATCATACGATTCTCTTTGTTGAAGCATTAATGCTTTCTACCGTCATTTAGTTTTTACAAAATCATTTTTTGTACTAAACATCGTACCACGATTATGTAGTCTTATCTAAATGTGCATCAAATTTAAATCATTGTTTTATCGCCACTTCTATTAAGCTTCCACCAAACGAAACATGTCGTGTTTTTCAGGTATTATTTTTATTTATTTATTTTTATTTTTTTTAGCGACGTTACCCTCAGATTTCGTCCTGGGTATGACGATAAACTACATCCGGCATCCTGGGTAAGACGATAAACTACATCCGGCGTCCTGGGTATGACGATAAACTACATCCGGCGAACTGGGTAAGACGATAAACTACATTCGGCGTCCTGGGTATGACGATAAACTACATTCGGCATCCTGGGTAAGACAATAAACTACATCCAGCGTCCTGGGTATGACGATAAACTACATCCGGCGTCCTGGGTATGACGATAAACTACATCCAGCGTCCTGGGTAAGACGATAAACTACGTCCAACGGCAAGTCCTCTGATCAGGTGGTTTTGAGGACCGTGGAACCACCTCTTAATTGATGGTGTTCCCAGGTCCACCCTGACCCGTGGCAGTAGCACCGGTTAGAGTCCCAGCTATGGGCAAATAGTTAAGCTCCCAAACTGGGATCAAAAACACTATGAAAGTGTAAAAATAGTTTTTAATACCAGCAATACGTTTTTGCCAAAAGATTACCTACAATACATTATTACCAGCAATATATTTTTGGAAAAAAAATATTACCAGAAAAACATTTTTGGAAAAAATATATTACCAGCAATAAAAATTTTGTCGGCATTGAATAACCTATTGAAGTTGATATGCCGTAAAATAAAACAAACCAAACCATTATCCTCAGACTTGGTACCGAAATGGCTTGGATTTTCTTCGTTCTTTACTTAAAATAGAATACGAAGAAAAATATGAAAATATACCTATTTCTTGATCTTTCGCATTTTGAAACAGGCATTTTTTTTATCTTCCAAGGGTTAGAATCATGCTGCAGTATGTTGCAAACGGAACTGCGGTGCCTGTGGTCTTCCGGTCAAGGTATAAAAGGAAAGATCTCAAATCCTAGAGAAAATAGGTGAGGATTTAAAAAGATAACAAAATATATGGTGTTTTAGGACGTAAAGGAAATGTCAAACATTAAGGAAAAATAAAGATCGATAAATGACATCGGACTAGCAATATGCCAAAATCGGGAGTAAATGGTATTTCTCCAATGTTCGATTATTTATTACTTGTGTGTGTGTGTGTTTCATATCTATCATCCTGTATAGTGGTGAATGCTGGACAATTTCAATAGAGATGACGGAAAGTCTGGAAGCGAAAAGATGTAATTCTACAAAGGCTGAGAAAACCATGAACAGAAAAGGTAAGCAACGATGAAGCTAAAAAAAAAAAAAAAGAATGGGAAATATAAATGAACTCATATTCAAAATCAAGAATAGACAGTTCAAATTTCTGGCACAAACACTTAGACGAGTTCATTACCCAGAAAGATGCCAAGTTCTGGGTGAACGGGAATATAAAAAGGGAATAGTTAGAACTATTAGGTTGGTGCAAAAATAATGACGTAAAAATGTCGTTTTTGACGTTAAAAAATTAGTCAAAAAACGACATTTTTACGTCATTATTTTTGCACCAACCTAATATTTTGGCTTGTTATCTACAAGGAAACAAAACCTACAAATTTTATTTAGAATGATATCTACATAGTAAAACATATTATAACATATATATAATATACAGAAAATATATTTAAAATATGAAAAATTTTCTTTTATTTATATTCTAGCGATAACCAGCATGTACATCGGCTAAAATGTCTACATCGTACATATACATAACATAGAGAAAATGTAATTAAAATATTGAAAATTTTTTCTATTAATAATATTCTAGCTATAAAGAGTACATACACGTAGATCGTAATATAAAGTGTAGATCTGATATCAAAGTAGATTCATGACACGTAGATCGCAATATAAAACGTAGATGGCATACCAAAATCGATTTATGACACGTAGCTCTTAATATAAAGTGTAGATCCCAGACCAAAGAATTCAAGAGACGTAGAGCGCAATATAAAGTTTAGATCCTATATCAATGTAGATTCATGACTCATAGGTCGCAATATAAAATTTAGATGCCATACCAATGTTGATTTACGACACGTAGATCTTAATATAAAGTGTAGATCCCAAACCAATGAATTCAAAACACGTAGATGGCAATAAAAAGTGTAGATCCCATATTGAAGTAAATTCACGATACGTAAATAACAAGTAGCACCGAATAGTTTTTGCTAGGTATCGAAAGGTAGTGTGATTAGCGTAACCGAAAGTGGAATCAGCAATCCGAGTTCAAATTACACCCTAATCTGCTTCATTCGCTTTCACACTAATAACATTGGGAAAGATATGAATCGATCTATTCTCTCCACACCCAAATGAAGTAGAATAGATTGCTCTCCCTGGACTTGGCTGGCAACTAGTCCACGTGTTCGCCTATTTTTACACATTGTGTTTTCACACTAGAAATATCTATGGATGATGTGCATGTAGCGTAGCGGTTATCGGTGCGAACTCAAAGTGAGTAGGTTGTGCTCTCAAGCGTTTGGTAGGAACCAATGCAAAAGAAGAAAAATTCTTAATTACAAATCTTGGAGGATACATCGTTAATCCACTCAACTATCTTTTCAAAGAAAACATAACAATTCACCAATACTAAAGAAATGGATTGTGTGGAGAGCTATGATCGCCTACATCCTAAAAGGAGAAAGACTACTCTGAATTCCAGACCATTCAGAATGAAACGGAAAACCACTCCACTATCGTTCTCAAAAAGTCTTGACACATCACTGATAATAAAGAAAAGGTAGCTGTGGAGAGCTATGATTTCTTACATCCTGAAAAGAGGGAAACTATTCTGAATTCTAAGCTATTGAGAATGCAACGGGCAACAAATTCATTGTCTTTGTTAAGAAGTCATGACAATTCACAGATAATGAAGAAAGGGTAGCTGTGGGGAGTCATGATCGCCAATGTCCTGAAAGGAGAAAGATTACTCTGACTTCTACACCGTGCAGAAACAATGGTAAATCACTTCATTTTCTTCTTCAAAAAGACATAACAATTCACTGATAGTAAAGATAAGGTAGCTGTGGAGAGTCGTGATCGCCAACATCCTGAGAAGAGAAAAACTATTTTGAACTCAAAACCGTGGAGAATGCAACGAGAAAGCACGCCATATTTTTAATCCCCAAAAGACATGAAAATTCACAGATAATAAAAATTGGAATCTGTGGAGAGCCATAACCGCTGTCATTCATTTATCTAAAAACTTAGTATCGCATCACTTTTATAAAGAGCTATAACGTGACAATGATATTTTTCAAACTATTTCTATTAGGTCGTTATTATTAATTTCAATGTCATATTTTAACTTTTTATATGAACTTAGGTAAAAGAAAATTTTCTCGCGCAATGAAAACGTCTTGTCTCAGAAATTTCAAATAGATAAAAAAAAAATTATTTTTCCTCTGTTAATCTATATTTTGCCGATTCTGTCTACTTAATTCTGAGTAACATCCACGATTGCTAAAAAGTGTAATTCTTTTCACCGTGTATTCGAGTAAAACGATGTTAACAAGAAAATAAAAAAAAACTTTAATAAAATCAAAGACGTCTGCATAATATTGACAAGTACTATACAAAATTGCCGTCTTTATATGGCTGCCATTTTGATTATAAAAATTCTTACACACCAGAAGCAGATTCCATGCCTGAAAATAACAAGTCGATGCACAAAATGCAAAGGCATCCAAAGACAAACGAAACCGAGTCTTGTGTATATATCTTCTGGCATTGCGACGAGATTAACTTCTTTTCCCTCCGTTTGTCTTGCTCGCATTTAATGGCTTTTACATCCGATAGTTGAATTGGGGTTGTATCTCCATCTGCTGACATTCGGCTTCCTTCTCTCCTAAAAGTATCTCCAATCCTTTAAGTTCTCCCTTGTAAAAGCCTGAAGGTAAAACCTTATTGCTGTTGACACCGGTAACTTTTATTATGTGCGTTTCTATTGATTTCCCCCGTGCTGGTCAAATTTCTCTACCTTCTGCACAAATGGGACAAAGAAATGGAAGCTTGCATCCTTTTGCAATATAGTTCTACACTGACCCAGCTGTTCACGTAATATTTATTCTGTTTTACGAATTCTTTTTTTTTTCTTCTTCTTCTTCTTCTTCAGAAAAGATCTAATTCGATCAGACCGTAAGGAAAGTAGCAAATGCTTACTATCTAATAATAGCACTGTGTTCCCAAAGTACGGACTCAGATGTTATCAGAAATTGACGTCAGAAATTTTGAAATAAAAGTAAGTGATATTTTCTTTCTTGTCTCATTGTATCTTCCACATTACTAAAGCATTTTTTATGTTTTTATTGAAAAATATAGAGGTCTTCAGAAAAGTTTGGGAAAATGGAAATTTATAAATTTTTATAAAAAACGAAACCCACACATAACAAAGATGACCAAGAATTACGGTAATTTCTAGGATTTATTCTTCTTTTATATGTCTATTCTTGATGTAGGCGATCACGGCTCTCCGCTACTTCTTATCCATTTTAACTTCAATAAGCAATATTTCCTTCCCAATCCATGTTGTGCCATCCATTTGCATAATTATTAGCTAGGTTACTTGTTGGTTCCCTTTTATCTCTCAGTATATCTTGTGAGTCTCAAATTCTCCAAACCTTCTTTCTTCATTATGCATCTCAGATATATTAACTGTCTCTGATTCGGAATCATGAAAATGGAAGAGTTTTTGTCACGAATCGAAAGGAAGTACGATTAGCGTAACTGAAAGGGGGGGGGGAATCTGCAAGCCGAATTCAAATGAATATGAATCAGCTGTTCCTTGATTTTATGTACTTGTGTCCTTTTTTATTCCATTTTCCGTAAAACTTCGCTATCGCTCACGTTTACTGACTAAGTTATTCTATTCTTCAGTTCTGTAGAACTAGATATGTAATGTCTGAAGTCACCTCTTCAACCCTACACTGACACATAGGAGGGCTGATATTACACAGCAGTTCAGCGCTGTTTTATTGCTACAGTGTAACCCGGATATAAGAGAAACCCGGATATAAGAGAGATTTTCTCTGGTCCCATAGTAGAGCCATACTTACCTAAACAAAATAGACCAAACCAGGATATAAGAGAAAACCGGATATAAGAGACTTCTTCTCCGGTCCCGACAATTCCCTTATATCCGGGTTACACTGTACCTGAATTTCTGGATTTTGTTTGATTTGTTTTGTTTTACGGTATATCAACCTAAATGGGTTATTTAATGCCGACAAAATTTTTATTGCTGCTAATATATTTTTCCTCAAAAATCTATTTCTGGGAATATATTTCCTTGAGGAAATCTATAGCTGGTCATATTTTTTTAAAAATGATGTTTGTATTGCTAGTATTTTTTTTTAATTATTGCTGATAATAATGTTTCTTTTAAAAAATTATTTCTGGTAATAATTCTTTTATTGCAAAGTATTTCTAGTATTAAAACCTATTTTTACACAAGTTTGGGTGTTAACTATTTGCCCATAGCTGGGACCCTAGCAGGTGCTACCACCCCGAGTCAGGGTGGATTTGGGTACACCAGCAATTAAGAGATGGTTCCACGCTCCTCAAAACCTCCTGATCTGTTGGACGTAGTTTATCGTCTTACCCAGGGCGCGGATGTAGTTTATCGTCATACCCAGAACGACTAAATTTCTGGAATGAAGATTTATATACATTCGGACTATTGCCCTCATCCTTGTTGTTACTATCACAACCTTTTGGTTGTTGTGCCCTCTGACCTTCTTCAGGTGCTTGTTGGTCCGAGTAGCCATCAAAGAATTTCGAATTGAACACTTTATTCAATCTGAAAAGGTAGGTGATTCTTATTGTGTTGCCCATGTCTATGGATATCTCTTATTCTTTCTTTTTTTAGTACTTCTTAGTTATTGCTTTCCCTGTTCCCACTGAGTCTAAGTCTGTACTACTCGGGCCAGGGATTGAACTCACAATTACTATGTCATCAAATTAATGAACCACTAGGCTACTGTTCTGCAAAACAAACCTAAAACAAAATTTTGTGATAAGAATAACAAAGACGGAAGTATTAGTCAGAATGTAAATAATGGTAATTATAATTTCCCATTCCAGAAATTCAAACAGAAAACTTACACATATATAATTTAGTTGAATTTTCAAAATTCAGATTAAGTAATAAGCCTTTTAAAATATTAACTTCTATTTCAGCAGAAAATACAACTCGATATTATATGTAAAAGTATACATTAATATAAGTATTTTATGGGATTTTGTAATTAAACCTATTAAGCATTATTACGATTGTAAATTTTGTATGGAATGGTAACTCCTCATCCCAGAAATTCAGACAGAATTTCATAAAATTTATATTTTAATTTTATTGAATGAATAAGTATCATTTGGATATTTTGTTGTAACCAATATGTAACACTCACAAAATAAATCTTGTGGCGGACCGGATGTAGCTTCGGGCTGTAGTTTGAAATCTCCTGACCTAAAATAAATGCAATTTTCCTGAATATGAATAGCAGAAGGTAAGTGGATATTTTATTTAATCTCATTTTTCTATCCCATTGACTTTTGATAAAGGTGCTTTATGAAGAGAAATAATTGTCTAGATAGAATTGAGGGGATTGTGTGTGTGTGTGTGTGTGTGTGTGTGTAGTAGTAGTAGTAGTAGTAGTAGTAGTAGTAAATATTATGTTTGATAGTTGTTTGCATGTTGATTTGGGTACGTTTTACGTTTATACAATTTGTTTTAGATAAACGTAAGTTAGATTACTTAAGAATAGATTAAATAAAGTTTGGTAATGTAATATAATGATTTACATGTGTGGTTATAGTTGGCAATATAGTATTTTCCACGTAAATAACTATGTACTTTTTTTAATTTGTAAAATCAAAGTTATGGACAGTTTTGTACCTGTGCTTTACGAGTGAGATTAAGTGGTTGTCTAAACGTAAATCCCTTTTATGTTCGTAGATATGGGTTATTAGATTTCGTAATGTCTCTCTGATATAAGTGCTTTTACATTGGGAGAATTTTTTTTTAATAAGTACCAGCATCTGAATTGGTGTTGAATTTATTTTTCTTCCTAATTATATCTCCGATTGTCTGAGATCCGGTGGTAAAGATATTATTATGAGAGATAACTAATTTATTTACAAGTTTTGTAGAAAGAGTGTTAGAGGGTATGATTATGAATTTTGTGATGTTATTAGAAGTGCTATTAGTGGTGTCTAGTTTTGGGAACTGTGGATTGTGTAAGCTCGTTTTTGAGCGTTGAGGATGAAATTATGTGGGTAGTGAAGAAGTCTAAAATGTTTTTTCAATGTATCTCTCTTCTTCATCTAGGTATTTTGGGCTACAAATTCTAAAGTCTTTGAGGTAAAATCCTATAGCTAATTCTGATTTTACTCTTTGATTGTGGGTGAGAATAGAAATTAACTCTCTTTTGTTAGCGGTTTTACTATAAACTCTTAATGTAATTTGTTTTTGTTACATATTAATATGATCTCGAGGAAAGGTAGAGACTTCTTTATTTCACATTCATTCGTGAATTCGATGGTAGATTCAACGTATTTAATAGAGATGCAGATAGCTTAGTAGATATGTCTAACTTGTTAAGATCAGGTAACTGATACGCTCATTTGTTGACCTAAAAGCGTTATTTACAGAAAATCCTCACAGTTCAACAAGATAAATCACATGAATGCTTATGCCTTCAATCAATTACGATCAGAAGTCATTATTAATATTATTATTATTAGTAGTAGTATTATTTCCTAGATTTCCTGTCGTATACATATTTCCGTCCGGGTCCCAACCAGAGACCTAAGGTCAGAAATAGCTTCATGACATTTTCCACTAATCATTTTTTGTGAAAAAGAAACTAATATCACATACATTTTACATAGATAAAGCTCTTTGTAATATGTTATCTGTACTTGTATGTACATTTAATTTTTATTTAAGGCATGGTTTACCAGGAATCCCTTCAATCGGAACCTTTTCCAATCAAACCGAGGGCTCCAACTATAACAGGAATTTTTGGTGTTCTCATATGCCACATCTTTAAGAACCTTGAATTTTGATAGTCTTTTTTAATATCTTCAAAGGTACATTACAATTTGCAAGTACTATGTCAGTATGAAAGCACATACTCTTTTTGTAGGTCTTTGAACATGATGTCTGGGCGATTAGCTTTGATTGTTCTGTCTGTATGTATTGTAAAGTCTCATACAATTGCTACATTTCTGTCTCTGTAACCGAGTGTGGGTAATATTCATACCAGTTTCCCGTAAAAATTGCAGATTTTCCAGTACAGATATTATCACATTCTATCATGCAGATATGCATATCCAGTGGGTGCTTGTGACATGATGGTAAAACCAGATAGGTCAGGTTTCATAAGCTAAGCAATAGTAAACACTCGTATTTAAATTGAATCGTTAACTACGCAAGCCATTCTGAGCAGGTTCCCCTCATACCAGCCACCCAATGTCAAGTGGTGACTAATGAACAGCATTGACAAGAACGCAGCTGGGAAAATATCTCCTAAGGAAAAAAGAGAAAAGTGAAAATCCCGAGCCAGAAGATAGAGACGTTGTGGTGAAGTGAATCGCGGGCCACTGTCTGCGATGACACTTCCGATATTAACCCAGAATACAGAAAGAAAAATATGTCAGTCAGAAGAAGAAAAAAAAAACAAGCAAATGAATTCTTAGGTAAATAAAAAAAAATGGAAGTTTCTAAATTGTCCAGACTTGTAGCTGGCAAAGTAAATAGAAAAGCTAAATATAAAACTTTTCTTGGAGATGAGAAATGTTGCTTTTTGGAACGCAACAAAGATGTCAAATTCGAAGGGAAATCGGCGGAGGATTCAAAAGAAAACAAGATACGCAAAGTAGGTGGAAGTTTAGAACAATACAAAGATGTCAAATATTAAGGAAAATAAGAAAGGGTAACGATCGAGAAATGACCACGAACAGGCAATCTGCCAAAATCGGTAGCCTAATGGTATTTCTAAGAGATGTCGAAGATTTATTGATTATATATATATATATATATATATATATATATATATATATATATATATATATATATATATATATATATATATATATATAAGCAATATTCACTGTACATCAGTGAATGCTGGATAATTTCCTAATAAATGAATTCTGATTGATTTGATAGATTTAGGGTTTTTAGGGTTTATCAATCTTTTGCAGGTTATTTAAAGCCAGAATCATTTTTTAGATTTTAAGATTATTTCGGTGATAATAATGATATATCTGATACAAGCACTATTAATTAACCCACAACTGGCAGGGGAAGAGGTGGAGTCATACTTTTTCCAAGCGCATTTGTACGTAAGTTTTTATCTCTCTAAATGTTATTTATAGTGGATACTCGAATTTGAGTAGACGCTCCGTTTATTCATTAAACAATGTATTTTTTTTTTCGTTTACCGGCCTGAATATTCGAGAAATCTTATTGAGAAAGATTATTATGAAAATGTGCGCTCACCGCCAGGGAACGAACGTACGTCCCTCAGGACAGAGAGTGCTATCGTTTATCCCGGCCCGCCTTACTGACTTTCTGCCTTATTGACTTACACGCCAAAAAAAAAAATGAAATGATTAACTTAAACTTCAATAGTTTGATCTTATTTGATAAATTACAAATGACCTACTTGATTCATTTTGTCTGCGTCATGTCTAAGATAGACTTTTAGAGTTATTTAACTTTAACTTAAAGCGACATTCATTGTACAGGCATTGATAAATAGAATCATTGTCAATAGATTTTAAGTATTTTTTAAAGTATTTTTTGTACTTATCTTCCGTTGTGTCAAAAGTTTGGGATGAAGCTTCAGAAAATAAGTTCATCCTTCTTATATCACCATTTATTTTCTGTCGACTAACAAGTCAAATTCATTTTGCATATAGTTTGGTTTATTTTGTTTTACGGCATATCAACCTCAGTGGGTTATTTAATGTCGACAAGGATAGGTTCGTATGGATAGAATATGTATTCTTTTGTGAGAAATCAGTTTGTAGATCAGGTTTCATTAACGTATTTTTTTGTAAAGAGGGCTTCTGTCGAGAGTCAAATGTATTGTTAGTAATTTTTTTATCAAAAATGTATTATTGATAATTTTTACTATAAAAATATATTTTTATACTTTCATAATGTTTTGACACCGGTTTGAGGGTTAAATATTTTTCCATAGTTGGGATCCTAACAGATGTTACGATCAGGGTAGACTTGGGAACAACAACAATTAAAGGGTGGTTCCATGCTCCTCAACCTCCCCTGATCAGAAGCCTTGCTGACTGATGTAGTTTATCGTCATACCCAGGATGGATTTAGTATATAGATAAATCTAAAAATCTTATGCCAACACCCACTTCATCTAGCAGCGAGATAGATTTATAAGTTGGAATTATCAAGAATTAAAGTCATTGACTAGTTTTTAAAAAATATCTCGTTTGATTTGTTTTTACGGTTTATCAACCTTTTGCTGGTTAATTGAATATGATATATATTTTTAGATTGTAAGAATTTTAGGGCGGTAATAACGATTTACTGATACAAGTCCTACTAATTAACACATAGTTGGTGGGGAGAAGAGGTGTATTTATATCTTTTCCAAATGTATTTGCGCGTAAGTGAATATAAAAAAAACCCGACTGGAATTGGAACTTGGTTCTCTAGTTCTAATTACAGTCGGATCCGTTATATTCAACTTACTAACCGTTACCCATAACTCCACCTGCACCTGGTCAAGCGGTCACCCATCTAGGCGCTAACCAGTCTTAACTTCGATGAATGTATCAAAACCGATGTTTTAACGTGATAGAATAACAGCCCTTAATATTTAAAATGTTAATAAATTTAAATAATTAATAAAATTAATTTATTAATTTGTTATAATTATATTAATTATGTTATATTATGTTATAATATAATATAGCATAATAATATAACTATGTTATAATTATATTATATTAATTACAGTGTAACCCGGATATAAGAAACGCGGATATAAGAGAAACCCTGGTATAAGATAAACCCGGATATAAGAGATATTTTATCTGGTCCCAAATTAGAGCCATACTTACTTAAACAAAATAGACTAAACCCGTATATAAGAGAAACCCGGATATAAGAGACTTTGTCTCCGGTCCCGACAACTCTCTTATATCCGGGTTACACTGTATATTAATTTATTAATAAAATTAATAAAATAGAATAAGCCCTTAGCCTTAAAAAATATCTAATCGTCGTTGAATTTGGAGTTAGTGTAATTCTTGACATTCTTTGATAATTGTAATTACTATTTATCTGTAGAGTATTATAAGTATATCCTGTAATGCTGCAGTAGAATAAGTTCACATTTTTATTAATGATTAGGGGACATTCAGTGCGTGAGCGATCATGGTTCTCCACTACACCCTGTCATTCATAGCTCTAAGTGATATTTCTTCCCTGTTCATTTACGCAAGATTGGTAGGTAGATTACTCGATGTTTTCTTTTGCCCCTCTTGCTTTCAATATGCCTTTTGCGTGCCAAATTCTCCAAATACTCTTTCCTCTTTATTCCTCTTTCTGATTCTAAGTATTTACTGCCATTTTATATTACAAAGCATTGTAGCACACTTTTCTTTGTATCTCACATATTTTTCCTGTTTCTTTAGATTATGTGAACATTTTTAGAAAACAATTATTCGAAAAACATTTATTCGAATTGTAAACTGTTTAAATGAAAATTAATCGAAAGGACAATTATACTAAATGCTAATTATTCTAAATGCAAAATTCTTTATTTTAATAAAAATGTAAAAATTAAAAGAGGAAATACACAAATGATAATTATTCGAAATAAAAATATCGTTAATAAAACTTAATAAAAAAAATTTAGTAAGCAAAATCCTTATAACTAATTTGGAAGTCACATTTTCCGTCGTCTGTTCAAGCATTTCACTTGGCTAACGGCAATACGTTGTCTTAAAATTGATGATTAGTCCTTTTTACTTTCTTTTATTTACTACCTCATTTAGGAGTTCCTGCAGGTTCTGTTTCTGTCTCATCAACACATTGGCATCGGCGTATCTTACGCCCACCAATAATAAATTCCGGTGCAATTTCTAGTTTCGTCCCACTATAAAGTTTAAATAAATCCGGTAAAACGGTGAATCCTTGCCTGATGCTCCTTTCTATTTTTTGTGTTCTTACTCAATTCATTTCTATTCGAATGCAGGCAGTTTATTCAGAGTTAATTTTCTGGATTATTCTAATATCTTTCCCAAATAAATCAAGTGTTCCTGCAGTTTTTGTATCGACTAATATGAGTAACTGATTCTCTATATAGATACACTTGAATATTTGCAGTCAACAAGCCCTTCGTCTAACACTTACATTTATAAGATGGAATTATTAGTTCATTGCAAATGTTGGTGTCCGATTAGAAAATTAAAAACAAAATCTTAACATACACACAAAAAAAAAACATTGTTTTTAATAACTGTCTCTCGCCGTTCTACAAGCTTGTTGATGGAATTTTCAGAGAAACTTCTTGTTGCTCGTCGGAATAAGGTTCTGAGGCAGCTTTTAACTGACTGTACATAATCAGATTATTCGCCATTTAAATTGTTTTGTATAGAGAGGAACAAATTAAACTCCGAGGGAACCAAGTCACAATAATGCAGCGAGTGCCGGAGGGTTTCAAACTTCCAACTCTTTAAGCTTTCGTAAGGTCTACTTTGCAGCATTGCAGTCTTGCTTTCTCATGGTGGAAAATGACACCTTCCCGATTTTCATGAATCCAAGTCTCTTCACCTCGTAAAAGGCAGTTGAGATATCGATTTTCGAACACCTACAATCTCTCCCATCGAAATATTCGATTTATATGTCAATGATGGCAAGCAAGGCGTCTCTATTGACGTCGGAAGATCGCCTGGAAAGTGATTGATCGTTTAGGCCCAAATTATCCTGACGAAATCTGCTAAACGACTTTTTGAGAGCTGGAACACGATCCAAATAAACCTTCTAAGTTTTTTTGCCACAATTTCGACGCTTACTCAATTCCAAAATTCATAGAGCATAATATAGCGAAAGTTTTTCTTTCATCCTCCATTTTTAAGGTATTCATTTCTGAACAAAACGCCAACATTCAACAACTTCTGCCTCGCAACTGAACGATGTAAGAGTTCAATCTGGGACACACTCGGAATCGGGACCAAAACAAACGTCAAATTGCGGACGTTTTATATTAACAATGAAAATCGGACTTTTGCAATTATCTGATATTAATAATTTTTCATACAAGTGGACTCGACCAGTGTGTACTTGTACTGCTGCCAGTGAATACCCGGAAGTTATACAGAAATACACTGATACAGTGATAGAGTGAGGTAACCGCTTTGTAAGAGTCACAGTTGCGAGCACGTAGACTCAGAAGGAAGTCCTACTTCGATACTGAATTTCCCAGACTGTATATATATTATTATTGCTACTAACTGCATTTCTGGATCTACTAACCGTATTATCAATTGTATTATTACGGTCAATACATTTATTTGCTATATTTCATTCCTGCGTTTGTCATTCATTTGAGACCCGATTTCATCCCGGAATCCACAACAATAATTAAAGCCATCGTATTTTTTAAAAAGTTTCTAATCTTTGAATTTAGGGTCAGTAAAAATATTCACATTCTTTGATATTTACAGTTACTGTTTACTTATACCATACTCTCCGGCTTACTTCGAAAGTGTGCTGGTTAAACGCTCTGAGAGGATCCCCAGACGAGGCTATATCGAAGGGAAGAGTCTCGTCTCGGGAAACAGCTACCCGACCCCGTTTTTTACGGGGTGTACGGGAAATTTTGGGCCGAGCCTACGGACTCGGATATCCCACAATAATCTCGGCCTTGTGCCACATCCGACCTCTGGAGGCGATTAGTGAATACCATACTATAGAAGTTCAAATATAGTTCAAATTTATTCATGAATTGATCTGAATTTCTCGACTGAAGACCATTCTCCTCCTCAAAAAATATGAAGGAAAGCAGGATTAAATTTAAAAACAGTTACTTAATAAAATCTTGACCTAGATAGAGACAAAACCCCATTGCAAGCACAATTTCTATAATTGGTTTTTGAGAGATCTTTTGTAACAGTAATGATTCATGGATTCTGTTTGTTTAATGGCAAGAGAAACTAATGGTTCATTAGTGGGTGCCTCCTAATCTGCTGGAAGCTAATTTCGTTTAATGAAATCTTTTGAGAGAGAAAAAAATGTTTTGTGTGCTACGCTGGGATCATTTTTTTTTTACTAGTTGTTTATAGCTAACTTAACAAACCTTTCTTACCAACAACATTATCGATCCATTATCAGGGCAGATAACTGCCCTGAAATACTATTATCATATGCATCATTATTAGAACTTGAAAATTAATCGTGTTGCGAATTGCCTGCTGCTTTTCATGAATGCGTTAACAAACAATGGCGCTGAACAAAAATAATTATTTTTCTCATTCAAACAAAACCGACAAGAGAAGGAACATACACGCATTCTACGAAGACAATGACCAATTCCGTCCTAGGTATGACGATAAACTACATCCGGCGTCCTGGGTAAGACGATAAACTACATCCAACAGCAAGGCCTCTGATCAGAAGCTTTTGAGGAGCGTGGAACCACCTCCTAGTTGCTGGTGTTCCCGAGTGCCCCCTGACTCAGGATGTTAGCACCTGTTAGGGTCCCACCTATGAGCAAATATTTAACCCACAAACTGGGGCCAAGACACTATGAAAGTGTAAAAATAGGTATGTTCCAGAAATATTACCAGCAATAATTTTTTGAAGAAAAAAATATCACCAAAAATAGATTTTTGAAGGAAAAAATATTATCAGCAACAAAAATTTTGTCGGCATTAAATAACCCATTGAGGTTGATATGCCATAAAACAAACCAAACCCAACCAAACAATGACCGACTGCTTCCCTATTTGACCGCTTATATGATTTATATATTTAAAAGAAATTTTAATCATTTCTCCCCAAGGAAGGTGATAATGCCACAAAGAAACAATTAGCTACTGGGTGTGGAAGAGAATACAACTAAAAATCTTATACATAATCAATAAATAAATAACTCTCGATAACACGAACGCGACATTTTAAAGAAAACGGTATCGCGTGTGAAGACGCGATATTTGAAAGCGATGAAACCGACATCGCACAAAAACTCTTCCATAATGACTTAGGAAATTCGAAAATATTCAGACGTTAGACAGTTTATATTTAAACTTTCACCGCAAACCAAGAAAACGTTCTGAAATATTAAAAAAAATAAGCAAAATACATCTTTTGTTGGACTTTAACATAACTTGTATAAATGTGGCATTGTTTCCCAGATACGATCAATGTATGTATAGCAACAAATAAAATTAAATGTTAGAATTTCACTGATATGGTATCCACTAAGATATAGTATCAACACGTCAGGGAACTTGATAATAAAATTTTGCTATCAAGCCGGCTGACCGCCTGACGAGTGAATACCATATCCGCAAAAATCCAAATAAGGAGGTGTCAATTCGACATTTATTTCTATTACTGTGTAAATTCTTGGTATTAGAAACTTTAATGGCAAACATTCTAAGTAGAGATCTGCTGAAATTATGGGGATTCTAGAAATGAACATATCCATCTTTATGCCTACCCTATTTAGGACAACTACCTTGTTGGCATGCAGGAAGAAGCCATTTGATAATCCCAATTCACCATTTAGTCGGTTCTTGCATAACAAATTTCAGATTAAGCTTGTGTGGTGGGACATTATAATCATTTGTAGACCGCAGTCGAGGTCATCAAGTCAATGCGAACGATCCTTTCCTTTAGCTGTATAGTATGTGCTTCGCCAGGGTTACGTACTGTTTTGAATTCAGAGTTACTTTCTCCTAGACCGGTTGCCACCCAAAGCTATTGTTATGGGGTCCACCCCTTTTTGATACAAGTGGACTCGACCAGAGTGTTACTTGGACTGCTGCCGTTAAATACCCAGAGTCAGTCAGAATATAGAGAGAGAGTGAGCAGAGATTGAGATTGTGATTGAGTTGGAGGTAGAGTAATAGTGTGAGGTAACCGCTTGTAGAAGTCAGTTACAAACACGTAGACTCTAAGGAAGTCCTACTTCGAGACTATATCTATATTATTATTACGACTAACCGCGTTCCTGGATTTGCTAACAATATACCCATTGTATTATTGTGTAAATACATTTAATTTCTTATCTTATTTCTTGCGTTTGTCATTCATTGGGGACCGAATTTCATCTCGGAATCCACAACAGCTATAAAACCCAGCCTGTCCTGCTATTTACCCATAGCTGCGGCTATTAGCACGTAAGTGAATTAATGGATTCGACTGGAATTCTAACTCGGCTCTCTGATTCCTCAATCCGAGCCGCTATCCATTACTCCAGCAGGCAGCTCCCAGATAGATAGATAGATAGATAGATAGATAGATTGGGTTCTAAAAAGCCTCTGAATTGTCTGGAACTGTATCAGTCGACCTGTAGAGCTGAGACGCTTCAGGAATCTGTGACAATAGATTCATTTCTTAAACTGCTTCATCCTTTAGAATAAGAATGCTTCGAACACAGCGACATTTTCTTAGTAAATTTTCAGTTAATACAAGGCCCAAGAGCCACCCAATTTAGTGAGTTACTGAAACACTAAGAGTGTTTGCGCGCTTCTTTGTAGCGACGGGGATACAAGAGATAAAATTTAGTTCTTACTGTGTGGACATGAATAGGGTTTTGAGTTCTGTGCGTCTCATGTCAAAATTCTGCACACTCCTCTCAATTGTTATACAGAGAAAAACTTATATATATATATATATATATATATATATATATATATATATATATATATATATATGAAGAAATATAGTTTTAAAGTGTACTATATTTATGGGATAAAGTGTTCAATATCAGAGATAGAGCGTATTGACAATCAAGTTAATCTTGAAGAGGTTAAAATTGTAGTGTTTGGGTAAGCAGCGATTATAAGATTGTAGTGATCGAGAAAAATTTCCTCTGTGGGGTTGACCTCACATAGCAAATGTGTGATCTTATGAATATCCATGTAAAAATCTGGATTCCTTGGACTTTCCATTTGGCCATAGTTCATGAATCTACAAACACGCGCACAAGAATACAAACATTGTCATATTATTATATAGATATATATACAGAAAGAGACAAGGTAAAGTAGATAGATATGTATACTGTATTCGTGCTGCGGATTTTACAAATATACAACTGTACTAACCTGCTTCTAGCAAAGATGTTCGCGTTATGCCAAATGTAAAAGGCAGGGGAACTTATCTCAAAAACCAACATCCGGATTTTGCAGATCGAAGGTGCAACTATCTTACTCTCCATAGATAGATAGATAGATAGATAGATAGATAGATAGATAGATATGAACAGACTGGGATATGAACAGAATGGCATAGATAGATAGATAGATAGATAGATAGATAGATAGATAGATAGATAGATAGATAGATAGATATGAACAGACTGGGATATGAACAGAATGGCATAGATAGATAGATAGATAGATAGATAGATAGATAGATAGATATGAACAGACTGGGATATGAACAGAATGGCATAGATAGATAGATAGATAGATAGATAGATAGATAGATAGATAGATAGATAGATAGATATGAACAGACTGGGATATGAACAGAATGGCATAGATAGATAGATAGATAGATAGATAGATAGATAGATAGATAGATAGATAGATAGATAGATAGATAGATAGATATGAACAGACTGAGATATGAACAGAATGTCATAGATAGATAGATAGATAGATAGATAGATAGATAGATAGATATGAACTGAATGTCATAGATAGATAGATAGATAGATAGATAGATAGATAGATAGATAGATAGATAGATAGATAGATAGATAGATTCCTCCACATTGGAAATAGTTTTAAAAGCTGAATATTTTTACACGACTGAACAGTTTTGATAACATAACAAAGTTTGAAACGTGTGCAGGTACCGTTCAAACATCTCAAATATCCAATTAGGAAATGTAAAGATTAACAAGTGGCTACTTTCACCAACAATGTAATCACCAATGTACTGAAGACAACGAATCGGATGAACTGACTAGAGTTTTGCTTAAAGTACATCGTTTTAGACTTCATACGCCTGTCAACTTTTACACAATGAAATTAGTATTAACCAACCGATGCTGGCAAGATTTTCAGCATATAATTACACTACAGGCAAAAAGTTTGGAGTCACCTGCATTTTTTAAAAAACACGTTAAAATTTAATGTTTTTTTTTTGTTTTTTTTAAGTAAAAGATAAAATTTCACTAACTACAATGTATTTGCTTTGATTTTGACAAAAAAAATAAGAAATTAATTATAAATAATTATCATACAACAGTGTCATATCTTGTTTTTGAACTACCACTAGCCTTAATTACTGTGTTACAAATTCTTTGCATTCTTTCCAGCAGTTTTAGAATAAAATAAAATGGCAGAATTTCCAAAGTATTATATTCCGTGCTAATAAGAATATATACTTGAAAAAAACAGTCGCTAAAATAAGTAAAGGTTTATTGTAAAAACAAGTACAATAAGAATAAAGGTAACAGTTATGCACAAGGTCGTCAATCCAGTAGTGAGTGCTTCTATTGGAAGGTCGGTAGTTCTAGCGCAAGTCTGAGTCCTACTCAACAGATCCCAACTAGTAATATTTACCAGCCTCCCCATGAGGTAGGATGTGGCAAAGGTCGAATTTAATGTGAGGCAATAAGATCCGTAGGCTCGGCCAAAAATTCCCCGTAAACCCGGCATAATCGGATTCGGGTCTGTCTACCTCCCCGGATGAGTCTCTGCTCTCCGGCATAGCCTTGTCCGAGTTCCTCTCTGCCTACGGGCAGAGAGTTCGACAACAGCTAAGAGCTAAGTAACGGATCTCAGCTAGTGTATTTTTAACCTCCCCACGCGATCAGATATTGCACAAGGTGGAATTTAATGTGGGGCATCGGAGCCCGTAGGCTCAGTCAAAAATTCCCGTAAAACCCGTGTAAAACGAGGATGGGTAGCTGTTTCCCGAGACAAAACTCTGCCCTTCGACATAGTTTCCTCTGGGGATACTCTCAATCCGAAGGCATAGAATTTGAACAGCACATCTCGGCTTCAGTCACTTTCCCACAGCCGTAACGAAGCTTCCCTATGCCTTTTCTATAAATACCATTCTGATGAATTTTCCGCTATGGTACCTAAAGTTTATGATTTTAAACTCAGAAGTAGATTGGCGGCAAGGTTTCATCATTTTACAGTTGAAATAGCTAGATGTAACCATTAGTTCTATACTAACAGATTCTTTTCATGTACTTCTCGCTTGTGGAACTCTCTCCCAGCGTCTAGCTTTCCAGTAAAATTAGATCTTCAAAAATTTTAATGGAATATCAATCGTCTGTCTTCTTAATACTTTTTCTTTTATTATTCTCTCTCTTTATTTGTATTTTTCTTCTTCTTTTTTTTAATTCTCATACTCTCTAACACTCAGGCACTTTTTGCTATTCCAATGGGCCTTCGTATTTCTGTGTTAAATATTCCGTATTAATGTGTCCCTAATTTTGATGTCTAGATTTGCGGCAAGGTCTTATCATTTTAAAATGAAATGGCTAAATGCAACCGCTAGTTGTATGCGTATCTTTTCGTAATGCAATGAAACGAATAGGCGAAATGAATTTTTTTTTCTTATAATCTAGTCTGCTGCTCCTGATATATATTCAGAAATTCTCGATAAAATCCAAAGAAGAATCTGCAATGTTATTGGTCCTAACCTAGCATCTCTGCTTCAGTCAATTTCCCACAGCCGTAACGTAGCTTCCATATGCCTTTTCTATAAATACCATCATGGTAATTGTTCTGATTAACTTTCCATTATGGTAGCTAGACTTTATGAATTTAAGCTCGGTAGTAGATTGGCGGCAAGGTCTCATCATTTTACTGTTTTAATGGCTAAATATAACCGTTCTATGCTAAGAGTTTCTCGTCGAAACCTCTTCCGGCTTCTTGCTTTCCAATCAACTTTGTTCTTCAAGAATATAAATATAATGTCAATAGTTATCTTCTATCTTCTTAACTCTTTCTCTTTTATTGTCCTTTCTCCTTAACAGTAACTTCTTTTTCTTATATTCGTTTGCGTCTTAGTGACTTTGTGATGATGCGTCACTGCACAATCTGTAATGATATCCAAGGTAGCTTATATGCATATATATATATATATATATATATATATATATATATATATATATATATATATATATATATATATATCCTACTCGCTATGTTCAAAGGTTTGTGTCCTTGGACGTGATCGAATTCAACAAAGAATAAAGACAAATGCTTTTCATGACACTGATTGGGAAATAGTAAACAATAAGATTTCTTACTTAACCGGCAAAGTCATACTTCGGCTTCGTTGAGGTGATCTGCTCCTATCTCACTAACTTCCGACCAGAGAAAAGAGGACACTTACATTCACTGCCCATGGTCTCGGCGACTGCTTACTCACCCCCTGCTGGCCCTTTTCTCACTCTCTGCTCGTCCCATTCTCGCTGACTGGCTGAATCTGCTTATATGGATACTGACTGAATCCCCACCAGCCTGATCCGTTCAATTGTGTTCCTGAAAAGTAGACCCACCCATTCATCTTTTGGGTGGTCAGCTTTTCAAAGGACTGTACATTTATGATTATCTAAAATTACTAACAAAATTTTACGTTTGCCAAATCCTGAATATCCCTGGTCATTAAATTAACTTAAAAGGAAAACGAATCTATCTATTTATCTCCTAAGGATATGTGAGAAATCGTATCGTTACATCTTTATTTTGAGCGGTACAGGTCACAACTAAGGAGCTTTAAGTTAAAGGGGGTTCACATGATGCGTTTTCACAATCCGCAAAGTTGACTATTATTCATTTTGCTAACAAAAGTTTCAAATGCTCTAAATTAATTAAATGCCTGACAGCCTCTCCTGATATCAATCCAACAGAGAATGTGTGATGCATCATTAAAGGAAATTTGAAAGTTGAAAACAATATATTAGCAGATCAGGGAAACAACACACACTGCACACAAACTTTTTGAAGTTTTTATTCTTCTTGTGTGTGATGCTTACATTCATCGAGATATCCAACAGCTAGAAAACGTGCAAAAAGATTTACTGAAATGATTCGTGAAATTAAATATATACCTTGTTCTTTTCTCACTTGAAACTGAACGTCTTAGACATTATTAAATACAGATATTTATAATACTAAATTCAGTTGATGACATAAATATTTTACTAAAAGCTAGCATAAATCAACCAGAGGACATCTATTAAAAATTGCAACAGTATTGACTGAATAGTAGATAGTGAATGAGTTGCAAACTCGCCCTCTTTTGATAGTCAGTGCTAAGACGTTAAGACGTTTTGATCTTGATCGGATATTAGGTTGGTGCAAAAATAATGTCGTTTTCTCACATAGTAACATATGTGAGAAAACGACATTATTTTTGCACCAAGCTAATAGTAATTACTTGTGTATTATGTGCCTCTTCCTCTGTGTGAAACGCTTTTCTAAATCAATGATTCGATTATCCCTGTTTTCTGCATGTTGCTAGTGCTCTTTGTTATATCTTGTACGTTTCGTCTGTTTGTCCATTTTGGCCGGATGACTAATTCATTAATTAATATTAATAAAAATGTCTCTGCATTAATCCTCTCATTTTTTCCCCCAAAATGTGTTCCTCTGTTTCCTACGAGCGAAGCAATTTATTCAAATAGTTCCCTTTAAGACTTTTTTTTTCTTATTACTTCATCTTTTATTTCTTCATACTTCTTTTCTTATTACTATTAGGTTGGTGCAAAAAAATAATGACGTAATAACATCGTTTTTTGACGTTAAAAAATACGTCAAAAAACGACATTATTACGTCATTATTTTTGCACCAACCTAGTACCTACTGACATTACAACAATTATGTCATTCTCCCGCTTCATTTTAATCACACTTCGGTACTAACAAACTGAAAATTTAAAATTAATGGGACACATAAAGCAGAATGCCATAAAATAAAAGGTTTTGTGTTGCTAAATCAGATGTCACCATGAGGGCTAAATCAAATATGAAGTTTTAACGATTTTTGATTCTATAATTTCCTCTCATCGTTCATATATTGTTGGGTTTTTTTTATATTTTAAATCCACAATTATTTTGGTTTTCGCTTGTACTTATTTTTTGGAATGAGTCCTACAAGATATTTTCTGAAAATAAACTTACATAAAAGTTTTAGAAGTTTATGTTTCGAAAATAAAAGTTTTATTATTTATTTTAAACATTAATGGGAGTTATAATTTTAGACAAACGAAAAGAGTTCAGCTTAACGACATTTTCATCGATTCATAAAAGGTCAAATTAGTCTTCTGCTTAGTTTTCATTTTCAGTAAAAAGTGTTTTGGAAGGTTTCAGATCCTATTATAGTGCTGTAGATGCAATCCATGTAAGGTAAGAGGTTTACTGCCTTCCTCTATTTTTGGTGCCCTCAATATGCTCCATGAGAGTTAAGTTTTCCAAGTCCTTCTTTCTCGTTAAGTGTCTAATGAATTTCAACTGTCTGTTCCTGATTTTGATTAGAAATGTTCTTTCTGTTGCCATTTTCTTTAAGACTATCTTGTTACTTACTCGCTCTATTCATATGTAAAACAAATATTCCGAAAATATTTTCCCTGTTTCTCACGACTGGAGCAATTTATTTAAACAATTCACCTTACCCAAGACTTCTTCTTTTCTTATTGCCACCCACTGATATTACAACTACTCTGTCATTCTTTTTAGTATTAACAAACTGAAAACTTCAAATTAAAGGGAGACATTAAACAGGATGCCACAAAATAAAAGGTTTGGTAGTGCTCAATCTGATGTCACCGTGAGGACTAAATCAGATTATTAAATTTTAAAGATTGATAATTCTATTAGGTTGGTGCAAAAATAATGTCGTTTTCTCACATATGTTACTATGTGATAAAACGACATTATTTTTGCACCAATCTAATATTATTCTATCTGATCCTCTCATAGAATAAACATTTTTATTCTATTATTCTACTGCAAGCACATTTTGTTTGCTTGTTTTTTTTTTAATTTTAAATCCACAATTATTCTTTTTTTCTGGAATGAGACCTATAAGATATTTTCTGCGTATGAAGCTTATATAAACTTTTACAAATTAATATTTCGAAAAAAAAAGTGAGAAGTTTTATTATTTATTTTAAAAAATTAATGGGAGTAGTAATTGTAGGCAAACGAAAGAGCTCAGCTCAACATTTTCATAGATTGAAACAAAGAGGTCAATTTAGTTTTCTGTTTAGTTCTCAGTTTCAGCAAAATGTGTTGGGGAAGACTTCACTATACGCTGTGTAACGAATTATTAACGAGGTGACAATTTTCCATTTTGTCCAAAAAACTACACGTTGGAATTTAACGAAATTTTCACAGAACGATGGCAACAGTAAAATGCGCGTACCTTGGAAAAGTGTAAAGTTCCGCAAAAATACACAAAGAATATGGTCACCTAATTTACTTAAATTATAACTGTTCTAAATTATTAGCTAGGTGTAAATAAAACTCATGGAAACGAGAAAATAACGTTTTAATCGCTACAGATTTTTATGAATACATATAGTAACAGACATGAAATAAATAGAAATCATCAAGTAGACAGAGTTCAAAAATAACAATGGAGCTGGTTAATAAGGAATATGTGATCCTCTTCTTGAAATGATATAGATAAAGCGCTGGTCTATGGATCAGGTCAATTTCTGGATCTCCTTTGATGTAATTCCACAGGATATATTCACTATTGCCTGCTACAAGTCCTCCTTGATTCTAAATTGGCATCCATTCTCGTAAACCCGTCTCTTCACAATGCCCCACAAGTCTTCGATTGGAGAATTGGCCAACCAGTTCATTTTCCGATGTCCACATGAACCTAATTGTTGCAGGTACTCCGTAGTTTTATATGCTGCATGCAAGGGAGCATTGTTTTGCATAAATAGGGTTGTTCTCCTGAATGTGATCCTTTGCTTTAATCAAGGTTTAAGGTTCGCACTCAGGAAGGCTATATAAGCATCTTCAGTCGTTTTAATGCCGTCAGGCACTTTCCACGGACCAACGATGATACCTCCAATAATACCAGCCTCTATGATACTCTCTCCTCCTTTTTTTCGTCATAATCGTTCATGACGATGCCGTCTGTTTACGACCCAACATTGCCTCCAACTCTCAGGTCATCAATGGTAACACGAGTTTCATCCATGAACAAAAAGTTCGAGATGTCGACCTTCATTTTTTTTTCTGCCCATTTCAGCTTTTGTACGTCTCTTTTTGTCAATGGAGGCATTGTCACCGGTTTCAATGATTTTCAGACGTTTTTCAAAAGACGACATCGAGTAGTTCTGGACACCGTTGTTTCTCCAGTGCGCCTGAAAAGTTCTCCAGTGCGCCTGAAAAGTTCTCCAGTGCGCCTAAAAAGTTCTCCGATGCTCATGCCTGGGTTTAATTCTCAACAGAGAATGTTAGGAAACAACCAGTGAGTGAACCTTATCGGCCCTCTTACGTACCTTCGTAGCAGCTGCAACAAACCTTTTTCACAGTTTGCTGATATCTTCCAATCATTTTGGATATTTCTAATGTTGATTTATTTCTTGCAAGTTCAGGTGTTATAACAGAATTCTCAGAATTGCGACCCATAATTGCATTATAACATATTATAAAGTCGCTCGTTAATAATTTGTAAATGGCTGCGATTTTTTTTACACATTGCTCAGAGCCTTACAGTTTTTGCACAGCACGGGCGTATAACTGTTGTCATCATTATGTAAAAATTTCGTTAAATTCCAACGTGTAGTTTTTGGACAAAACGAAAAGTTGTCACTTCGTTAATAAATCGTTACACCGTGTAGTGCTGTAGATGCTATGCATTTTGCAATGTCATTTACTGCTTACTAAATCCATTTTCAGCCAAGCCTTTTAGAATATCATGAGAACTTGTAAAAGTACTCATGATATTACAAGTACTCATGAGATTCTTTTACAAGTACTTATGAGATTCTTTTAAATCCAGAAACTCTGCACCAAGACAGACTATATTGAATTATCGGTGGTGTGTCTTGTGAAGTCGAGTTGGTGATGTGTAGAAAGTCAAAGTGTACTTCGAAATCTCTGGCCAAATATTTACTGGCATATGCCTTCTGCCAGAGATGCATCGTGACAATCGATAAACTTTCAGCGAATAACCTCTGGGGCGTGGTTATTGATGCAACTGATAATAGAGAAGGCCTGTGCACGAAAAGGTGTTGCACGGCAGTCGTAAATTTTCTTTACCTCAACTAGAATAAACATACAAGAATGGTATACAGTCTGAAGTTGTTATGCAAATCACATAAACCTCAATAACTCGAATTCGCATTGAAAAAATTCTGTCAAATTTTAAACAGTTAATTTAGACGTGAAAATAAAGCGTGAGTTGAATTTTTATGTGGTTTTCAACGTTTTGTTAAAGTTATTGGAATTATAAAAAAAAGTCTGAAATTATGCAAAAACCAGAAAATCAATTTTTAACTTCAATAACAAGGTAATAAATTATCTAACAATTGATCAACATTTAGATTAGAACAAATAACAAACGTCTTTGAACAGTTTACATCTGAATATAGTGACCCTTCTCAATAACAGCCTGCAATCTATTATCAGTTGATATGTTCATTTCTTTTTCTTCTGTAGTTTCAATTGTTTAAATTGCTTCCCATCAGCCTGCTTTGCGATTATATTTTGTAACCAGCTTTCATCTTCACAATTGACCATAGATTTTCAATCGGATTCAGATCGAGACCTAACGGTTGTCATTCAATTATCTTCTCTCCTGTAAACATTTTACGCTTAAAGATTAATGGGTAACCTTAGATAAATGAAGAGTATTGTTCTGTATATATACACACTTCACTTTGAAACGACGAGGCTGGTTCTTGTACCATTCAAAGAAAATCTTGGTCAAAGTACCTACAATAGTTAACACTATTCATTTTAATTCCTTCATTCTGTTGTTATTTTTTCGACGAAAATAATAAAGATACATTATGTCCAATCCTAAATAGACTCATTTGTTGTCGCCATGACATCTACCCAAAATTCATCATTAAAATTCAGGGAGTGAAATTAGTAAATACTATACAACTCAAATACCTCGGTGTATGGATCAGTTATAACAAATTTAGTATCGGAGAAAAGGAAATTGAACATAGAATAGGCTGCGTTAGAGGTAGTTTCACCCAACACCACAAATTGCTACAAAACTAAAACATTAACCTGAAAATATTCTTAAATAGCCTCATCAGATCGAAATTTTCGTCTAGATGTCATGCATGTTGCTAAGCCCGTTCAGAAATATCTAAACTCTCAGCTATATACTACGGCTTTCTAAAATCAATGGTTAAAAATGGCTTTTAGCCATTGAAGCCTATAGATCTTGGTGAAGATCACATTTCTTCGAACCTTGTTGACTGGCGCTACAGAATTAGAAAAAAATAAAAACTGTATCAAACAAGAGAAGCCACATCACTTGCGGACTTTCAACAACAGCAACAACTAAAATGGATAGCATATATAAATTAAAGAGAAAATAATAATATTAATGTTCGACACCACTTCAAATAAGAGTTGAGGAAGAAAACCCCGATCAATACTGGAAAGAGTGATAATAGATGCAGGACTTGAGAAACCTATTTTCTTGAAAAATCGTTATAAGAGAAAGAACTTATAAATTTTAACCGACATTAGTACTGGCTGCTCAGCAAAGGAATACCTGGTGTTTCTCTTAAGGAAATGGCTACTATTACAATATATATATAAAGTTGTAGCCTAGGGTTTGGGAGATAGATCCCCCCATAGTCATATATATTCTGAATTTACAATATTCCGGGTACTTGGATAAATATATTTAATTTTGATTAGAGAGGGTCTAGGAGTACACAAAACCCCCACTGATTTTTTTTTCCTTTGATTTAAATTAAATTTAAATTTGAACAAGGGAATGACTCATATCCAATATAGAAGGAGAAAACCAGAAGATGGAGATCACATCGGTAAGATTATTGAGTAATACTGAAATGCATCATTTTTCTCCGCAAATTATAACAATCGTTTAAAATCAATCATGATTTTCTTACAAAAAATGCGTGAAACGTAGAAAGGCGCGGATATTTCGGCTAGTAGAATATATTTGTGGACTAATAGTAATGATAAAATTGAGTTGAGCTTTATTTGTGTGAGTACTCTTTAAACCAATATAATAGGAATGAAAGTCAAAATTTTAATGAAAGGAAATTTTTATTGCAACTTTCTAAACATTATGGTTCTTTACTTTTTCTGTCTTCTACTTTTTCGCATAGCAACTCATTTGCTGTTATTATTACACCGAGAAATAAAATGAAATTACAAATGAGTGTAAAAATGACACAACAGGAAGGAAGAGGACTGAGACAGACGGAAAGTACGAACTGAAATCTTCTCACGCCTCTGACATGCAATCTTACGCACTAGTTATTTTCAAGGTATGGCTTCTCGTCTTCGGACTGGAAGTGAGGAGTTGACTTAACGGGTGACATGCACCGAAACTGGTATTGGCGAAACGAGATCGAATTCCAGCTGAGACAGTTTTTGTTCACTTCTTTCTAGTAACCATCGGAATGGACTAAGTCTACATTCCATGATAGGTCAAGCTTGGAATTACTCTCAGCTGCTGGTACCATGCAGCCAAGTAAAACCCTCCACATATTTCTTGGAAAAGAGATTGGGCATCGTTAATACCAATGTCTGCCTATAGACAATTACGAGGGTCATTCAATAAATAAGGTGAATTTTTCGGTATAAGGACTTCTAATACAGATAGAAGCTTACTTTTTTTGTTTACTTTTTTTTGTTTTACTTCTTTTTCACATGGATTTAATTAAAAAGAAGCAAAACAAAAAAAGTAAGCTTCTACCTGTATTAGCTGAGAGTAATTCCTTTTATATAAAAGATTATATGAACACAAAAAAGGTTCCTTGAACATTACAATCGTAACCACATAAAATCAAGGCTCATTATCCATCCAACTTATCCTCATAATTTCCACTCCCCACAATCAGAACTTCTACCATTCGTACTGCACACTTCATTCATCATTACCATTTTGACATTACTTCTCTACCTTAAGTGGCTCTCGAGTTTTGTAATGGATGAATTTTAGTATATAAAAACACCTTTTACTTATAGCGTAGACGTAAGTAATAAAAAATATAAGTCGTTACCTTCAATTTATTTTTCTTGTTGGGGTTTAGGATAATTCAAGATATAAGTAGACGTTCCTTTCAATATTCGTAATTTAAAATTTATTTCCTAATCGTGAAAATCTTATTTAA
Source organism: Acanthosepion lycidas (assembly GCA_963932145.1). Classification (NCBI taxonomy): domain Eukaryota; kingdom Metazoa; phylum Mollusca; class Cephalopoda; order Sepiida; family Sepiidae; genus Acanthosepion; species Acanthosepion lycidas. The sequence continues at coordinate 52,558,790 of OZ010577.1, read as the reverse complement.
AATAGCCAAATTCAAATGTTCTACCATACATGGAAATTTATTAAATTTAATACGAGGGTCATTCAATAAATAAGGTGAATTTTTCGGTATAATGACTTCTAATACAGATAGAAGCTTACTTTTTTTGTCTTACTTCTTTTTCACGTGGATTTAATTTCTTTTGCAGATTAAAAAAAACTTTGGGAGTTTTGGTGATTAACAAAGATGGCCGACCAAGAAGCATGCTCCAGGATTGAACATCGGTCAGTTATCAAGTTTTTAGTTGCTGAAGGGTGCAAACCAGTTGAAATTCATAGGAGAATGTCAACTGTTTATTGTGCCACATGTTTCAGCCAAAAAAATGTCTACAAGTGGGCTAAATTGTTTAAAGAAGGACGGAGAAGTGTTGAGGATGAAGACAGGCCTGGGAGGCCTACAGAAGTGAGGTCTCCTGGGGTGATCGAATCAGTCAATGACCTCATTCAGTCTGACAGAAGAACTACTGTGAACTGCTGGGGCAGGTCAAGAAAGACATAAAAAACAAACGCAGGGGTCATCAGTCAGAAGCAGTCATCTTGCATCATGACAACGCAAGGCCTCACACAGCAGCCCAAACGGTGCAGACCATTAACAAGCTGGGCTGGGAACTGCTCCCTCATCCCCCTTACAGCCTAGACCTTGCCCCTTCAGACATTCATCTGTTTGGTCCCTTGAAAGCTTCACGAGAGGCACGAAGTTTAAAAGTGACGATGAAGTCAAGTGTTGTGAGCAACTGGTTGAGACATCAGTCCAAAGATTTTTACGCTGAGGGAATACAGAAGCTTGTGCACAGATGGGAAAAGTGTGTGACAGTGCTGGGAGACTACGTTGAAAAAAAAAGTAAGCTTCTATCTGTATTAGAAGTCCTTATACCGAAAAATTCACCTTATTTATTGAATGACCCTCGTATAAACACGATCACTGTTTACATATAGACTCAAGTATTAACCTAATCAATGTTTTCTTATAGACTCTCATACAAAACGATTTATGTTTACCTATTGACTCAAGTATAAACCCAACCAATGTTTTCTATTGACTCAAGTCTACACCCGAACAATATTTACCTATAGACAAGTAACCACGTCACACCGGTTCCCGTACGATAACCGAGCCAGGTCAGTATCTAGATGGGTTAACGCTTTAGAATACTAAGTGCTGTAAGCTTGAATGTGGGGGTCGTGTAGTGGATAATGGCTCGGAATTGTTGATCGGAGATAATGGCTCGGAATTGTTCCGGTTGGGTTCGTTATATTCACTGACGCGCAAATATCTTCGAGAAAGCTATGGGTTAACTAGTAAAATTTGTATCACTAAATCGTTGTCTGAAAAAAAATTTCTTCCTATTTAAAAATATTATGTTTTTAAATAACCTGCAAAGGGTCGATAAACCGTAGAAAACGAATCAATCAAGTAAACACCATTGTCACGAGAAATGCATTGCTCGTACAGCGATGATCTACAAAAATAATTTATGTTTGCAGAACGATTTCGTTTGCAACACGATTCAGATGATTTTATTTTTATTTTCTGTGTTTTTTATATTTTGTTTGTTTTGTTTTTGTTTTCGCTATTATTTTGTTATTTTTTTTTTGTTATTTTTTTGTTGCTGTTTAACATGAACAGTCATGTTATTGTTTTAAGATCTGCAGTAATTTACTTTTAAATGTTTTTCTTGACATCAGTGGCATTGAGAACTTTTAGCCATGAGCGTTATCCTTGTGTAATAAGGATGCCTCTTTCAGATTGAAATAAATCGATCTTTCTATGATAACATATCTCTGTTTCTAAGACTTAAACGAGCCCAAAATGAATCGTCAAATCTCAGAGACGTTTGTTTTTGTTTTTTGTTTTGTTTTGTTGTTTTGTTTTTTGTTGTTTTGTTTTGTTTTTTGTTTTTTTGTTTTTTTTTTAGCTGTTACTTTGGTTGTCGTTCTGCCGGCCATGTTGATCTCCTCTTCACAGAAAGAAGTGAGATACTTGCGCGCAAAGCTCAGTGGTAAAACGACTGTCGCTAGAAATGCAACGTTTTGGAGACTAAATTGGCCTTATAATCTGAACCTCGATCAGATACATTTTACAATTCGGACAGTTTTCCTCGTCTTTGTTGTTTGTTTTATCACCACTTGTAAGTTGCGTGCCATCAGGCCTTCTTCGAATATCTGTTGTGTTTTCTTATGTTGAATCTTGCTGCGTCGGACTTAGTTCCAGAGCAATATGTTAATGACAACGATTACTGGCATTTTTTTGAAGATATAGGAAATCAGTTGACAGGTTTTGTTTTTAAGCCTACTGGGTGTCTAGCTACCTTATTTACCAAAAACGTATGTTGAGGAAATCGGCTTAGTCACTAATAATGCAGCAGATAGTACTGGGTTACATCGTACCACTAGTAATCATAAAGTGATTTGAACATAACTCATTTTTTCACTGAAACTTCGTTGATGCTCATATATTAGGTCTATGGTATTCTCAACATCCTTCTGTAGAGCCACATTTCTGTTGCTTCAAATCTCTTCTTCACCCTTGAGGAGATTGTCTAGGATTCACTGCTATATAGGAGGACTGATATTACGTAACAATTCAGTAGTCTTTTCTTTGTTTCTAACGAAATTTTCCTGTGTCTTACTTTGTTTAGCTTTTGGAAGGCATCTTTCGCTATCCCAATGCGCCTTCATGTTTCAGTGTTGCACTTTCCGTCCGCTGTTTAAACACTTCCCAGATATTTAAATTGTTGCACTGGTTTGATTTTGGTATTTCCAATTTGTAATTTGGATGTTAGGCAGTTCATTTTAATCTTATCATTTGTATATTAAATAAGTTATACATATTTCAAGGTATTGTGTCCCTTACTGAAATATTTTTTTTTCATTTAATGTGAGATTTTTGTATAATAATGGCTTCTAGATATACATATATTTTACCCAGGTCAAAATCAGCATCGTTCATTAAGGTGTTGCAAATTTTATTGCCCCAAAGTGGAGTTAGAAATGCCAGTATTTCATATTGCTTGATTTAAAGGGTCTATAGTCCAAGTATACAGAAGGTGAACTAAATTTTCAAGAAATTAAACCAGACCTCATGTTCCTATCTGAAACTGGACTCGGCCATTCTATTCCTGTTCAGGAATAAACAATCCCGTACCACGCGCCAATACTCACAAAAGACACTTTAAATTGACATGACTATGGACTTGGGGCAAATATAAAAGGACAGGTTCTTGTTGTACTCACAATGAAGCTCCCGGGTTCGAATGTCTGTTGGGTTTCAAGCTCACTACAGGCCTCAAGTGGACCTCTTATATTTCTATCATCACTAAAGATTGTGGAAAAGTGCTCGGTTCGTTACACCGCTCAAGAAATTACTTGATCCTGCTATACTCTATCTTTACCAGAGTTAGATCAGACTAAAATTATTGAGTGTCGCTGTTCTATCTGGAGTGGAACTGTCCAGACTTGACTGAGTTCAAAAATGTTTACACGTCCTCGTGGGGGATTAATTATTTCCCATCCAGTGACCCCTTCCCTACAGAGGAAACGTTGCTAGCTTCTATCTACTCTAACGTCATTTTCATAGCAAGTGTTCAAACGAACTATATTCTTTAGTTCCACCTGTTCAGACCTTCACAACTTGGACCCGCCATGCGTCTTACACGGGGCTGACTCATTCCAATTCTCTTCATAAGGAGAAAGTTCCACTCAATAAACCTCTTCCCTAGAACTGTTACTTTGTGAAAAAGACTTTCCTCGATAACTACAATGTTAATCACTTCAAGTCTAGTATCAACTGTTATCTATTTTACATATTCCTATAATATGCATTTCTTATTTCCTCCCTTTACGAACTTTCAATAACCTGATTCAGCAACCCTGTGCCTTAAGTAGCTGTTGGCCCTTGTTTTGGCTGTATAATAGTATACAAAATACTAAGGAATTTGGCATTTTTCGTTCTTTCAAGCAGCGAAGGTTTTGATGATAGTGTACAATGCATAGTTATTCATCTTGTGAAGGACACTAAGTAATCGAAAGACACCTGCCCTAAAAATCAATTAGAGCTTTGTAAAATAGATTGTGTATTCATACGAAAATACTTAACCTATTGCAACCAAAAGAAAATTTTCTCAACTTTCTTATTTACTCGTGTCCACTTAAATGGAATGTAATAATTATGTTATCAAATCCTAAACTCACATTTATGTGTTAATTCTCCGTTTCCTTGTAATATTGTGGAAAAAATGGAAATTTTAAAGACGGCTATTAACCTTTGGGGACAATGGGTTAGATCTAAAGTCGTCAAATTTTAATTGCTCGAAAGTATTGAACATGTTTATGTATACGGACTAGGAAGTTCAAAACAATTCCGTTTTACTAGAAAGGATAGAAAAAGGATCGTAAGTTAAATTTGTTTAAATATCAGGTAGTTAGGAAAGTAATTAAGTTTGACTAAAAATCTACAAGAACAAATATAATGTAATTTTATTCAAATATTATTTATAAAAATTGTAATCATATTCCTTTTCAACGACTGCAGCCTCACGAGAAAAAAATCCATTCTACGTTTTAAGAAATCTGGGTTTGTCCCAAGTTTTAGATAACTGGATTTGTCACAACGTTTTAAGAAGTCTAAGTTTCTCTCAATGTTTTAAGAAATCAGGGTTTGTTTCCACGATTAATAAATCTGGGTTTGTTTCCACGATTAATAAATCTGGGTTTGTTTCCACGATTTAATAAATCTGGGTTTGTCTCCACATTTTAATAAATTTTGGTTTGTCTCCACGCTTTAACAAGTCTGAGTGCATCTTCCCTGTTTTAAGAAGACTTGGTTTGTCACAAGCTTTAGAAAACTGCATTTGTCACAACGTTTTAAGAAGTCTGAGATTGTCTCCACGTTTTAATAAATCTTGATTTGTCTCTACGTTTTAAGAAATCTGAGTTCGTCATCGCATTTTTAGAAATCTGGCTTTGTCACAAACTTTAGAAAGCTGGATTTGTCACAACTTTTTAAGAAATCTGAGTTTGTCTCCACGTTTTAAGCAAATAAAGTATTTACCAATTATATAATAGTCTATTGATCAAAGAAATGACAATCCCTAGGTGCAAAATTTGGAGAATATGGGGGAGATGGATTACATCCATTCGTAACAATGTAATTTTGGGGTGAGTTTGATTTGCAGAGTATGCGCTAATAATATCATACTGGAGAACACTTTTTTTCTGTTTATCAAATGAAAATACACCCGATGTAATGTTTTATTTACGTAATGAAGTATCAGTGATAATCCTTCCGTGATGCAATCGTTGATAATAAACTACATCTTTCATATTCCTCCAAACACAAATCAAGGACTTTTGTGGTTGGAGTTCAGGTTTTGTCGTCGGCACTCGTTTCTCATTTTGTGATAACCAGTGTCTTTTATTTTTTCTGTTGAGATGTAAAACCCACTTTTATCACCTATTACAATATAAAGCTGTTGAGGGTTCCACCCCTTTTTATACAAATGGACTCACCCAGTGTGTACATATACTACGTCTACGTGAAGACCCGAGAGAGCAAGACCGAAGAGTCGAGTCGAGTCGAGTCCAGAGTGACAGAGTAAAAGGTTGTAGGTAACCGGAAGAGTGAGAGTGAGGTAACAGCGTTGTAGGAGTCACAGTGAGCGAGCACGTAGACTCGGTACGAAGTCATACAGCGATACTTCAATACCAAAGACTTTATATATATTTTGCTGCTAACCCGTATTCCTGGAACTACTAACCTGAATTACCAGTTTTTATTATTACGTTAATACATTATTTTCATATATTCATTCCTGACGTTTGTTATTTATTGGTACCGGATTTCATCCCGGAATCCACAACAAAAGCAAAAATGGAAGATGAGCATTGTTTGTTAAAAGGCAGCTGCAGATCAGAGAAAGGTGTGCCTTCTTCTCTTCATGAACCACAATTCCTTCTTTACCACACAGGCTCTTGAATTGCACTTCTTACCTCCTACTCTTACGGCTTAATACAACAATATCCTTTAATAACCTTCTATATTGAGTGGCACTTGTGCCTTGTATTGAGTGCACATTATTAAAGAAAAGACAAAAAGAATACGAAGGGAATAGGGATGATTAATCTCGGTGTATGTGGCATGGCGGGTTTTAGCTGAGAAAGTCAGAACTGATGTAACTCACGAGTGTAATTCGACAGAACGTTCGCCATGGAAATAGAGTAGTGAGTGTAGTGATGTCTCATCTATGGGGAACGGATTGTTGAGTGGAAAATAATTACCCACCCACAAGGCCTCGGAAACTCTTTGGAATTCTATCAAGATTGCAGAGCGAGGACATTTTTGGTCTAATCTGACTCTTGTAAAGATAGAGCATAGTAAGAGGAGGGTTACAAGAAACCGACCCTTTTCCTAATATCTTTAGCGATAGCTTGTTCTGCTTGAAGTCTGGGTTGAACTTGCGTCTCAATAGGCTTTCAAGTCAAAGGACCTCTTCCAGAGAACAACCATTCAGTATGAGAAGTGAAAATTTAGCATCTTCTTAGTAATGATTGAATAATACTAGTTTGGATTTGGAGGTATTGAATGTTACATGCCGGTTTTTCACCATTGAGCTGTATGGGCTCGTGATGACAAAGAAAAGAATTTCAAGAACACACAAGCACTAGATGTGGCGTGTATCTGAGGGGAGCCGTTTCAGACATGAAAGAGAATACATCTACATCGCTTGTCGATTAAGGCTCTCTGAAAACCTTTCTCTATCAGTCCCACGCTAGCTCAGCGAATCAAAATCGACTTCCTTATTATGTCTTACATCTGACCTCGAAGGTCAACCTTCTCCTAAAAAATAATAGTCTGATAAACTATTATTTAACACCTGGAAAAAAGGAATTATAGTAGATTAACACAGTGAAAAACAAGAAGAAAATTATATTTTCTATGATACTGAACAAAGCATCTTTTTTTTTCAAAATTCCATAATGAAGCGTCCTCTGAGACCCAAGAAATTAACGTAGACATCTACCAAGGTTCGCTTCCTACTTTACATGAATGATCTTACCTAAGTAATGTTCGTGAATATCTATGCAGATGATACAACGGTATATGTGTGCATCTCGAAAACGAAAGATGACCAGAGCTTGGTAGCTGATCTCTCTTCTGACCTAACTTTAACAGCTCAGAGAGAGGGGAGAACTAGATGGTCACATTCAATGCCTCAAAAACCAAAGTAGTAACATTCCACCATCGCCGATCGGATCCAGAATTTTCATTAATCACAATGAATGGTTGTTCCCTCAGGGAGGCCCTGTGCCATGGGCGCCTACTGAGATTTAAAATCATCCCGGACCTCAAGTGGAACTCATACATATGGTCCATCGCTAAAGATGCTGGTAAAATAGTCGGTTCCCTGTACCGTTCCAGTAAGTAACTGACTCTTCCTGATACCATCTACCTTTACAAGAGTCAAATCCAGGCCGAAAAAGAGGTACTGCTGTTATATATGGGCGGAAGCTACCCAGTCTTCACTTTCCAGTCTCAATAGATTGTGGGTGACAATTATTTTACAATCCCTTTCTCATAGACGAGACGTCACAAGAATCTCGCTGCTCTATCGCTATTTCCATGGAAAATGCTCAGAAGAACTACATTCCCTTGTTACACCGGTTATAACCTTCACGGCTAAGACCGACCATGCCACGCATATTGTAGCGAACCACCCTCATTCACTTAGTATTCCATTATTGAGATGTAAGTTCCACTCGAGCAGCTTCTTCCCACGAACCACTGCTTTGTGAACCAACTCCAAAGAGGATGCTTCCTCGATCACTACAATCTTTAGCTGTTCAAGTCTAGGATTAACCGATATCTTCCACACATGTACGAATAAGCTGTGCCTCTTATTCTGTAAGTCTCTACCTCGAGTGGTCCTTGGGCCCTGTATAGGGTGGACATCAATATAAAAAAAAATACTAATACTAGACACAGTTTCTTGTCATTCAAACATGGTTTGTCCTTGCTTGACAAATTTCATAAGGGTAAAATACGTAATTACTTTCCGAAGACCCCAGTATATCTGTTGATATTTATATATGCAGATATGTGTGCATATTAAATGCTTCTCTGAAGGTTTATACGAAATAAAAGAAGAAGCGTCTTCGTTACAGAGCGATTTACTAAGAGTAGCTTAGATGTGGCACAAGGCCGAAAGATTTGGAGTATCCAGTGACGTTCGAACTCACTACTCAGTCTTAATTGATCTAGCAAGACAAGCTTACTAACCATTACACCACGTCCTAGTGGCCTGCTACTTACTGATAAAGTTAACTACATATTAGTCGGTATAACTAGCCTTTGTAACTGTTAGCAATATGAACGCTGATTTTCAAAGCAGTCTAGCCGTTCCCACTTAGAAACTTTAACATTATACAATTTTTTTCATTTTTTGAATCATTTCACCCCATGCAAGGCAGGAATGCCACTAGAACGCAGGGAATTACAGAAGGTGAAGGCGAGAGAAAAGACTGGATATAGTGGGGGTCGAGGAAAGGATAAAAGCTGAGCAGGGTTCAAGAAAACAGAAGATGGTGATTTACGTTGCATTTAAATTTTTGATGATTGTAATTATCAGAGAAATAAGGAAACGGAAGGAAGTCCCACAGACAAGAAGTGCCAAGAAGTGCGAGAAAATAAATAGAATAGAAGTAGGAGTTACATTAAACTATTTCAACGGTAAAAGGGTTGGACGTAGATGCTAGTCCAGTAGCACTCTTAAATTCACGTAGTCCAGGTACCAGGGAAAAAAGCTCATCAGAGCAGTTGCCATAAAATATTTGTAGAAAAGACAGAGGGAAGCCACGTTGTGTCGGTGAGAAAGTGACTAAATTCGGGATGCCAAGTCAGGATAGATTACATTACAGTTCCTTCTTTAGATTTTGTCAAAAACCTCGAAATGAATAGCAGGAGCACCAGACTAGATCATCCTGCACTCTAAACGACAATTGCTGAACATTAAAAATTATATTATTCCGCTGTTTATTTATATATATATATATATATATATATATATATATATATATATATATATATATATATATATATAAGACTGATTTATATATATATATATATATAAGACTGATCTATATATATATATATATATATTTCAGACTGATCTATATATATATATATATATATATATATATATATATATATATATATATAAGACTGAAATATATATATATATATATATATATATATATATAAGACTGATCTATATATATATATATATATATACATATATAAGACTGATCTATATATATATATATATATACATATATAAGACTGATCTATATATATATATATATATATATATATATATAAGACTGATCTATATATATATATATATATATAAGACTGATCTATATGTATATATATATATATAAGACTGATTTCTCTCTCTCTCTATCTCTCTCTCTATCTCTCTCTCTCTCTCTCTCTCTCTATATATATATATATATATATATATATATATATATATATGTATGTATGTATGTATGTATGTATGTATATAAAACTGATCCCATTAGTAAAACTGTTATTTAAGTTCCTTCTGTGAAGAAAAAGCGCCACTTCTCATCGAACACGGAACGTTCATACTATGTTTTTGACTGGATTATATGTAACGTGGTGACGTTGCTGTAACGTGACGTGGTGACGTTGCTGTAATGTGACGTGGTAACGTTGCTGTAATGTTTCCTGACCCCAAACTGACCACTCATCTCCAATTTTGTCACTACTTCGTGGCAACGTTATAAACTGCTGTCTCTAAAAACATTCCGCATCTTTTCTTCACGTAAAAATATGTAGAGACAGTATAAACATTTTTAGTCACTAGTGATTTCACGTTTTAATATCTTCCTGGAAATGATTATTTATTTTCTGCTAATGTAATGTTACAAGCAATAATTGCATCCCAAATTTCCAGGAACCGATTTTATAAAAGCAGAATCATTAGAAACCTGTTCTGCTTACTTTCTTTTCACTCTGAGAATGGAAACAAATCACTTTCTAGTATCAAAAGAATTTAACCATTTTGATAATTTAATAGAAAACCTTTATTTATTAAGATATTTCCAGATTGAAATTCTGTTATCATATTTCCGTTCAGAAGTTCAATGCTTTAAACTCTAGTGCCATCAGCTGTGTTATGGTTTCTTATAAATATTCGAAATGAATCGCTGCAGATCACCCAAAGTTTCATTGGAAAACCTAACAAATTTATGACTAGAAGATTTGCGACATTTTTAGCTTCAAGACGATTTTATTCGTTATCACAAAAACGCTCTTCCAACCTCCATAGAACTTACAGCAATGGCATTAATTATATCTTAGCTATTATATATCGGCTATTAATATGTAAGATTATTTTCGGATAAATCAACAACCGGTTCGCTAAGCTTTTATAATATTAAAAATTGATTCGCGCCAACCAGTGTGAACCGGTAGGATGCCGCCACTGCTTTTAAGACAATTATTTACAACGTTACCTTTTAACGTTGCGGGAGTGTTGTGGAAAGTCTACCAAAAAACGTTTTTGCAACCTGTATGCAACGCAGAAGAAATGTTATAACAAAGTCCTTTTTTACCTGGTTTCTACCTTGTCATTTATTTGCACACCATGACAAATTTACAGTTTGTACCTGTAAATGCATGAACACTGTCTGGAATTAAATATGCCTGCTTGTATACGAGTAATTTATATGCAAGCTACGTTAAGGTTTAAACGAATAAGATACATTTGAATTTTATCAGAATAATTTTAAAAAAAGGAACTCACCGTATATTTCAGAGATTTGATTGTTATTAACATAATTCGCTGATGGTGAAGTAGAGTCGGAAATTTATATTCATTGGGAATTAATTAAAATATTGAATTGTGGCGTGACATGAAAGAAATAGCGAGAAAACAACGTCAATGATAACAAATTGAATCGAACGAAATAGGAAAATTACTTATGAGGTTGAATAATTCAACGACATATATCAATTCTTTTTTACTTTATTTCATGTTGAATATAAGTCTTATAGTACAAAAATGTTAATTTATTAATAGATATGAGATTAAAGGTCCGGTTTATACTTGAATCAAATTGTAGATATAACTCCGGTTTGCATTTGAATCAAAAGTTAGACATCAATTTGGTTTACGCTTGAATCAAAATGTAGATATTAATCCGACTTTCATTTTGTCAAAAGGTAGACATAGGTTCGGTTTACCCTCCAGTCAAAAGATAGACATAGATCCAGTAGGCACTTGCTTCAAAACATGGACGTAGGGCTGTTTTATATTTGCGTCAAAAGGTACACATAGGTCCGGTTTGCACTTGAATCAAAAGGTAGACATATGTTCAGTTTGTAGTTGAGTCAGAAAGTAAACATGAATCCGGTTTTCATTTGAGTCAAAAAGTGGACATAAGTCCGGTTTACACTTGAGTCAAAAGGTAGACATACGTCCAGTTTGCACTTGAGTTAAAAAGAGGACATAAGTCCGGTTTGTAATTGTGTCAAAAGTTAGACATAGATTCAGTTTATGATAGCATTACTGAAGAAACAGCATACTTTAGATAATCCCGGGATGTTGAGGAGAAAGATCACCAATGAAAATCACCAGTTACCAGCGCCGTGAAAAATAGTAATTAAGAGAATTAACGTGAAAGTGAATATCAGTAAATTTTGCTTCATCTCATTGTAATCCATATCAACCTCGTATTAATATAAAGTGACACCTTTTTTTTATTTTCTAAATCTAAACTATAATTATAAACTGTATACTTCACTAATTGGGAAATTTCCAACTGTTTATCTGAAAACAAAAAATAAGAACTTTAAGCAAAAATGGTCACCATATATGGAATTGAATGAAAACGACAGTTTAAACTGACACCGGTGGATTATTTGTTTAGGAAAACGTTGTTTTTTTTTCCCCTAAATAAAAATCAGTAATTCCCAGTAGAAGCTTAAAATATTAAAAGAACAATTTATATTCTCCTGGCGTCAGTTACAAATAGCGCATTATTTCTTTTTTCCTCTGTATCGAAAATTATAATTATAAACTATAATTTTAGAAAGTGAACATTTCACTGAAAAATGTTGGAAAATTTACAAGCTTTTATCTCAAATCAAAAATAAAATATGAACATTATGCACAATATATGGAAAAAATAAGACTTTACTTTAAACTGACACCAGGAGTATTTTTGTTAATGCTGTAGTGTCTTGTCAGACAACTTCTTTAGCAATCACATTTTGCAAGCTTTTATTTATGAATTTGCTTGATTCACTCCAGGTGTTAAGCTATTGTTACTCGGTTCTAGGATAAGCAAAGTAAACATTAAAGGCATTAAAGTAGGAATATTTGTCATAGAGCGATAGAAAGAAGCTTGTCACGCAAGTTATTGCTGAAAATCAATCCTAAATGAATACGTCATTATTCTAACAAAAGACATATCTCTACGAATGGTAACAATGAAATATTTTCACTACTAATGCCTAGAAGATAACTTTTCAATTCTATCTTACATGTTGTGGTAAATTATTTGTAATATATTTTGTCTTTAGATTCTTTTAAAAAGGCATCCATATTTCCAGTTCGTCATCTTCATTATCGCTTAATGACTCGTTGTTTCATTCTCTTTAATGAATTCAAACCGTTAGTAACGATGTTATTTGGCACTTTAAATTTAAAATTCGTAGATGAAAATGATCATTAACTAATGGTATCTTAATTCCAATTTCCATATATATATATATATATATATATATATATATATATATATATCCCGAATAATACTTTTGATCAGATATCTTCCCGATTCTAGAAATATGTATATTACCATAATATAGTGCAACCTCGGTTCCCGAACTTCTTACATGTCGAACAAATCGGTTTTCGAACAGAAAATTCGAGATGAAAATGCCTCAGTTATCGGACAAAATTTCGCTTCTCGAAGAACATTCCCGAATCGATTTAATCCAAACGGAATAATTTCTGAGTCGACCGCTGTGTGTTGTGTTGTACTTTTTTATCCAATTTTAGTGTACTGTGACTTTTTTTTCTCTATATTGATTCCCATTGGAAAAACAGTTTCGGTTTACGAATATTTCGGGCTAAAAGCAGCCCTCAGGAACGAATTAAATTCGTGAACCGAGGTTCACCTGTATTGTGATTTCCGAACTAAAACTTATCTTTTGTAGTACATTACTTCAGACGAGTTTTATGGCTTGAGATTTCATATTTGCGAAGGTGTCCATATTTAGAAGATAACTTTTCAATTCTATTTTATATGTTGTGGTAAATTATTTGTAATATATTTTGTCTTTAGATTCTTTTAAAAAGGCATCCATATTTCCAGTTCTTCATCTTCATTATCTCTTAATGACTCGTTGTTTCATACTATTTAATGAATTCAAACCGTTAGTAACGATGTTATTTGACGCTTTTTGCAGTTTTCTTGATGTTTTTTCGCCACCTTTATCAGTAATTAACACATTATTATCACTTTTATTACATATCATGAACGGTTTTTTCTTCTGGCTTGAAAATATAATTTCTTTTGATAGTTGAGGAAATTCTATCTTGGTCTCATTTCAACAATAAAAATCACCATCAACTAATAGCAACATAAAATACCATTAATTTTATTACAAACACTACTACTATTACATAAAATACCATTAATTTTATTACTAAGACTACTACTACATAAAATACCATTAATTTTATTACTAAGACTACTACTGCTACTATATAAAATACCATTAATTTTATTAGAAAGACTACTACTACTACTACATAAAATACCATTAATTTTATTACAAACACTACTACTACTACATAAAATACCATTAATTTTATTACTAACACTACTACTACTACTACATAAAATACCATTAAATTTATTACTAAGACTACTACTACCACATAAAATACCATTAACTTTATTACTAAGACTACTACTACATAAAATACCATTAATTTTATTACTAAGACTACTACTATTACTACATAAAATACCATTAATTATATTACTAAGACTACTACTGCTACTATATAAAATACCATTAATTTTATTAGAAAGACTACTACTACTACTACATAAAATACCATTAATTTTATTACAAACACTACTACTACTACATAAAATACCATTAATTTTATTACTAACACTACTACTACTACTACATAAAATACCATTAAATTTATTACTAAGACTACTACTACCACATAAAATACCATTAACTTTATTACTAAGACTACTACTACATAAAATACCATTAATTTTATTACTAAGACTACTACTATTACTACATAAAATACCATTAATTTTATTACTAAGACTACTACTACATAAAATACCATTAATTTATAAATTATAAATAATCAATAAATAATCTATAAATTAATTAAATTATCAATTATAAAAAATCTAATTAATAATAAATTAATAAATAATCTAATTAAATAAATAATTAAATAAATAAATGATAAATAATAACTATTAATAATAATAAATAAATAATGTAATTAATAATAAATTAATTTGTAAATTATAAATAATGTATAAATTAAGAAACGTAATTCGTTAGGTCCTGCCATAAACAAATTTCATCCTGTATCTGTCTATATTTATGAGATGAGGCACTATTTACATCATTCGAACTATTGACCTCATCATATTTATCACAACGTTTCGGCCTTCTTCAGGTGGTTAAAATGTCGAACTGGACCCTTTATTTCGCTCGCTACGGTAGATGGTTCTAGTTCCACGTGCCATGTCTAATGGATGTCAGTTATCAGTTATCTCCTGTTAATGCACCTCTCTAAGTTTTCCACTGCCTTCGCAAGGTATTGAACTCACAACTCTTTTGGTCCTGTCACTGGATCTAACAAATGCCTTTATCCACTGTGCCATTTGTCCTTAAGGATATCTGCGTACGAATTTCTGGGACTTATAAACTTAATGCCTTCAGCAACTATTTTTACCAGTGCTTATATTGCAATTTTTGCTGTTGTCATTCCATTTTTTTACCAGAGCTCATATTTCAATTTTCATTGTTATTATTGCTTTTCACTGGCACTCCTTATTACTGGTTCCCATATTGTATTCACTTCTATGCTTGGTCGGCTCAGAAGATTTTTGTGGGCTATGTACTGATTCCTTAAGTTTACGAATTTTCCAATGATGTTCTTTGTCTATGATTTCAACCTGATCCCTCAGAGGGCGGTGATCTCCCTTTTCTCTCCATATGTGGTCAGCCACTTTCCCTCGTGTTACAGGTTTTTGGTGTTCTTGAAGCCTTACCTTAAGGGGGTGGCCTGTCTCCCTTTTATATTTCTTTCCGCAGTTGCACGGGATGGTGTACACACAGTCTTTAGTCATGTTCTCCTCTATGGGGGGTCTTACTCGGGAGAGATATCAGCGAAGTGTCGTCAAGCTTTTGAAGGTTGTCCTGATGTTATATGGACTGCAGATCCTTTGTATTTCCTCCCATAGCCACCTCACATAAAGCAGGCAGGCAGTTTTCTGAGTGTCGTCCTCCTCCTCTTGTACCCGCCTATCCCAGGTTATTGGGGATGCTGCCATGTGCCCAGGGTAGTTGTTATGTTGTAGGGTACTATTTATACTGACCAATTCTTTATGTAATGTCTCTGGGTCGCCACTTACGACTTTTGCTCGGAACAGCAGACGATCCCTTTCTTTACGCTGTATGGATGGTAGGATTTGAAATTGAGGTACTGTCCGGTGAATGTCGGTTTGCGGTATACGGATGTCTTGAACCCATGCTCTCTTCGAGATATTAGAACATCCAGGAATGGGAGTGTGTTGTTACTCTCTTTCTCCATCATGAACTGTATTGAAGGTCTTATTGAGTTCACTTGGTCCAGTAGAACTTGGACATCTTCCTGGTGTGGCCAGTGTATGAAGGTGTCATCTACATATCTTAACCATAGAATTGGCCTTAGAGATATAGATTCTAATGCCATTTCCTCAAAGTATTCCATGTATATATCCATCTATTATCTTTGAAAACCAAATTTCACCTTTGGGAACCAATTTTAATGACAAATGTAGTTTGTGTAAATAAATGATGGAAAAGCATAGCCGAAAGACAAACATTACTGAGAACTCCGAAGGATAAGAAGTTATGGAGAGCAGTGATCGCGCACGTCCTGAATGTGTACAACAACAACAAGAAAAAGTAGTGGGATGAAGAGAAGGAGGAAGAGGGGGAGGAGGAGGAGAAGAAGAAGAAGAAGAAGACGACATTGATGACGACGACTACTACTACATAAAAGACCATTAATTTATAAATTATAAATATTCAATAAATAATCTATAAATTAATTAATTTATAAATCTACTATTTGCCCGTGCATTGAATATTGCTGCCATATCTAGTCTGGAGCTCTCGACAAAATCCAAAGAGTCTGTAATATTATAATTCCTGACCTGGCATCTCGGATTCAGTTATTTTCCCACCACAGTGACATGCACTCCCTCTGTCTGATCTATAAATATTTTCAGGGTATGAGCTTTCCTCCTTGGTATCCTTACCCCTTGAATTTAAGCGTACTACTAGATTGGCAACTAGTACTCATAGTTTTGCTGTTGAAATAGCTAGACGTAACCGTTAGTTCTATTCTAATAGTTTCTTTATTCGCATTTCTCAGCTGTGAAACACTCTTCTGCTTTCTTGCTTTTTCTGTCGCCAACAATCTTCAAAAACTTAACACCAACTTCTATCTTCTGTCTTCCATAAATCTGTCTTTTATTGTCCTTTCTCATCACTAAAGTCTTCTCATTTTCTGTAGCGGCTTTATTGCTTTGCTTGGTGTGAAATGATTAGAAAATAAAAAAATTAAAAAGGGTAATTCGTGAAATTTAGGCATTTTAAGTATTAGGTTCTGTCATAAACAAATTTCATCCTTGGGAAACAATTTTAACGACAAATGTAGTTTGTGTAAATAAATGATGGAAAAGTATAGCCAAGAGACAAACGTTACTTAGAACTCCGAAGGATAAGAAGTTATGGAGAGCAGTGATTGCACACACCCTGAATGGGTACAACAAGAAAAAAAAGAAGGGGGATGATAAGAAGAAGAAGAAGAAGAAGAAGAAGAAGAAGAAGAACAACAACAACAACAACAACAACAACGACTACTACTACTACTCATCATCATCATCATCATCATAATACTTGGTAATTAAAATAATTTTAGATTAGACTAAAATACATTTTATTTTATTTTTTTTTTGCACGGCAATCGCAGCGTACATAGTGGATTTAAAGAAAAAATGTTGTTCACCTCCAAGGCTGCATACAGCAAGAATAACGTCGGAAAAATATTTTAGAACTTACTTGGTCTCTTCTACTCCATCCGCTATATCAACCTGATTTAGTATCAACCAATTATTATATTTTTCGATCGCTGCAAAAGGTTTCAATGGGGGAAAACTTACCCAGATTTAAAATTTAGTCGAAACATTGCGGAATAAGCATACTCAAAATGTATCAAAGAGCTGCCTGATAAGCGGCAACAAGTCGGGAATATGGTTGAATAAAATGTTAATTTTAAATGTAGTTTCTTTATTTTCTAC
>OZ010577.1:52398621-52536121 GCA_963932145.1 Acanthosepion lycidas | reverse complement strand
TTGAACGAAAATTACTTACAATATAATACATATTACTTATAATACATTCCTTCTTCCCGTCAATTTGGACGGCACGGCTACACTAATATATATATATATATATATATATATATATATATATATATATATATATATATATATATATATATATATATATATATATGCTAAGCTATTATTGTGTTCGAAAAGTAATTACGTATTTCACCACTATGGATGATGAGTCAACGAAAGCAGAAACATGGTTGAATAGAAGGAAACCGTTTC
Organism: Acanthosepion lycidas; assembly: GCA_963932145.1. Classification (NCBI taxonomy): domain Eukaryota; kingdom Metazoa; phylum Mollusca; class Cephalopoda; order Sepiida; family Sepiidae; genus Acanthosepion; species Acanthosepion lycidas. The sequence continues at coordinate 52,535,857 of OZ010577.1, read as the reverse complement.
TAGGAATAATTTATCATCTATTCTATTTCACTGTGTGTAGTGTCTTTCAGAGTTTAATTGGGAAAACATGCAAAATGAAATTTGGTGTTCTTTGTCAGTTTTCGCTGTTGATATCCTAACACAACTTTCTACCTTTTATTTTTGCATCACATTGTTACGGATAATGAAAAATGAGTCTTAAATGTCCACAAAAGAAAACGAAAAAAACATTGAATATTACAAAAAGAGAAACAAGTGCCAATACCAAAACCAGGACTCGCTCCACAGAAGTCCTTGCCTTGTGTCTGGTGGAATATGAAAGCCATTAGGAGCTACCGGAATATACGAAGAGGATCATTATAGATTTTTTATTTGCAATCAAATTTGATTTAAAATGTCCGGGTAAACAGAAAATTTGTTATTTTCAAATAGAACAAGGCAAAAAAAAATCTCACCCCAAAATAAGATCGTTCATTTATATCCTCCATGCTCATCAGACTTAGCACTTACAGATTTCATTAAATTTCATAAGTGGCAGAATATTTAAAAACGATAAAACAAAAACAAAAAAGTTGAAAACAGTTATTCAAACACTTTTTTCTGGGAAAACAAAATTCCTTTAAACGTGGAATCGAAGACTTACCCAACCTTTGGGCAGCATTCATCGCAAATAACGGTGATTACATATGTTTTTAAAAATAACATTTAAATAAATTTAACTTACATTTCTTTTTCTATCATTTCTAGTAAAACGTAATTACTACCCGAACACGCTAGTATTTTTAAAAAATAGTTTACATTTGCTTTTAGATTCATTCTAGTAAAACGTAATTACCGTCCGAACATGCTAATATTTACAAGGCCAAGATGGAAGGCTATCCAATAAACATCAAACTCATTATATTTCCGAATTGGCCAATACGACAAGCCTACTAACGATTTCGTCACAGTAGACAAATTACTACTGGTCTTTATATCTTTATATATGGTCTTTAAACATCTTCGTTTATTTGGTTCGTTTAGGATGTAGCAGAAGATCATATATCTGTAGGTTTTGCAGGATTTATTAGAAAACTATGTAATACGGTAATCATATGACGTGTATTGGGTCAAAAAAAAAGCCTGTGTCGTTTATAATTGAATTTCAAAGACAATCTTTGGATATTTGAACACCGATTCATTCAACTACACATTTTGTTCCACTACCGTTCGTTATCTTCGAAGCAACATCATAATTCTTCCTCCTGGAACTTGATAGCTTTCTGGGTGATGAACTGGTCTAAATAGTTTTAACAGGCTTCCAGAGAATTGAAATTGTTCCCATTAAGAGAATTTTGTAGAAGCGAGAATGATAAAGTGCAAGGTTAGGTTAGGATGGTGTGTGCATATTAGCCAAGCTATATCAATTTCTTCCGGATCTGCAAAACACGTGAGCTCTGACATCGTCCTGAAAGAAAGCGACAGCTTTCCGATTGGTTGATTCTAGGCAGTTCTCATCGATTTCTGTCTTTAATCCGTTCAATTAGGAACAGTACTTATCTGAATTCAACGTCTGATTTTACAGAAGGAGACGCCTTACTAGCCCCACCTGATATAAGGCATCAGCTTCCTCGGATAAAAGTAACTAATTTCATTACCCGCCACCCGAGATAATCTTTCAATACACATTGTTGTAAACAATCCATTTTTCATCGTTTGTGAATGCTCTTTTCAAAAATGGTTTGTTTTTGTTATGTTTGAGCAAAGAATCACAGACGGAAATGCGGTCCATTAAACTTTCCCGCGTAAAATCGCGAGGTACCGTGACATATGGGGAGTTCCTCTGTGATGTCCCGTGCCGTGTGACATGCATTATTCTTAATGGTCTGGTGCCGTTGTTATTTACCTTGAACTCCTTGATAAGATCCAACGAAGAATCAGCAATATTATTGGTTCTGATTTAACGACTCAGCTGTAGTTACTTTCCCGCCGCCGTAAGGTTGCCCCTCTGTGTCTTTTTCATAAATATTTTCATGGTAATTGTTCGGATGATCTTTTCGCTATGCTACCTAGACTTTTTGAATATAAGCGCAGTACTAGACGGATGTTGAGATCTCAGTTGAGTTGGCTTGATGTAGAAGTAAATATTATATTAACAGTTTCTTTTCTAGGCCTTCTTGCTTTTGGAACTCCTTTCCGACACGATGCTTTTCAGCCAACTTTAATCTGCAAAAATTTAAATGCAATGCCAATCACTGTCCACTTGATTAGTCTCTTCTCTTTCTGCTCATCATTAACGTTTCTGTTCCTAATTCTTCTAAACTCTGTAAGTCCTTGTATTTTAGTGGTATTACTGCCTTGCTTAGATTGTTTTCGATTTTTAAAAAAATCAGTATTCCGATTTTGTCATTATTAACGAGTGCAGACATGGCGGAAAATTTTCGCTCTTCCCGATCAAAATTTCCATTTGGGAATTTAGGGAACCACTTACAAACAATATTTTTAGCCATAGTGTTGTATCCTTAAAAAGGTTACAAAAAGACAAGGCTGGTACTCGAGTGGAAGGAACAGCAACACGGGCGTTAATGGAAGAAAGAGGAGTTTAATGTAAAAGAGAGAATTCACTGCTGAATCGACTAACACTTCCCGAAGCCAGTCAGTCAGAGAGACAGACGGACAGACAGACTCTGGTATTTCCTGTGCACACCACATATATTACCGATATGACAAAAGGTAATAGGGAAAGTGGAACATTCCATTAAAACACTGTCATGGGTCCTTACCTATAACTACAGAATGAACTCTTCTTAACACTATGTATACTACGCCTCTAAAGATAGAGGGTCGAATCAAGCCGAGCTTCTCGGTTTGACGCTTCGAACTCTCTGCCACTGAGCAGAGAGGAACCCGGACGAGGCTCCGCCGAATGGCAGAGTCACGTTCGGGGAGGTTGACCAACCCGATACCGTTTATACGGGTTCTACGGGCATTTTTTGGCCAAGCCTACGGGCTCGGGAAACCCACATTAAACTCGGCCTTGTGCCACATGCAACCCTCGTGGGCGGGTGGCTAGATACCGAATCAAGCCGAGCTTCTCGGCTTGACGGTCGAACTCTCTGCCTCTGAGCAGAGAGGAACCCGGACGAGGTTCCGCCGAAGGGCAGAGTCTCGTTCGGGGAGGTTGACCAACCCGATCCCGTTTATACGGGTTCTACGGGCATTTTTTGGCCGAGCCTACGGGCTCGGTAAAACCACGTAAAATTCTGCCTTATGCCACATCTTTCCCTCGTGGGGGGAGGAGTAGATATCGAATCGAGTCGAGCCGATAGTAGTTCCCTCCAAACCAGACTGACAGTCATACTAACACCTTCCACATCTTGTATTATTATTTCGTGTAATATACCTTCGTTATTTCTACTCTTGTGTTCGTGTTGTTCTTCCTTGGTCCTAACCTGGACCATAACAAACAAATAGTACCGTTTCATTTTCTTTTTTCTGTTTTGTTTTTATACTGTTATTGATTGTACAGTGTTTTTACTTCCGTAAGTCACTAAACGACTAAAATGCATCTGTTTTTCCACTTTTTATTTCTATCATAAAAAAGCATTGAAAGTTAGCAATCACCACAGAAACTGTACAGAAAGATGCGTTGATACAATATGTACAAATGTCACTAATATCAGTCACGTCTGAAATTAAATCACGTGTTCGGTTTTTGACGTATTTTTTAACGTCAAAAACCGACATTATTTTTGCACCAACCTAATATATATTCGTACAATAAATATCATTATACAAGCTGAGGCAGAAATACCTTCCACATTTTAAACTGTCACCTGTATGATGCTAAGGAATTTGGCAAGTGGCAATAGTGTCTTCATCTAGCTAATGTCCTACCATTTTTCCCAGATACCATCAGTTATCATCATGGCTTGAGCCGGTGCACATCGTTTGTTTTCTGTTGAAACGTTTTTTTAAAACTGGCGAATCTTTAATTGCAACACAGGGAGATTTTCGTGTTTATTCCATGTTACGTCTAAATGATGCTGTTCCGGACAGAAAATCGATACTGCTATAGGTTAAAAATGTCAGGGCTACACCTTGAAGACCTGGAAACGCTCGAACTCCAGAAGATGTTCCGGATGATGGAAAAGTTTAGAAATTGTCTACAACAGTTTATGACTAATAGAAGCCATCATTTGTTGAATATCATTTCTAAAACAAAATGAATAAAAACTGCAGAACTTTGTTTAAACAGCAGTTAAATGCATCTTTAATAGTAGTTATACTAGTCGTTTTATCAACCTTTTAAAATGTGGGAGGTATTTCTGTCGCACCCTGTATATGCAGCTTGTTTTGATCTTAAACTAATTACTTTCAAAGGCAGGCTCAAGTTTTTATACGTTAAGTGTATTGATTTGTCTGAAAGCTTCGGGCTAAGCCTAATTACACTAAGGGTAGAGAAGACTATTGCAGTAAAAAGTAGTTCCATAGCCAGTAGTGAAATGGACATGGGGAATTATCTGTGCAAATGAAGTTTACCTATATTTGCAATATTTTCTTACTTTTCCAATTTAGCTTTAATGGTCTGTCCATTGTGTTTAACTTGTAAGGAGAATCGCATTTTATCATCACAGTTTTTGTAGCTTGCGTTTTATTTCTGCTGAGAAAGAATGTTTTACTTCACATTGTGTAAAATAGGTCTTTCTTTATCTGTCTATATTTTTGAGATGAGGTATTCTACCTATTTACACTATTTACATTCTTAGGCCTGTTGTCTTCATCTTTATTGCCATATTCTCGAAGTTTCGGCCGTTGTATGCTCCGACCGTCTTCAGGTGATATACGTTGGAATTTCGTTTCGAACCCTTTCACGGGGTTAGATTGTTCAATTCTTGGCCACAGCAGAAGAAACAAAAACTTGGATTTGAGTTATTAAGGGGAATTAATTGGAACTGGAATATCCAAAAAGGGCATGGCCCGTGGAATTAGAATTTATAAATCAGTAAAAAAAAAAAAAAAAAAAAAAACTCAAAAGCAAATTATAAAATGAGTAGGTAAGCAACATTTGAATTTTTCTTTCGTTGTTGCCATTCAGTCAATATTTGGTAATACAGACGATTTCAAAACGTAAGGCTTTTATCTAAAGTGGAAAAAGTAATTATATTTGACAAACGAAGTAAAAAAAAAAAAAAAAAAAAAGATTTTGAGAAAAGAAATCTAGACTATTTGCGTGAAAAAATTAATTTTTTGAAGATGCGGAAATATCCAGAGACAAATAAAATCACAGGTAAAGAATGCAATGCAACAGATACCGTCATCCAGATGTTGATATTCTCTTCAAAGCTGAGAAAATGTTCTATACATCAGCTTAAATGTCGGACAGATGCTTTGAAAATCTAAATTTCGATATTCGCTGTAACAAATGAACAGCCCGAATGATATCTTTTTCTTTTTTTTTAAACATTTCACTCCACGCAAGGCGATAATGTCACTAAGAAACAAGAGGTTACTGAGAGTGAAAAAGGAATAAGAAAAATTTCTCGAGGAGAAAGGTCAATAAAAAAACTGTTTTCAGGAAGAAAAAAAGAAGATGGCGATTGACGTTGCATGTAAATTTTTGCAGATTGTAGGTAACAGGGAATAAACAAAAAACAGAAGATATTTCTACAGGCGGGAAGTGTGAGAAAAGAAACTATTAGAGTAGAACCTACGGTTACATCTAGCTATTTCAACAGCAAAATGATGAAACTTAATTACCAATCTAGTGGTACACTTAAATTCATGTAGTCGAAGTACCAAGAATCAGCGCATATTAGAATAACTATCATGAAAATATTTATAGAAAAGACAGGAGGAAGTAGCATTATGGCGGCCGGAAATAGAATGAAGCCGAGATTCCAGATAAGGACCGATAATATTACAGACCCTTCTTTGTATTTTGTCGCAAATCTCGAGAGATATGCCCAATACAGAGACGAATGGTAGATTTATAAACGTGCAAGATGGATTCTGGCGAGAAAATTGTCTGACACGACACACCTAACTCTAATTATTCTCTTAGCATAGATTAGTCCGATACAACAACTGCCTCTGGATATTGAATGCGCAAAATTTGGCTCTACAGAAGAACACTGAGAATATGATGAATGGAACATGTAAGCAACGAGGAAATCTTTGGGGAAAGGGAAGTAAAAATGACACTCAGAATCTGAAAGAGACAGCGGAAATTTACTGGACAATGAGGAAGTAGGGCATAGAGAATTTGACACTCACAGGAGATATCGAAGAAAAAAAGGAACAGGGTGTGGCTACGGGCACACTACCTGGCCAACTTATGTGAATGGATGTCAGAACGAGAAATGGGAGTGATGGCAAAAAGATAAAAAAATTACTAATCGATAGAAAGTCGTGGAGAGCAATGATCGCCTACGACCTGAAGAGACACGGCACATAGAAGAAGATATTAAGGAACTGGAATGCAGTGTAAGTTGCAACCGATAGTTTTCACATTTTTGTTTATTTTTTTCTGTTATCATGTCAATAAAAACAGCATAGCTTAATAAGTTTAAGAAAATGAGAATTAAAATCTAATATCCAAGAGAAAACCTTCAAGCAAGAATGGAAAAAAATATTTTATCAGAGATTTGAACTTTCGTTAACGGACAAAAATAATTCGGTTTTTCTTCGTTATCTTTTGTCCACTCATATTTGTTAACTGTGATTTTGTTATCAGTATTTTATCTCTAATTGCGCATGCGTGAGCTCACAAATATCTCGGTAATTCAAACTCACTCTTGTCAGTTGTTTATGCTGATAAAGGGAGAACAAAGTTCAAAATTTCGTTCGCCGTTTAGCCATGAAGATATGGAACTTGCACACGACAGAGGCGCTGGACGTCTCTTATTCGGAGTTGAAAAATGTCCTGCCCGAAAGAAAATTATACAGAACTTGAGATTTACCTCAACAAAAATGAAGAACAATCCGTTCTTGTGACATTAGAAATTTGTCGCAAAACTTTCGTGTAAGAACAGGAATTTGGTGAGAATACATGCTATCATCCGTTACAACGGAAATTGGGAAGCGCAATAGGAATGGTCGACAAATAACGAAGAATTATCAATGATTCTTCTGGAGTGGCTTAAATTCTAGTTTACTTAAAGAACATCTTTCATGTGCTGTGTTCCTTCCGTAAGTAGACGATCATAGTCCGCCTAAGCAATGTTTGGTCCCAAATTATCACTCCTACTGCCTATTCTGCCATTCATTTACACAAGATCATTAGGTAGGTTACTGACTGCTTCCCACTGCCTCTTTTGCTGTCTATATATCCTGTGAGTGCCAGATTTTCCAAGCCTACTTTCTTCATGGTCGGTTACTTTTGTTTAGCGATAATCTAAATCTAAATATTTTGTACGCAATTTTTGTGATGGTGGGATAATAATGTTTTTTTATGATACAGTCTTACTAATTAACCTATAGCTGGTGGAGAAAATATGGATTCATAACTTTCCCAATGGTATTTGCTTGTAAATGAATATAACAACCCCAACTGAGATTGGAACTCGGCTCTCCGAATAACAATACCGAAACATTATTCATTACACCAACTGCACATCCAAGCTTACAGCACCTAGTATTCATCAGCGGTCACCCATCTAGGTACTTACCAGGATCGACGTTCTTTAACTTCGGTGATCTTACCACAACCAGTGTTTCAACGTGATCTGGCCGTAAGCGTTTCCCCTTGAAATGTCCCAGAAATTTCAATTGTCGCTTTTCTGATCCTAAGAACAGTGTGTCTTTTTCATTCCAATTTTCTTTGAAACTTCTTCGTTGCTCATATGTTTCATTAAATACTATTCTCAATTTTCTTCTATATAACCGTATTTCTATTGAAGCATTCGTGAAGAAATTATCCAGCATTCACTGCCATATTGAAGGATTGATATTACATGACAGTTGAACACTGATTACTTTGTTTCCAAGGAAAGTTTTTCTATTAACATTGTGCTTAATTTCTGGAAGGGATCTTTCACCAATCTTCCGTAGCCCTGGATATGACGATAAACTACATCTAGCAGAAAGGCCTCTGATCGGGAGATTGGAAGTTTCGAGGAGCGTGGAACCATCTCTTAATTGCTGCTTTTCTCTGGTTCACTCTTACCCGTGGTGGTAGCGCCTGTTAGAGTCCCAGCTATGGGAAAATAATGAATCTCAAAACAAAACATTATGAAAGCATAAAATTTTTATAGTAAAGCATAAATTTTTATAGAAGAATACTAGCAATAGATTTGTGTACAAAAAAATGCCAACAATAAATATTTATAGTATAATTACCAACAACATATTTTATAGGACAATGAGCAATAATATATTTTATTTGTAGTTGAAGACAATTCCGTTCAAAATATATATTTTTTGAAGCCATGAATTCTTCAAAATATTTACATTTCGGCATTAAATAACCCATAGAGGTGTTGATATGCCGCTAAACCAAATCAACCAACCAACTTTTTCATAAGTGTCAGAAAACATCTTCCCCATTGACCAACATGCTGGCACTTCTGAATTAAACTGATTTTTTTCATATATTTTGATAGCATTCTCTTGCATACATTTTTATGTAAAAAAAATTACCAATGATACATATTTATAGTAAAATTACCAACAATACATTTTATAAAAAAATGACCAACAATATATTTTATCTGTCGTTGAAGCGGTAGATAAAATTGTGTCCAATATATTTAGATTTCGGTATTAAATAACCCATAGAGGTGTTGATAAACCCCTAAACAAAATCAACCAACCAACCAACTCTGCGTTTTCAGATTTCTATGTCACGTTTTCCTTCTTCCAAATACCACTTTCGCCGAAGGAACGTCAAAGAGCGTATCAGCCTAAATTATTTGATAAAAACAACAAAAATGATGTTCCTTAAAATACGTAAAATAATGAAAATACTTGATCACGGAATTTTTGACAGTCTTATGAAATGTTTCTAAAAAAGAAAAACTAACAATCTTAATCTCCACTAATTAACCTATACATGCCCACCATAAAACCTAATATTAATTACAAATACCAAAATAAAAACCTGGTATTAATTATAAGTTTCTAAAATAAAATCCTGCATAGTTTCCTATTTATTAGGTTGGTTCAAAAATATTGTCGTTTTATCACATATGTTACTATGTGAGAAAACGACAATATTTTTGCACCAACCTAATATAATCCATTAATACACACCGTCCCAAAAATGGAGCGGGATGAAAATGAAAGGTAATTGTAATGGTGAGGATAGCCGTTTCCATACTGGTGACCGACTGAGAAGATAAGCTTGGATGTGCGGGTGGTGTAGTGGATAATGGGTCGGAATTGTTAATCGGGGAGCCGAGTTCCACTTCACGTTGTGTTCTTTATATTCACTTACGCGCAAATACCTTTTGGAAATGTATGACTCTACCACTTCTCCCCCAAGCACAAATACCTTTTGAACAGGTATGACTCCACCTTTTCTCCCCTAAGCTTAGTAACCCCAAGGTTAATTAGTAAAACTTGTATCACTCAAACTATTATTATCGCCAAAAATATTATTTCATTGCTTTAAACATCCTGCAAAGGGTCAGCAAGCCGTAAAAAAAACGAATCCATCAACGTTTCAACACTAGAAACAGTCGGCATACATTGAAGGAATAGTTAGCCTGACTGTTGGTGAAATTTATGTAATCTGTCTATGAAAAAAATGTTTTTCAATAGATTCTAGTTCACTGTTATAGCTCTTTCTAATACCGATAGGAGTTTCTTTCTTCACATTTTGCCGTCACTTGTGCTACACATTTTCATTGCTGTTACTGTTGGAAAGTAGGCTTTCTTCTTTTTAATGTGCCGTGTCCGTTCAGGATGTAGGCGATCATGGCCCTCCACATCTTCCTCTTAATTTTTTTTAATTTTTGATATTTCCCCCAAACCCTGTTATACCACCCATTTACTCAAGTATGTCACGCGTTGCTTTCTCCTATCCCTCTATCTGTCCTCTGAGTATCAGATTTTCCAAACCCTCTTTCCTCTTTACGTGCCCCAGAAATTTCAGCTGCCAACTTCCTGGTGTTAAGTATAAATTCCCTTCTTGTTTCCATTCTTTCCAAAACCTCTCCATTGCTCACATGTTCGGCCCATGGTATCCTCAGCATCCTTCTGTATCACCATATTTCTGCTGTTTCCAGTCTCTTCTTCATCTTTGAGGAGATTGTCCAGCATTCGCTTCCATATCACGTAACAGTTCAGTAATCTTTTTTTTGTTTCCAACAAAATTTTCCTGTATCTTCATACTCTGCTTATCTTTTGGAATGCGTCTTTGGATCTCAGTGTGGGAATTTCTGTTCTCTGTTAGAACACTTCCTAGATTTACATTTTGAGTTCATCTTTTTGCTGATGACTATGCATTCTGGCTTCTTGTAATTTATGCTTAGTTCTTTCTTCTCGCTTTCCTTCGCTACCTTCCGTAGGAGGTCTTATTTAGTTAGCGAATAACAGACAATAACTCGTAGTAAAACTCTCACGCATTTATTTTCATATTCAGTCACCTGATGGCAAGTGAAAATAGATTTTACCGTGGTGCGTACAAGGGAAAATAAATACTAGCCAAACTAAAGATGAATGTGTCAAGTGTAAATTGATGGATATGTCAAGAAGGGATTCATTTCCAAGTTAGAGGAATGCTTCTAAGGAGATTCTGGGAATAGGTCGAGAAAGATATTTGTCGAGCCATCAGTATATCGGTAAGGTAAATAAATCAGGGAAAACAAATCGACATAGATATAAAATGTTTTCAAACGAAGAAACTATACAACAATCTCTTTTGGCCCAGATTTGCGTGTCAGTATAAAATAAGTTAAACCATACATTCTTAAGAAAGAAAATGATGGCAAACACAGTGAATGGATTCAAATTGTTCAAAGTCAAACAGAAGATTTTCTTATCATTGTTCGGAAACATAAAAATGTCAAACGGACCAAGATGAATTTAGAGATGCGATGAGTGCCAGGAGCAGGTGGAAACTTTAGGTTATACATGCAAAGGAAAATAGGTGGGTTACAGGCAACACCAGGAAATTAGAATGTCGGTTGCTGGAAATTTGTAAGCCTTTTATTAATCTGTTGACCGCATTCGAAGTTGTGGTAACGCCGCCGGTGGCACAGAGGGCTCTATCCTCGGACCTACATTATTTGTTATCAAAGAGCTTCTCGATGTCATCACTTCCCAACTAGGTATTTATGCAGATGGCTCAAGAATTTACTCCCCACTTAATTGTAAGTCCGATAGGTCCGAGAAAGTAAATCTGGCTACTTTCGGAAAAAACATCCAGTCAGTTGTTAACTGGGGCAAGAAATGGATTGTACATTTGAACACCTCCAAAACCAAACTGCTATCTTTTAATCATCATAGTGAACCATTTTGCCCTTCATCAAAATGACCAATGCTAATCTCCAGGAGAGCAATACATAGCGCTTTTTTGGACTCACGTTTTCCATTGACATAAAATGGAGCGATTATATTAAATGTATACTCGTCTCCAATCGGTTGTTAACTGGGACAAGAACTGGCTGGTCAACTTTAACGCCTCAAAAACTAAACTACTCTATTAATCACCATAGAGATCCTTCCCTTCCCCCCATTAGAATGTCTGATAGGCAACTTCTTGAGAGCAACTCTCTACGTCTGCTCGGTCTCACGTTGACTGCTGACCTGAGATGGAACAAATACATTGAGTCAATTGCATCGTCCACCGCGAGGAAAGTTGGCTCTCTGTGCCACGCCAGGAAATTTTTCTCCCCGGAATCGATACTTCAAATATACAAATCAACCATTCGCCCTTGCATGGAGTATTGCTGCCATATATGGTCTGGGGCACCATCTGTTTACCTCGGAGTTCTTGACAAGATCCAGAGACGGATATGTAATATAATTGGCCCTGATCTGGCATCTCGTCTACAGTCACTCTCTTACAGACGCGTCGTCGCCTCTCTCTGTCTTTTCTACAAATACTTTCATGGTAATTGCTCCGATGAGCTGCTTTCACTGGTTCCCAGACTCCATGAATTCAAGCGCCCTACGAGGCTGGCATCCCACAGTCACCATTACACTGTAGAAATTTTTAAATGTAGCCGTCTCTTCTACTCCAATAGCTTCATACCTCGCACCTCTCGCCTGTGGAACAACCTTCCCAATTACTGTTTCCCTGAGAGCTATAATCTCCAACTATTCAAATATAATGTCAATCGACATCTCCAGTTGCCTTGATCTATCCACTATCCTTCTCCTCATCCTTTCTTCTATCACTCTTGTCTGCTCTCGCTCCAAATCTTCTGCAACCCTCTGCATCCTAGTGGCTTCACGCCTTGCTCGGGGCGTAATGCTTAAAAAAAAAATTACTAAGAAGGTTGGTTCACAGTCGTGCCAAACAATCTCTCAGGTCGGAATCCATCCTGCACATTTATAACATTCGTCAGTGCATTGAATATAATGTTATCGGTTCTGACCTGGTATCTTGACTTCAGTGATTTTCTCCACTAATATGGCGTGTCTTCTCTCTGTCTTTTCTAGAACTATTTTTATGTCAATTGTTCTCTTTCCTCGACCGCGGGAATTAAAGTGTACTACTAGATTTGGCAGCTAGGTGTCATCGTTTTACTATTGAAATAGCGAGATATAACCGTAAATTCAATTATAATATTTTCCTCGTACTTCTCGCCTGCGGAACTCTCTTCCGATTTCGTGCTTCCTTTCTACTTATAATCTTCAGAAATTTAACTGAAACGTCAATCACAATCTTATTTCTTCTTGAATTTTGCTCTTTTATTGTCCTTCCTTGTAACTAATGTTTTCTCATTCTCTTCCATTCCCAGAAATCCCTTGCGCCTTAGTGACATTATCGCCTTGATTGGGGCGAATTGATTAGAAATTTCATAAAATAACTCGTTTCGCTAAATAGACCAACAAGTCATATTCCTTTACCCGTGTCGCAAGATTCAAGTACAACAAATTGTAATCGATAAAAGAAATCATTGTAGTGAGAGAAAAAAAAAAAACAAGTCTGGTTTTATCTGGTGGAGTTAGTCTCTCCTGTCTGGTAATTATGAATTATCATAATTAGAGAAGAAAAGAGACCCACTGAGACGAGAAAATTACTTCTGACCTCGAGAGAGGAAGAAGGCAAAAAAAAAAATAGCCGCAAGGTAAAATCAGAAAATAGCGGATACCGGATGATCTTTTTCTATTAAGTTGGTGCAAAAATAATGACGTAATAATGTCGTTTTTTGACGTATTTTTAACGGCAAAAACCGACACTATTACGTCATTATTTTGGCACCAACCTAATATATGTCGTGTCCTTTCAGGACATGGGCGATCATGGCTCTCCACAATTTTATGTCCTTTAGGTACTCGTTAGGTGCTCGTTATCATGATATGATACCAATCTATTACTCCGCTTAAATTCGTGAAGTCAAGGAAAGTTCATCAAAACAATTACCGTGAAGATATTTTGAAAAACTGAAAGGAAATCTACGTTACATCGAAAGTAACTGAACGTTTTAACCCTAAGTATAGTTTATATTTTTGCGATCTCTCCTAATCCCTGTTCTTCCAACCATTTACATAAGCTCGTTAGGTAGGTTATGCACCGCTTTCTCTCTTGCTTTTAATTTGTCCTCTCAGTGTCCAATTTTCCAAGCCCTCTTTCTTCATTATTTGGCCAAGAAATTTCAACTATTACTTTTTCAAGTTAACTATATGTGTCCTTTATGTTTACTTCATCTGCCAGGAGATTGTCCAGCATTTACTGCCATAAAGGAGGATTAATATTACGTAACAATTCAGTACTCCTTTCTTTGTTTCTAAGGCGCATTGGGCATTCCAAAAGCTAAGCAGAGTATTAAGAAACAGAAAAATTTCGTTGAAAACAAAGAAAAGAGTACTAACCTGCTATGTGATATCTGCCCTCTTATATGACAGTAAATGCTGGACAACCCTCTCAAAGATGAAGAAGAGACTTTAAGCAACAGAAATGTGGTTCTACAGAAAAATAGTGAGAATACTGTGGATCGAACATGAGGGCAACGACAAAGTTTTAGAGAAAATGGAAACAAAATTAATGCTTATACTTAACAGCAGGAAGAGACAGCTGAAATTTGTGGGGAACATAATGAGAAAAGAGGGCTTGAAGAATTCAATACTCACAGACAGATTGAAGGCAAGATGGACAGAGTGTTTGAGTAAATGGATAGTGGAACAAGGTTTAGGGGAAATGACAAAAAGCAGAATTTATTAAGAACTACAAAGGACAGGAAAATGGAGAGACCTATGATCGCGGATAGCTTTTGGGCGTTCGGCTTTTTACCTTTATCGTCCTATGTACATAAAAGTTATAAGAATTTAGAAATAGTAAAATTATTTTATCTTTATTCGGCAACTTAATTCGGCATAATCTTTCTTCTTATACGCAACCGCTCTCCGTAGTTTCTTTAAATTTATTTTGGGCACAATTTTTATTTTCTTTTAAAATCACCATTCTTTATGATACCTTCACATAAAGTCACCCTTAAAAGACATTAGAAAAACAGGACTAAGCAATGTTTCGAATACGTCACCGCGTGCTAGAAAGAGAAACATATGAGCAACGTCCCAATTAAGATTTAATTACAGTTTACATAAAACGATATCGATTGTAATTGCGATGAAAAGTGAAATTAAATTTAAACCTTTAATAAAGAATTGTTTTTTTAAACCTTTCACTCTGTCCAATATTTAAACTTAACTTTAAGTGAGTTATTTATTTAATTTTTAATCGCGTGTAACCACAACAGTTACTACCTGTTACATCAGGTTGTTTATGATTCACCGAGAACGAAAAACGGAAAGACGGACATACATACACTGCGCTTTATTTATATAGAAGTTATTGTTTCTCTTAGTTTTGGTATTCGTTATTTTTCATGAGATATTTTTACTCATTGATAATTATTTTCGTTAATTTTGAAATTTGTTTCTGATTGATTTATATACATATACATTTCTCCGCTTTCTGATCAATAAGAAATAATAATAACTGGTTCTTAAACCGGTTCTTAACTAACGAATTATGAATGTCCCTCGTTAGTAATTTTCTCAACAATTGTAAGTTAGGAATAATTTATGACTAATAAACTCGCCTCCAGTTCTAGACACGAGTCGGATAGTTGCAAGTCCTTTACTTAGGATAGCCTTTGATCTGACCTCAGTTCTGTGTAATTTTCAAGCAATCAAGACGAGGCATGCTGCAAATATACTTTCGATGTGGCACACTGAACTGGAACATTGTCGAAAGCATCTGACACGAGTGATCGGTCACGTTTTGGTAGAATTACAAGGCAATCAACCAATTTGGAAACTTCTTATCCGTTTGCATTGTCGGTTGCATTTCATGAAGGTTTCCGATGGGAAGTCAATTAAAAATATAGATATTACGTTGATTTTGTTACTGCTTGCAATTATACAGTACCCTTTATGCATATATTATGTATACGAATTTAAAATTGTTTATGCGGTCTTGTGGAGGAAAATGTATACTCCACTCCGCAGCAGCTTTCCCACAGACGCAAGATTGAAAGCCTATTCTACTCCATCGATATTTCCATAGCAAATGTTCAGATGAGCGCTCCATTCTTTAGTTCTGCTAACATACGCTTTGCTACTTCCACAGAGCCGAAACATCCTCATTTTTCCCGTATTCCAAATGTAAGGAGAAAAAAGATCCATTTTGGCAGCTCTTTCCCAAGAAATGCTACTTTGTCTCACAGACTCCTGTGTGGATGTTTCACTATAATCTCACACTTTTCATGTCAATCACTATCCATCCTTCTTATCATATCTCGTTCATCATAAACATTTTAACAGTAAGCCTCTAACTTAAATGGACCTAAAGTCTTTGAGTAAATTGTACTATGAGAAATAAAAGAAAACAGAAACCTTATAATCAGCAGCAACAACTCTCCAGTGAAATCCAAACTATATAAGACCAACATTATTTATTTCAAATGCCACATAGGGAAATACTAATAGTTTATCAAGTTAGCTGTTCTCATATGCCATGGACACTTTTAAATAAACACGAAAATATAGCAATATTTTTACGTAAAATGCATATTGAAAGCACAAATATAATACATGCTTCTAGTTGTATAAGATGTTTAAAATAATAGAAACCTTAAACATAAAAATCTCAAATCAACCGTTAATAGCATCAACTACGAACACAGCAATAATATAGTGGCCTTCTTTGGGAATTAAAACATAACCAAATATCAGCAATCTACATACTATTTTCAGTAACATAATCAATATATATTAAGATTAAAGGTAAAAGAAAAACTTAGCCGACGCGTTTCGTCCTCTAAGGCAAATGTAAGGATTTAGAAGTCCATCAAAAGACGAAACGCGATAATTTTTCCTTCTGTTTTTATTCATATTGTCTTTTTACTGATATATTTTAGTTATATCTGTGTTTTTGCACACACACACAAACACACATATATAAAGGGCGTGATGGATAAATTGTCGTCTAAATTGCGCAAAAATGAAAATAATTCTGATATCTCATTTTGACAGATATATTTACCAAAATTACACAAACATATCTTGAAATACTAAAGGGTAAATTTATTGAATGAAGCATGGCTTCAATCACGGCCCCCAGATGACTTCGGTATTTCCTGCAACTCTTCTAGGCGGTCTCCTTGTTTAAGTTGATGAATGCTGTCATAATCCTTGCCTTCAGTTCATCTTTGGCGTTACTAGGAATTTTTTTGGTCTCTCACAAAACTGTGCCCCACACATAATAATCAAGGGGGTTGCAGTATGATGAGTTAGGTGGCCAGATGAGAGGTTATGTGGACGCAGAAATTGTCTCACAGCCATGACTAGGTTCTCTGATGTGTGACATGGTGCAGAATCCTGTTACCAGACATAGGGTTTGCCAGCAGCTACCCTCTTGACCTCAAGGCACTGGATATAGGATTCCGTTTTGAGTTTGATGCCCTCACCAACATATTCGGGAATTCTTTTTTTATCAAAACGATTAGAGTTTTCCGAGCTGCCCTATCTTCGTAATCACCATTAGACTCATCCAACTCTTTCCGAATTCTCTGCACTCTCCTCAGATTTACACCCAAACACTTTGAAATATTCGTATTGGAGCTTCCGGCGGGAATGCCAAGAAGTACAATATGCCGTTTCCAAATTACAAATCTCTCTCTCTCTCTCTCTCTCTCTATATATATATATATATATATATATATATATATATATATATTGGGAAAAGGTTATAGTTGTTCCAACGAGAGAAAAAAATGTATATTTTAAAACGAGAGAAACCGCAAACATTTCTTTTTCGAGACCGGAAACAGGTGTAGCAAAAATATGAAGAATAAAATATAATATACACTAAAACAAATCCACATTATAACCAAAAACATTTTACGGTTTCTCTCTTTTTTAATATATATATATATATATATATATATATATATATATATATATATATATATATATATACATATAGCACGCAAGGTGTTACAGAGAATTGAGAACAAGAGTAAAGAGGCATGTTTAGGGAAAGGATACAGAGAAGGATGAAGAACAAGCTCGGGGTGTCAGATGTCGATTGACATTACACTTGAATATTTGAAGATTATAGTCAGACGGGAAATGCTGAAGAAGCTGTTTGAGTTGAAGAGACGGTTACATTTAACCGTTCTGACAGTGAAAGGGTGGGACCGAGATGCCAGCCTGGTAGCTCGCTTAATTTCATGCAGTTTGGGAACTTGTTTGTCGGAAGAATTGTCTTGAAAATACTTGTAGAAGGGATAGAAGGAAGCCATGGCGCGTCTGTGAGATAGCGATTGTAGACTAAATGCCAGATCAGGATCTATCGTCTTGCATATTCGTCTCTGGATTTTGTCGAGGACCTCGTGACATACAGCAGGATCAGCAGACCATATATGACAGCAATATTCCATGCAAGGACGGATGGTTGATTTATAAATTTGAAGGATAGTGTCTCTAGACCGATTCCTGATTGTTGTTGTTATTACTGTTCTGTCTTAGCTTAATTACCAATGTTGGGTTTCTTTTTTCTGTAGGCATCGAATCGGGTCCACATTCTTTGTTTAGGTAGGGTTTATTTTAGGACATTGCTTCCACTTGTTTATTTTGTACAATGGGTCGTTCAAAAAGTTCTAAGCCTCACCCAGAAAGAAGGGCCATTACCAAGACATTACCACTTTTTATAAATCGAGAAAACTAATTCAGATTTTTGTCTTAATTTCTGTGCAGGTGAGGCCCATACAAAAGGTGAGAGATTTGCGACAAATCTAAAAATGGACAAAACAGAGGCCCGTGCAATCCGAAATTATCCGCAAAAGAAACGTATGACACCCAGAGAAATCCATGAAGAGATAGTACAGACACTTGCTGAGAACCCCCACTTCCTGTGCATTCACTGTATGGTTTTTGACAAAAGACATCTTAGTGTCTAGCAGATAACTAAGTGTGTAGGTATTAGTTCTGGTTCTGTCCATACTGTTTTAACTGAGATCTTGGGGATAAGCAATCTGTCTGCAAGATGGATCCGAAGGTTGCTGATACTAGAACAGAAGCTGAAAAGGGTTGATATTTTTCCACTTCTGACTCACCCTGAGGATTTCCACCGCAGTTTAGAAACTCAAGGTGACGGCTTCTGGCTTATTTTATTTTGTTTTTTTATTTTATTTTTTTAATTTTTTTTTTTTTTTTTTTTGATTCTGAATGCGTAATCATGATAGACTACCTGGAAAAGAGAAAAACAAAACTTTTAATGGACGGCACTATGCATCAGATTAAAAAAAAAAAAAAAACTGAAAGAATCAATCAAGTCGAAAATGCACAGGGAAAGTTGAGAGCAGCTGTGTTCTTGCTCCAGGATACCGTGCCCGTTTACACTGCTAAAGTTGCAGTAGCATAAGCAACCAACTATAGCTGAGAATTGCTAGTCCATTCCCCTTACCCACCAGACTTAGCTCCATCTGATGTCTTCCTCTTTCGTAAACTCAAATCCCATTGATCGACATTCAGAGATCATATGTTCTGTGAAGGAGTTTTGGAGGAACAGGATGCCACATTCTTCCGTAGTGGTATTGCAATGCTTAAGCATCATTGGACCAAGTGCATTGATGTCAAGGGGGAATATATATATATATATTCCCCCTTGACTTCAATGCAGATAGATAGATAAATAGATAGATTCCCCCTTGACATCAATGCACTTATATAGATAGATAGATATTGAAGAGACCGGAATAGATACATAGACAGATAGATAGATATTTATTAAAGACATTTTTATGTTTAACGTTCTTTTTATAGATACAAGTATTTAAGTAAATGCTCTGTTTTTAATAAACAGTATTAAATAACATTTACCGGCCTGAATGTCCGAGAAATTTTCATAGAAAATATTCGTCCTTTGACAGGATTCGAACCTGCATCCTATACGGAACCGTCATTTACGCTGACGTGCCTTGACCGCTCGGCCACAAAGGATCGTTTGGTTGGCAAGGTTGAATTTACTGCTTATAAACTTCAATCTTCTATGAATCTCGTACATTCATAACTGCTCATGGCGTATCAAATGTAAACAAATGACGTCTTGATACGCCATGAGCAGTTATGAATGTACGAGACTCATGGAAGATTGAAGTTTATAAGCAGTAAATTCAACCTTGCTAACCGAACGATCCTTTGTGGCCGAGCGGTCAAGGCACGTCAGCGTAAATGACGGTTCCTTATAGGATGCAGGTTCGAATGGACGAATATTTTCTATGAAATTTTCTCGGACATTCAGGCCGGTAAATGTTATTTAATACTGTTTATTATAAACAGAGCATTTACTTAAATACTTGTATCTATAAAAAGAACGTTAAACATTAAAATGTCTTTAATAAATAAATTGTCGGACTTTGTCCATTTCTTAATGTATAGATAGATATATTGCCTATGCCTTTTCCATAAATATTTTCACGGTAATTGTTCAGATTTCCCTTTCTCTCTGGTATCTCGACCTTACGAATTTAAACGCAGTACTATTAGGTTGGTGCAAAAATAATTTTTGCACCAACCTAATAGATCAGCAGCTTGGTCTCATCATTTTACAGTTGAAATTGCTAGTTCTAACCGTAAGTTCTATGCTAACAGTTTCTTCTCTTGGGCTTCTCGCTTGTGGAACTCTTCCGACTTGTTGTTTTCCAATCAACTTCGATCAAAAATTGACATGCAATGTCAATCGTTATCTTCTGTTTACTAATTCTTGTTCGTTTGTTGTTCTATCTCATTGATAATGATTTTATTTTTCTTATATTCTTCGCACACAATAACCACTTGCGTCTAAGTGGCCTTATTGCTTTGCTTAGGGTGAAATTATAATATATATATATATATATATATATATATATATGTGTGTGTGTGTGTGTGTGTGTGTGTGTGTGTATGATAATAATATAGCTTTAAGGTATGCTATATTTATGGGTTAAAGTGCTCATTATCAAGAATAGAGCATATGTAAATATAAAAGTCGACATTGAGGTCAACGCCCAGCGGCGACTGTCTGTTTCATGGTTAAGCGCAATATTCAGGCTATATATATATATATATATATATATATATATATGGATTCAATGCGTTATGTGATACACTTGTAGTTACTTTTTTTTCACTGTCCACTTCTTTATTTGAGTATTATACATGGCCACCGGTCTCGCTGATTATTTTTCAATTTTTCTCTTTTGTCGTGTGCCTACGAGATTATATATTCCACCTTACGAAGCTAGTGTGTTGCAAAGACAGACATGGAACTTTTTAGATAACGAGAAAATCTTAGAGCCAATGATTTCACACCCAGCAATTCGTTGAAGATGGTCCCTCAATACAATGAATATCCCGCTTTCCCAGTGATCACAGGTAAAAATGTTCTTAAATAAGAATTTGATTGCATTTTTTATTAATGAAGTGCAATTTTCTAAGCAAAAAAAAATGTGGTTTATATTTTTTTTTCTGTTAAACAAATAATTTTCTTCTTCCTCTTCTTTGGTTCGACAAAATAAAATCAATTACTTTCTGGTTTATAATCATGACCATCGATGGCACTATAAAACTGTAGTGCTATGTTTTAATCTGCTCCTCGTGCGGCTTACTTTTCGCAGAAATTCTCTTCAACTGGAAAACCAAGTTTTAGTGTCGCTGGAATCTTTCGACGGGTTCCGACTGAACCACGTCATTATTGCCATGACGATGCGAGCCTGCAACCCCAATTGCTTCAGAGAAACTAAATTTTCATCCGAATTTCAAATCTGTACATTTTTTTAGGTGTAATTTGTCTTTGTTTTCTATTTTATGTATTGTATTTTGTCCGCATATGTTTTAATCATTAGTCATCATTCATTTATTCAGTGAGCATATTTTACGCTGCTCTGGTCACCGTCCGCCTCCATCTCACAATTTTGGTTAACGATGATATTCAAGGAATATTAGTGCAATGGATTGCTAGTTCCTTTTGTACCGGGGATGTTAAGATTAAACTATGCCTCCTCTCAGAAGTATAAGACACAGACCCTACAAGGTAGAGTTTTCCTTCTCCTGGACTGGATGCCAACCAAGGCTACAGTAATGTTATTTTACCCATAGCTGGATTCATACATTTTTCAAAGGTAATAGGATGTAAGTGAATGCAATGAACTTGACTAAAATTCGAACATGTTCTTCGATTCCTCAACCCGACCCGCTAACCATTACCTCCGTGTTTTAATCTGACAATCCAAAGCATTATTTTCTTGTACATCTACCAGTGAAATCACATCGACACCGCAGAATGTACAATTTATTTATTAACACTGAAAAAAATCTTCCCTCTTTAACTAATATAGGAATTAAATGCTATATATTTTTTCAGCGAATAAAATCCCATTAGAAGGTTTATTTGATAAAAAAAATAATTACTAGGGCAAATACCGCCAAAATACATGGCGAACGTAGTTGTAGACATACCACGTGTTATTTTTGGACCATTTAGAGGATATCAATATCTCCCTTCACCACTCCCGCAAATTCGAGAAAAGATTATGAAATTATTTTCTAACTAATGAAAACCTTGTATTCAAAAAGTCCATACCTCTTTTTAAAATTAGATTTTGGATATAAAAATAGAAACATACTGCTTCTCGGGATTCAAACCAATTTCGCGGGCCCTGTCTAATCTAGACTTGCGTTCACAAGCGACCACGCATACGCACAGAAAGAAAAGAGATGAGCCAACAGCCGCCGACTTTTCCGTGTATAAGGACTGACAAACACATTTGGCTGACCCTCATAAAATAAATCTGTCCGCACATTTCACACTTCACTAAGAACACTTAATTACTTTATAATACAAACTTCACTGCAAGGAAAATTTAATATTTTATTGCTATTTTATATTTCTGAAAGGAATATATAATGTTATTTTAACTCATGTTCTGCTTCTACTTTTCCTCCAGAAAATAATCTTTTTTATGTTTCACCTAAAAGATGTGTTGTGGTTGTTGTTGTTGTGGTTGTTGTTAATGTTTGGAATCCTGACACTCAGATAAAATCTGTGTAGACGGATCCCAATACTAATGATCATTTTAACTCGATCATCAAGTTACAAAATATTGTAAAGTGGCTACATCTTTCTCAGAATAAGATAGAACGAAACTGGCAGGGATTGGGAACTTCTGCTGGGGTAGTGTATAGATTAATGTCAAGTCTGTGATTCCAGATTTCGTGGCAAGCATGCTGCCCCAAACTCTATTGAATAAAAGTTTTTCAATCTTTCGAAAAACCATGACTTTTGTATTAAACTTTTCAAAACAGTAAAAGTGAGTATTGCTTTCCTCCTAAGCAAAATATTAAGAAAGATGAAAATTTCGTTGCAAGCAAAAATAAGAGTGCTAAACTGTTATATCAGTTTCCCTCTATGGCAATGAATACTATTCAGTTTCCTCACAAAAGAACAGAAGGCTTGAAGTAATAGAGATGTGATACTACAGAAGGATGGTGAGAATACCCGATTGTAAGCAAAATGGAAAAAAGGATAATTATATTTAAGAGACAATTGAAAATTATGGGATACATAAAGAAGAAAGAAGGCTTGAAGACCTTGACACTCACTGGACATACTAAAGACAAAAGAGACAGAAAGAAACATCTAGTAACATACTTAACAAGCAGAACAGAAGAGTGGGAAGGATAGTAACAAAATAATGACATTGCTAAGAGCTACAAAAGATAGGAGGTTGCGAAGAGCCATGTCCGCTCACAGTCTGTAGACACGCGGCACATAAAAAAAGATATCATTTTTCGTGATATTTTAATATTATTAATATGTATGCCACTTTAAAAGCAAAAAGAGAAACGAGAAATATATAGCAACTTTAGTCTAGTTTCAGTCTCTTAAATACATCTAAGCTTCAGCTTCAAGTAGACGATGCGCCATTTACCTTTGTACTCTAAAGGAAAACACTTCACTTAATAATTAATAATGCTCTACGCAAATATACTGCAATGCCATTTGAATCTCAGCCCTTTTATCTTACTTACATTTCAAGATACTTTACAACATCAGTGCCAATTCTTTGTTTTTAATCGGATATGCCAGTCTGCTTTTGAGAATGCAATTTCTTTTTATGTATTTCACTTCAATCACAAAATGGCCAAAAGTGTAAGCAGTGGATCCTCATCTAAATTTGTTTTGAATATTTTTCTTTGTTTTTTGGGGGTTTTTTTGTTTTTTTTTTTTTTTTTTTTTTTTTTTGCTAAAACTATTGGAACATTAAGTATACAGCACCAATAAATGCAATGCAATCAAAAATTAATTATTCCGAATTCCATAATTACTTACTTTAATAGTTTTACAAATATTGATGTTAAGCAGTGCAAATATATTCGTAAAAATACCGCAGAGCTCTCTCTCCGTCTTTCGACAACTGGAAAAATCACACCATGTCGTGTTTCGATTCTGGTTCCCGCCAGTGTGCAAAAAAAAAAAAAATGAAACTGGGGAAAGGCCTGGCGCGCGTTCACAAGGAAAACGAAAAGTGAAATTAACAGCACTTCAAGAAATAAAAACGCAAATCTTGTTTACAATATATTTGCTTTGGCACAGGCTAGAAAGGTGCTGACAACTTCCACTACTTCTGTCACGATAAGCTAACGAACCAGCTCTTCTCTTCTGCTAGCGAATCACTCCCACCACACCCAAGTGCACATCACAACGCGTGGCTCGCGACTCCTCAATGGAAAATCTTTGCTTATCCTAAGTGTAACTCTGCTGATATAATCCTGCGACCGGAGACTAATAACTTCCGGCTAAGTGGCATTTGATCCCAAAAGTTTCCATTTAATTATTGATTTACTATATTTCCTTTCAGTCAGTGGGTGACCGCTTTTAAGCTCTTACTTTTTTTTTTTAGATTTTATTGACTACGTAGTTATAAAATTAAAAAAAATTACTGCACTTCGGACCCAAATAAAAATCATTTACGGCCTAATTTATTTCATGGGTGTCTTAAGCAGATCGTGTGGGGATCCATTATGTTGATAAATAATAACTTTACTATTCTCTACTTCTTTACTTTTCTCATTTCACAAAATATAATTGAAATCTTTGGGTAAAAGGAGGCTTCGAATCGGAAATACGACAGTTAACAAAAACCTTGGTTTAATTAAAGGGGATAAATAAAATAAGAACAATATTTATTTCACTCACAGCAACCGCTTACATCTTATGGTTTTTATTGCCTTTCTTGTGATGAAATGATTAAAACAAATTTAAAATTAAAAAAATAAAAATAAAAAAACTTGCTTCTTGTCTATCAACAAGCAACGCGCGTGCGCTGAATAAATATGACCGAACAGATAGAATGGGTCGATTTGGAAATAGTTGCGGCTGCTGGATATATAAATGTGCATTTAGTGTTTCATTGTGTTTTAAGAACTATAAATGAATAATACTCCGACGACTTCCATCATACACGCAACATTAACATTGAACTTGGTTGGTTGGGGAGATTGAGGTCAGTTTTGGAGATTTATCCTTGTCAATTCACTGCCTTTTGCGTAAAACATTGTCATATATAACCCATTTTTCATTGCCTGTTGTGATCTGTTTAAATTTTAGAGGATATGAGGGAAAAGGACTCTTTAAGTTAACATCAGAAAGACAGTTGAAATTTCTAGGGAATGTAATGAGGAATGAGGGCATGGAAAATTTGACACTCACAGTAAATATTGAAGAAAAGAGGAAGAGGAAAGCCGCGCATAGTCTTCCTAATGAACTTATGTAAATGGTTGGTAGAACAGGGATTAGGAGAGATAATGAAAAGACAAAATTTACTAACGGCTAAAAAGGTCTGTTACTTTTGCCGTAACATAGATTTCCTTTCAGTATTCTAAATATCTTCCCGTTAATTGTTCTCAGGGGCGTACAGCGGCAAAGTGCCGCCCGGGGCCCATATTCATAATGGCAGTCCTTTTTAGGGGGTGGGGGGGAATTAAATGAAATCCCCGTAATGGTGATTATTAGAACTTGAAAAACAAATTCAAAAATTAGTTGAGCAAACTTTATCATATTTTAACCTTTCGAGCTTTTGCAGAAGCAAAGTTACTAATAACTTGGTCAAAGACTATCTTCTTCACAGTTTCATGATCAATTGAAATGATAGACAAATTGGATAAGCGATTTTGCGACATACTCGATCTCAAGTGTCTTTTAATGAGCTTCAGTTTTGAGAAGCTTCTCTTTGCAGTAACAACAGAAACTGTGGGCGTCAGAAACAGCCGTAGAACAATCAAAATATTTGGCACTGTTTCTTGAACTTGCCGACGATAAATCATTCGATACCCGATGATTTGGTCATCATGGTCATGTAATGCACCCACTTTGGAAGCTTCCGCTAAAAAATCCCGAAGTTGGAGAACTTCCAAAGGCAGCCGAGATACGTCTAAGTCAGACCGTATTCGCTATCGAGAATTTAAAATTTTTCGCTCCAACTCGCTTTCAGTATCTTCCAGGATTGCTTGCGATGATAATCCAGCGAAGACAATTTGCAGATGAGACATGGAGTCAAATCGTGCTTCCAGTTCATTTACAAGTCGATCATGACATTCGGAAAAATATCTCTTTACATCTTGCACAAGTGTTTGACATACATCATCTTCCTTTTCCCCAGGTAGATTTTTCTGTCTTCTAATCCGCTTTTCAACTGGAATTTCTATTTCCTCGTATTTTGTTTTACTTTGATTAACCGATTCAGACACCAACCTGTCCCTGTTTCAGTTAAAGAAAATTCTGGTTACATCCATGTGTGTTACACACACATCCAAAACGATACCAGGTTTTTGAAGTTTCTTTTGGATGAGATTTATTTCTCCCAGAATTTCTGCCCAGTAAAACAAATGTGACATGAAGGAGAAGTTTTCAATTGAAAGCAAAATGATTTGTGTTTCCTCTCTCGTTTGAAGTTTTTCTGAATGAATCGAGTGCCTGAATCACTCCTTTAAATCCGGTTTTCACTGCACAAATAGCTTCGTAACGTGTACTCCAATGGGTGGGTACCAAACGCTTTATCATGACCTTCACATGCGAAGATAAAACTTCACACCAGTGGCTGGAAGAGGAGAAAAATGAATAGAGTCACTCAATCACTCCGAAAAATGTAATGGCGCTTGCATTCACAGCTGAAGCATGAACATCGCATAAATTCAGAGTATAATTAGAACATGGTACAAATTTAGCTTTCCCATTTAAGTTTCAAAGAAGACCACCATGAACTTCAGCCATACTACAGGGGGCTGACACTATTTTGGGGACACATTGAAAAGTGTGCTTAAAGGTGTTTTTGCTGCCGAGAGCTTTTGTGTTGATGAGTAGGTAGTTCAGCAGTAACTGTCCATTAATGGTATGAACATTGATTGATGGGTTTGTCTTTGGTTTCATGTTTTCTTTATTTTTACTTCAACTTAGGCGACTCTATTTTTCGGGCATAACACAAATTCCGGGTTTTTTAATGATTTAGTCGTCGAACGTCTACAATATGCAAATTTTCTGCAGGTAAATTGTACTCTGACTATTACATTTGAGTATCTTTACCATTCCCTGCGAAAGCGTATTAAAATCCTGAAGAAGACTGCATTCAAAAGAAATCATCAGTTTGGTCCAAAAGAAGAGAGAAGACGGGCTCAGCATCCGAAAGATCGCTGCTGAGATGAAGCTACCGAAGTTAACAGTTGAATACATGCTAAGTACAGACTATGAGCGGAAGAAGAAGAAGAGAGGACGTAAAAAAACAATTTCCCAGAGAACAGAAAGAAGAATGAAGAGGAGTGTTACGAGGTTGTTATCATGTGGAGAAAAGGTGACAGCGAAGCAAGTAAAGTAGAAGTGTGAATTTGACGTCAGTGTTCGAACTGTACAAAGAAAGCTACACGAAATTGGATTTAAGTATGCTAAAATCAAGAAAAGAATTACAGTAACGAGAAAACACAAGGAAGCAAGGCTAGGAAGCGCCAAAAGATGGATAACAAGCCATGTCAACTTCAAGAAAGTGATATTTACTGATGAAAAACATTTTAAGTTCGATGGACCTGACGGGTGGTGTACATGGTCGAGAAAAGGTGAACCTGTTATTCTCAACAAGAGACAGATGGGAGGAGGAGTCATGGTTTGGGGTACGGTATTTCCGAATGGAAGCTTGTGGCTCGAGTGGTTAAAAGGACGTCAAAATAGCTTGAGCTACAGAGAACTTTTGGAAAAGAGAGCCCTACCACTCATAGAAAAAGAAATGGGAAGTAATTTTATTTTGCAGCAAGATAACTATAGCATCCATGTGGCCAAATCAGTGAAAAATTGGATGTGTGAAGCAAATATAACTACTCTGGAATGGCCTGCAAGAAGTCCAGACTTAAATTTAGTTGAAAAAATATGGGAAATGCTTGCAGAGCTTGTTTAGGACGGGCCAGAAATAACCAGAGAGGCTGAACTGTGGCAGCGCATACAAGATGCTAAAAATAGACTGCTAGCAACACGAAGAGACGTTATTATCAATATTTACGAACATTATGAAGATAGACTGATAGAAGTCATTGAAAAAAGTGTGCTGCCATAAACTATTAACATTGTTTCTGCAATGTCCGAAAAATACTGTCGCCTGTGTAATGTGAAAATTTGTAAAAAAATAAAAATACTTCTAATTTGAATTCTGCTTTTCCATTTGTGGTATTGAAACTGTTTTTAAATGTTTTTGCCATTACACTAAAACAGTACAGACTGCCTGTGCTACCTAAAACTTGAAAAAATAAAGTGTCTAAAAAATAGTGTCGGTCCCCTGTAGTCGCATTGTCAAATTCTATTCCTCTACATTTTTTGAAATTAAGTTTCTCTTTCTCCAATCGATCCCGTATCATCTTTTTAATATAATAAGCTGTCTTCCTTTGCTCAGTGATAAAACGAAGAAATGATTCCCACACTTCGGCTTCTTGGTCTTCAACAACGGCATATCAACAAATGAAACTCATCTGATCAGTATGTCTAGTATGATCGCAAAATAAATGGTTTCGATTGAACTCGATCCATTATATTTTCTTTTACGTGGTTTCGCAAGATATGAATGAATTCATTTTGGATTTTCGGTGACAAGTACCGCCGGTTATCATTTACTTCTTTCAAGTAATGCTTTCCAAGAACAGGATCATAAGTTCAACAAGTTTAAAGTTACCTTTATTGGAACTATATACACCTTCTCGATGGCCTATAAAAGGCAGATTCTGTTTCGTCAGAAAGTTCACGAGATCAAGTAACCGTGTTAATTAAAATCTGTCTCCAAATCTGTCTTTCTTTCAGTTTGTTTGTAGCGGACTAAACCCCCCCACCCCGAGCAGGTGATGATGTCACAAGAGGCCCGCTAACATTTCGAAGACATTAAATTTGACGAGGTGAAACAACACAGACGATAGAACGAGGATATATAGGATATATACTAATTTATTAAGCAAAGAATTCACTATCAAGGGTTT
Source organism: Acanthosepion lycidas (assembly GCA_963932145.1). NCBI lineage: Eukaryota > Metazoa > Mollusca > Cephalopoda > Sepiida > Sepiidae > Acanthosepion > Acanthosepion lycidas. Next base: position 52,506,739 of record OZ010577.1, on the reverse strand, counting down.
TACCTTTATTAAGGGTCATTTCCAACATCTTCCATTCCTTAAAAGCTCTTTGATGGTGGGACGAATTTTCATGTTCAGGTATTTTCGAATTAAGCTTCCAAAACTTTTGAAATCCTGGATTTCTTGTTAGACTTGATTTGCGTTGCTCTGTCTTCAGGAGGAAGCGACAGCAGAAACAATAAAGAGATTTGTTTTGAGATCATGGTTATTGTACTCAAGTACAGCAACCATGATCTCAAAACAGTCCCTCCATTCTCCATAGTTTTGTAAAACCAGTGTTGTAGCCTGCGGACTATTTTTCCCTGGTCCTACAGTCGAAGCAAATGGTTCATCTTTGTTTTGAAACTTTTTAGGTCCCAATGTTACAAGATCAACAAGCAACTGCTCTGAGCAAGTCCGTGGCCAAAAATGCGATGTCTTCGTACACAGCAATCTCTGTGTTTGCATGTTCTGTTTCTTTATTTCCAGTAACTTCATCAGTTCTTTCTTCATATTCATACCTGTCCTTACCACATGCACTTGAGCTCTCTTCCTTTGGTACATCGTCATTGTCACCTTCAATTTCTTTAACATCCTTAATTCCTGCAGGAAATTCCTCTTCAACTTTTATTTCTATATTTCTCTCCACAATATTTGCATATTCTCCAGAATTTTTCAGTTTTTTTTAAGAAATGCCGCCTTCAAATTAGCAGCAGGAGTCAGTCTTGTACACTCTTTTGATCTGATATTTTCGAGAAAATAAACTTGTTTTTCATCTGAATTGTTAAAACCCATGTGCGTTATCATCTACTATCAAAATCAAATATAATCCTTATTTTGATTCAATGATTTTGCTCTTAAATCTAATCAGTATCCCGTTATATAAAAAAAATATCGGAAATTTTAATTAATCAAATTATTAATTAAACATATTAATAATAATGCAAATATTTTCAAATTTCATGGACAATAAGAGAAAAAAATAAATTATAATCTAACAGAAACATTTGAAAAAATGCGATATTTTATTTTATTTTTAAATTTAATTTTCTGCTCTAAAACCTCTGGTTTGGATAGGATCGCAACATAAAAAAAGACCAATTTTATTTCTCCATAATTATAATCTTAAAAATCTTAAGACTTCAAAGAAGAAAACGACTTCTCTTTATTTCTTCAAGCAAATTTTTTAAATATATTAAAATCTCAGAAAAAAAAAAAATTAAAATTTTCAAATAACTTTTTTCAGGGCGTTCACAACGTAAATTTAATTCTTTTTTATATGTCGTCTTCTCGTTTTTGATCTTTCTAGAAATGTAAAAATTAGCGACTGGATTTTTTTTTTTTTTTTCAAATGACCAAACCTTGTAACCCCCCTGCTAAGTGATTAAAATATTTTCTCAAGGATTTTTTTTTTTTAATCAAAGAAGCTATTCGTTATAAAAATAATTAACTAATAAATAAAATACCCAAAATTTCATTAAAATTTTAACATGTTCACAATTGATTTTGAAATCATTGGAATCATTGGAAAAAAAAAACATCTTCGGACATTTTATTTTTATTAAAAATAATGTAAAAACGATCCAAAAATTATTTAGGTCAATTATCGCAATACAAAAACACGGGTGGGAGTCGGTAAATATAAATATTGGTTGTGCAAATATATACAATATAGTGGGGATTTCTCTTGAAATGTCCCGGTGCAGTCCTTTAGTTTCAGCAAAACGTCGCTCACAGCAGAGCCAGATCAAAATACCGGCATGTCAGACAGTCGCTTGAGTTTATTAAAAGCTTAGGTCGCCAACAAGGCGCCATGTCATGCGTTTGTGATCTTCCAAACAAAAAGGAATGAACGTGAAAAAAAAATTGAATTAAAAAAAAAAAAAATATTACATTTTTTTTTTGAACCACTATAACATAAAAAGGAATGATCGCGTCTTCAATTTTTTTTTCATCCGCAAAATGCCTCCCGCATAAAGTGCCGCCTGGGCCCGGAAATCGGATCCCTTTATTGGTCCGCTACTGATTGTTCTGACGAACTTTCCTCGTTCCTCAACTTCACGAATTTAAGCGCAGTACTAGATTGGCAGCTAGGTCTTATAATTTCATTTAGAATTGCTAGTTGTATAAGTTCTATGCTAATAGTTTCTGCTCTTATTATTACACGATTATTATTAGGTTGGTGCAAAAATAATTTCGTTTTCTAACATATGTTACTATGTGAGAAAACGAAATTATTTTTGCACCAACCTAATACTAATATTGTTACGGGATAATTATTGTTATTATTATTACAATATTATTCGTATCTCTAGTTCCCTGATCTTCTACGAACTACAATCTTCAAAAATGTAAATGAATGTCAATCGTCATCTTCTGTCGGCTTGAATGCTGTTATTTATCACCCTCTCTGTTTATTTCACTCTCAGTAACCGCTTACATCTTAATGGTTTTTATTGCCTTTCTTGTGATGAAATGATTAAAACAAATTTAAAATTAAAAAAATTAAAAAATAAAAACTTGCTTCTGTCCCTGTAGTTAAAAAAATATGTTAATTAAAATCTGTAAGGCCGGTCTATCATTAGAAACTGGATATTTGTTACTGAAATATAATTAGTAACTATTTTTTATTTTAAACATAGCTTATAGCTTCTTATTCATAATTCGCTCATTTAATCATTTCAAAGAACATTTATTTGAAAATGCAAGTGTAAGTAAAGTGACACTTGTTTCAGTAATAGAATCCAAGGGACACAACTCATATTTTATAAATTGTACATCCGCTCGTGAACAATTAAATATTGTAATATGATTCATTAGAAATATCAGAGGATATTCATAACATAAATGTATTTTAATTATTTAATTTCTAATTATTTTTAATAATGAATAAGCTTAATTCTTCAACAATATTTACATATACTACATTATTTTTTATTTAACGTCAGTGAGATTATCTATCGAGATATGAGTTGCTTCCCTTGTATCATTCGGATATATTTTTTATTCTTTGTTTTCCAGAAACAACCAGTGACTTAAAATCTAATTTCTTCCGAACGATATTTTCATTCTATCATCATTTAACAATTAAAATGAATATAATATCCATATAATACTACAAACAATTATTTTCATCTACTAAATTGGATTTCCTGTAAAAAAAAAAAAAAGGAAAATCATTTTTGTAAAAATGAAAACCTAAAATAAATATGTCTAATGAGAAACCTTGATAAAATATTCTTTGGTTAATGAAATGTAATGTACTTTAGCCCTGAAAACGTTTATTCTATTATAGTGAATGGTTACAATCGAGAGGGAGATGGAATGGGATTATTTTATTACCACAATACTTATCAAAATCAGTGCCAATAATAATTCTAAATGTATCCCCACTTCTTATCCTAGAGACCTTTTATACTGAAAGCTTTACATAAACCGTATTTGATAGCCTTCTTTCATTGTCTGGTATTGGATACAATTCATTAAATTTTGATAAATCTATAAAAGATTTTGTATAATATCGGATTTTTCCTGTGTGTGTGTGTGTGCGCGCGCGCGCGTGTGTTCGGCAGTGTATAGTGGAACGAACAAACCCAAATCTTGAAATAACTGACCCGGGATAGTAGCATATTTTAGGGTTCCACCTATAGACAAATAGTGAACCCCAAACAAAAACAAAACATTATAAAAGTATAAGAACACATTTTTATTTTTAAAATACCAGCAATACATTTATATATAAAACAAATTGCCAACAATACACATTTATAGTAAAATTACTAACAATACATTTTATAGCAAAATGACCTAAAAATACATCTTATCTGTATTTTATATCATTTCATCTTAAATAAATCAACAAAGTTTTGCGGATATTTTTAACATCAACTTGTGATTTTTCTTATGAAAAATAATTTCAGTAATTTTAATACATAACATTATGGATAAAAAGTAGTGAATTTTATATACTGTTTTTTTTTCGAGACTTAGCATGAGCAAAAAAAGAACATTGAATGACGTCAAAATCCGCGAAAATTTTTCATCCTTTAATAGTCAGTTGTGCTTAGTTTAATTTGTAAAGTAAATAAATGAAGGTAGGAAAAAAGCAAATGTTTATATGATAGCGAGGGTCACAAAATACTGCATGGGGCCCCAATCAGGCTTGCCCCTTCCGTTCGCGCGGTTCGGGGTTAGAATGCATCGGCCCTGCTTTCATATAGATGTGAATGCTGGAAAATCTCCTCAAAGATGAAAAAGAAACTTTAAGCAACAGAAATGTAGTTCTACAGAAGGATGCTGAGAATACCATGGAGTGAACATGTGAGCAACAACACAGTTTTAGAGAAAACCAAGAGGACACTTCTATTTAACATCAGAAAGAGGCACATAATGAGGAAAGTGGATTGGAGAGATAGCAAAAAGACAAAATTGACTAAGAGCAACAATGGGCAGGAAAATGTGGAGTGGCATGATCGTCAATGTCTTGAAGGGACATGACATAAAGAAGAAGAGAAATGTTGGTTGTTAGCCCACCTTGCCAAAAGCGACCGTTAGGCAGCACTATATAAAAAGCAAACATATACTCTCTCTTTCTCTTTTTCCTCTTCCTTCCACATATAGTCGAATATAGACAAAGGACGCTGCCACCACGGCGCGTTCGTTTCCTTGGTCTTCTGTTGACTGAGCCCTTGCACATACACACGCTCGTTTCACGCACACACAAACAAGCACATTCTTATAGCTAGTTTAAATGTCTTTTCTTTTGAGTTCCATTGTGTATGTATATAATTCTTTTTGTTAATAACATACATTAATGTTTGTTTTAGACGCCATGTTTTGTGTCTTTATTTTACTCACATGAGTCCGTTAATATTCTTTTCGGGACAAATGCTCCAAGAGCCCATAAATATTTATTATAAAACGTTAGTTGGTTGGTTTTGTTTAGCGGTTATCTAGGGGGTTATTTAATGTTGAAATCTAAATATTTTGTACGCAATTTTATGGCTTCAACTAAATATATTTTGAATGCAATTGTATGCCTTATGACATGTCTCTAATTTGCATTTAGATAAATTGTATTTATTTTCAATTTTTTTAGTTGAATCGTTCAACTATATTGCATATGATCCATTACTGTACATAATTGGGTTACAATAAATAGTTTGTTTTATATGAATTCTATCTTATAACTGATATCTAGTAGAATGGGGGTGGTTCTGTATTATAGATTGCCTAAAATATGCTACTATCTCGGGTCAGTTATTTCAAGATTTGGGTTGGGCAGCTTGGAGCGGTGTAATGGTTAGCAAGCTTGTCTCGCTAGAACAATTACGACTGAATAGTGAGTTCGATCCTCACTGGGTGCCCCATAATTTCGGCCGTGTGCCACATCTACGCTACGCTTGGAAAATCACTATTTCAAGATTTGGGTTTGTTCGTTCCACTACAGACATACACACACTCACAGAAAAGCGGGAAAAATCCTATATTATACAAAATCTTTTATAGATTTATCAAAATTTGATGAATTGTATCCAATACCAGACAATGAAAGAAGGCTATCAAATACGGTTTATGTAAAGCTTTCAGTATAAAAGGTCTAGGACAAGAAGTGGGGATACATTAGAATTATTATTGGCACTGATTTTGATAAGTATTGTGGTAATAAAATAATCCCATTCCATCTCCCTCTCGATTGTAACCATTCATTATAATAAAATAAACGTTTTCAGCGCTAAAGCTGAATTAGTCAAATAGAGCTTCATACGCTTCTACTTAGAGCTATATTATTAGGTCGGTACAAAAATAATGACGTTTTCTAACATATCTTACTATGTGAGAAAACGTCATTATTTTTGCACCAACCTAATACAAGTACATTATATTTCGTTAACCACAGAATATTTTGTCAAGGTTTCTCATTAGACATATTTATTTTAGGTTTTCATTTTTACAAAAATGGTTTTCTTGTAGTAGATGGGGGGGGTCTGTATTATAGATTGCACCCGTCCTATGTTAGAGGCCTCATTATTACGTAAGAGTTCATTACTCCTTTCTTCTACTCAGGCAATAGCATGTAACGCTGCTTGTATAGTTATATATTATAAGAGACCAATCCCTTCAGTCTATAATGATTCAAATCTATATTTCAGCTTCCACGAATATCTTTTGACATTTATAGACCATTAAATCTTTGGGTTGAGGCACAAACATTAACTGGAATTACAGCACAATATGTAAGCAAAGTTATTGTAAATTATAAAAGATTTACAGTCTCACTCCCAGTTATGACGGGAAGAAGAAGTCTAATTATTTTTAGAACTATCAAATATTATTGGTACTCAGGGATTGGGAACAACTGCTTGCAGCCTACTACATAATGGCTTAATAGTAAGTACACACAGAACAGTTAAAAGAGGAATTGTAAATAATGATGAATATACCTTACTAGTCAGTGTATGCAGTACAGTTATGTACCATACGTGATACAAGCTTAGGCGATCATGTCTCTTTCGATACATGACTGACGAGGCAGATTTCTTTTTCCGCAGTAGGTTGCCATTTCTTTCTGCGGTAGACCAGTTGTCATCCAAGGCTATAGAACCCGGTCTGTCCTGCTATTTATCCATAGCATGAGGGAGAAGAAGAGGATTCATACCTTTCCCAAGGGTATTAGCACCAAAAGGAATAATATATTTTGGGTATTCCCAAGTGGTCACCCACCTAGGTACTTACAGGCATCAATGTTGCTTAACTTCTGTGATCTTACAGGAATCGATGTTTCAACGTGATGTAGTCGTAAACCTTTGTTCTGATTTGATCCTTGTAAAGAGAGAGCATGGCAATAAGAGCCGGGTACTTTCTAGAGCACTACAAGGAACGGACATTTTTCTCGCATCTTTATCAATGGTAAGAATAAATGAGTTTCACTTTAGTTCTGGAGTTATCTTTAGTCTCGATAGACGTTCAAGGCAAGGAACCTGATCAGGACTTGAGTAGGGTCTTCTCTGTTGGGATGAAATGTTACTAGCTTGATTTTTGAGGTACTGAATAATACAAGCAAGTCTTTTCCCAGTTGAACTGTGAGAACTAAGGTAGGGTAGAGGTCAACTGCCAAGCTCTGATCATTCTACCAAGATCTGGAGGTGCACTCATGAACTCTGGGATCACCTGTATATATATATTTATCAATGATCTGAAAATGTTCTTAGACAGATCGTTAATATAAAACAGAAAAAGGGTAGGAGCAAGTCTTGGAGGATACCTGCATTGATCTCGTATGCTTCCGAAGACTGGCCATTAGTGACGACTTTCATGGATCTACCTGATAAGAAGGAATTGAGCAGAACCTTCCAGAGATGCCGCAGCTGGAGAGTTTTGGTAGCAACTTCCTATACGACACCTTATCAAAGGCCTTTGAAATATTTAAGGCGGTCGCTCTTATTATCAAAGTGCTTCACTAATTCAATGTGTAATGATAGTTAAAAATCATCAATGGTGTTACTGTTAATACATGCAATGCTAAGACGATACATTTAATATTACTAGTTCCAGAAATTTAAATATAAATTGTTGTGTAAAAAGAAGACCGATTTTCATTCGCTACAGTAAAATGTTGAACGCGGGCTCTTCCATTGACTATGAAAGTAGTCGTAAGCGGAATAGAGGGAGTCAGACAGTTGTCACAAAGTGTGTCGCACCAACTATGATATTCGCTCGTATTGCAATATTAATCCAAGTGATTAAACATTTCTTTCACTAATCGTGTGTTCCAGTGTTTCCCTTTGGAATTTAACCCCAACTATGATTTAATACAAGCATTATAACATAAACCATAACAAAATTTCAAATAACCCAAAGAAATCATCTTTGGAAGGATGGAAAAAATACGATTTTTTCCATATTAAAAATGAGTTAATAGATAAAGAAAGTTCAAAAGACTTATCTAGCCAACTTAAAGTTTCGCAGATAGACCAATCATCAGGATCAGAAAAATCACAAGTATCAAAGGAAAAAAATAATTTTATAAAAGTTAATAATCGTTTGCCATGTAAATTCATTGTAAATTCATTGTAAATTAATCACTCCTATAGGAGCTAAAAAATGTATGGTCATATGATGTGATTTCTTAAGATTAAAAAAACAAAATAAACATTTTTTTTTTTAATTCATAATCTGGATAGCTTAATTGATAGTAATATATGAACTACAGATTATGAATTTCAAAAACATTTTTTTTAGATTTTAAGACCACATCCGATGAACATATTTTTGTCTTGTATAGAGTGGAGGATCAGTTTACAATGAATTTGCATTGCAAACTGGATCCCTCCCCACTAACTTTTATCAAATTTAATAAAAAGAGATTTTTTATATTCATGATCTAGAGAGCTTTTTCTATAGAAAGATTTAAAAAAATGAAAAAAATGATTATTTCTGGTTCTACTGCCCAATGTACAACTCAAAATTTGTGTGAATTAATGTTATATTTTGATTATTTGGTTTCTTGCGATCATGGCTCTCCACACATTCCTGTCCTTTGTAGCTCTTAACAGACGTTGTATTTTTCTTATTTTTCCTAAACACTTTTCCACCATCCATTGAAACTCACTAAGTATGTTATTCGTTGTTTTTTTCTGCCTCTCTTGCTTTCAAACTGTCTTGTGAGTATCAGCTTTTCCAAGCCATCTTTCTTGTGGCCTAGAAATTTTCATTTTCCTGATGTTAAGTATAAGTTTTCTTTTTGCTTCCATTTTCTCTAAAACTTCGTCGTTTTATTCGATCCGTGTTATCCTCAGTATCCTTCTGCAGAACCACATTTCTTTTGCTTAAAGTCTGTTCTTCATCTTTGAAGAGATTGCCCAGGATTCTCTACCATATAGGACAGATTTCACGTAACAGTTCAGTACTCTTTTTCTGCTGTTTCTAATTAAGTTTTTCTGTTTCTTAATACTCTGCTTAGCTTTTGGAATGCATCTTTGGCTATCCCAATGCACCATCAGATTTCAGTGTCGCACTTTTCCTCCACTGTTAAAACACTTCCCAGATAATTAAATTTTTGTACTTTTTTTATTTTGTTATCTTTGATTTGTACCGTCCTGGGTATGACGATAAACTACATCCAGCAGCAAGACCTTTGATCAGGTTTTGAGAAGTGCAGAACCACCTCTTAATTGCTGGTGTTCCCAGGTCCACCCTGATTCGGGGTGGTAGCACCTGTTAGGGTCCCAGCTATGGCCAAATAGCTAACCCCCAACCTGCGGTCAAAACACTATGAAAGTGTTAAAATAGGTTTTAATACCAGAAATACTTTATAAAAAATTATTACCAGTAATAAATTTTTGAAGAAAAAAATATTCCCAGCAATACATTTTTTTAAAAAAGAATTACCAGCTATATATTTTTGAAAAAAAATATATTACCAGCAATAAAAATTTTGTCAGCACTAAATAACCCATTGAGGTTGATACGCCTTAAAACAAGCCAAACCAAACCTTTGATTTGTAATTACCACTTTGGGCTCCACATTTTTTTGCTAACAACCATGCATTCTGTCTTCATGCAGTTGATGTTTAATCATTTCTTCTTTGAAGATTTATTGTATAAAATATAGAACTGTGGCACAAGGGGAGTGGGGGCCATATCATTTATTCTTGCTTGCCTACAGTACCTTCTGTAAGAGTTTTTGTAATTTTCTTTCCGTGTCTGCTATCAGCACTGTGTCATCTACATATCTTCTGTACAAAATAAATCCTCTTCGACGCGCTGTAATGGTTAGCAAGCTTGTTTCACGAGACAGTGATGCGCAGAGGTTTAGTGGTAACCAGGGGCAGACTCCTTGATTGTATGCCGCGAAGACTCGCTTATCAACATTCACACCAGCTTTATATCTACATTCACACCAGCTTGTGCGACTGTAGGGCGCTTGGGCAACGAAGTTAACAGAGATAATTTCAAAAAATAAAGTTTTATTTCACTCTTTGATTGGATACCCGAGACCGTCACACCTTCTGCCTCCCTCCCCTTCTGCATGCTACTGACACTAGATCAATTACGCCTGACAAGTGACCTCGATCTTCACTCAGAGCTCCAAACTTTCGCCCTTGAGCCACATCTAAGCTACATTGTAAATCGCTGTATTTACCATAGAAAAATTCGATGTAGTGTTATGGTTAGCAAGCTTGTCTCGTTTGATAAATTACGACTGAGAAGTGAGTTCGATCTTCACTGGGTGCTCCATACTTTAGCCCTTGTGTCACATCTAAGCTACGCTTAGTAATTAGCCATATTTTGGGAACTTCAGATGTGGTGTAATGGTTAGCAAACATCTCGTTAAATCAATTACGACTGAGTAGTGAGTTCGATCCTCACTGGGTCCCTTCTACTTTCAGCCTTGCAATGCTTAGTAAATCTCTATTTGTATTTCTCAATCCTTTGGAATTGTGTCAGTGCGCTTTGTTTGCATATTATTGTCGATAATGTTCACGCAAAACTTGTTTTTTGTTGCAAATGAGAATGCCTCTTTTATAAGTTACTCGCAGGAATTTATCTGGATTGGCCCAGTCAACACGTTTTTACGAAATGAATACCATAAACGTAAAACTGAGGTTTTGTTTGTGTGTTTATTTAACTTTATTTTTAAAATATGGCTGACAAGGACATGTGCAAGGCCAAAGAAAAACAGAAACGAAAGAAAAACATAGGGTCTAAATAACAAAAAATAAAATAAAATAAACAAAAAACAAGAAACGCCAATCGAGACAAGAACGGCAAGTGAGAGCTTTTTCTCAAAATAAGCAGAACACTTTTCCATTTGTTTATTCTATACCACGAAATTCGTACAGAAAGGTAAACACTTAAAGAGAACAGATCTGCTAGAACTGAATATATTAAGTTGGTGCAAATGACGTAATAATGTCGTTTTTTGACGTATTTTTAACGTCAAAAAACGACATTATTGCGTCATTATTTTTGCACCAACCTAATATTTACATGTTTACAGACAGTTAAAAAAAATGAAGAATATAGACAGTTAAAAAAATGAAGAAAGAATACATTTACGTTCTTAGCTATACTGTGTATCTATGTGATATCCACGTGGTTGGTATTGTGGTACATGTAGGATTGAGTGGTGACAGACGAGTTCTTATAGTGAATGAGCAAATTCTAATGAATGAATGGATCGGGAATCTGTTTAGCTAGGTTTAGGATAGTTACTGTGGACCAGCCTTACCCCACTTCCCCTTCGGCCTTGTGCCACAATCTCTGTAAAAACAGAAATAAATAACATATCCGCGTGGTTCATTTGAAAATTAAATAGTCGGTTTGCCGGGACAAAGAAATCTGTGGCGGAGACAAATTCCATGTTCTTGCGACTTTATTTCACCACAGAAAGCTCACCAGAGTGTTTATATGCCTTCCCTTATATAATCTTAAATAGAATGCCATCCAGTGGATGCCCTGTAAGGCAACGTTGAGTAACCCTACACATATTCTTTCAATAATTGATAATCCCGCTATATATGCTGGGCTATCCTGGTGAAAATTAGCCAAAGAAAAATCTGGAAGTACTAGAGTCCGGAAAATCATAGTGAAAACTTTGTGGGTGACTGATACAGTGTTTATTTTGGGTTATATATATATATATATATATATATATATATATATATATATATATATATATATATATATATATTATAAATGAACTGGTTTAAAAGATGTGTTTTCGCTACACAGTAATAACCATGTTTCAAAAATGGAAGCTAAAAACTTCAAATTTAATTGTGTAATCAAATTAAAAACATTAGCTCAATTTCATCTTCAAACGAAAATTGGAGTACCTTTTTTTTTAATTTACTGAGTTTTAAACGCACACAAAAATTCATAATTCACTGTTTCCAAGGATACAGAGAAATCCAATCATTTAGACAAGGGGTGGTAGCGTGTTCATTTTTATTAACTTTTGTTGTATCAATTATTAGTTACGTTCGAAAAAGGGGTTAAGTTTAGGGAGGGTAGGGATGTATTTTTCAACGAATTCTGACATCCGTTAAATGCATGTCGTCTGGGTGTTGTTGTTTTTTGTTGGGTTTGTTTTTTGGGGGTTTTTTTTAAATTTTATTGTTAACGGCAAAAATTCTTTCGGCTTTTTTCCTATTTGTATACTTAAAGATTTTTGGGGTGATATTTAGGTTAGAATACGTTTTATTTAACTACAATTTTAAAATATTTTCACTCTTAATTATTAATAGATTATATTTATTTTTAAAACAAGTAAATGTAATAGAATTACTTACAAATTTTTACTTTTTATAAACTTAGTAATATATAGTTTCTCATGTATGCACAAAGGACATGGGTCATTTAATGACCTACATATTCTAGTTTTTCTTATTAATTTTCCATTTTACTGTAGGTGTTTTACATTTTATAGTTAATTTATAATATTATACTCTGCAAATTTACATTGAGCACAATTTTGTAAAAATAAAAATAAAAAATATCAATAAGAACACCGGATTATATATCTTACTGTTCTTTCTTTTTATTTACACACACACACACATATATATATATATATATATATATATATATATATATATATATATATATATATATATATATTATAATACTTTTATATTTTATATCCTTAATATTTTGCCTGACGAAGTTGTGGTGAATACGAAATAAAAATAACTCTCTTTTCTCCAGTGTTTTTAAATTCGCGAGCCTATGCGAAAAATTATTTTAGCCAAAAAAATGGGATTGGCTCCGGGCGGAAGAAAAGACCAAGGTAAAGTTTAACGAGCCTATGTGAAAATTTATTTCGACCAATAGAAAAAGGAGAGGCTTACAAACTGAGAAAAAAGTAACGAGCCAATATGAAATCGCTTTTTCATATAATTAGGAAGAGAAAATTAAATCAAGAGAGAGAAAGCAAAAAGAAGCAGAGATCTCCGCGTCTGAATAACGCTGATATCAAATTATACGCTGATACGTTATTATCCCCGCCTCCAGGGGGTCCGCTACATCATCAGCCTCTAATGAGAGCAAGGCAATTTCAAAGAATTCTATTCAACTCCAAAGCTAAATACCTTAAAATATATCTTTTCATTCATGTTGAATACAACCGTATAACTTTTATGTGAAAAACGAACTCTCTCAATTTGTTTTAGACATTTTGGAATATTACTTTGTGTCCGATGATTTAATATGAACATTTTCTCTTCTTGACAATTCATCGAAACTATGAACTTTAAATATTTGATTCCTTTCTCCTGAAACAAGCTACTGACAACTTCAAAGGTTTAAATTTGTAAATAAATGCCTTATTCGTTAAATATAACGCGTGTGTTTTATTCATCATTATCCCTCAATACTTCAAAGTTCAAAGTAGATTCAAGAAAAACAGCAGTTTTAACCCATATCTTATTGTCGTCAGTTTTTAAACTGATGTCTTCTTTATTCAGATATTGTGATTATTTTGGCTAACCTTTGTATTTTCTTGCTTTCAGAAATTTCCAAAACAAAACCAAGGAAAAACAATAAAAACAAGAACGGCAAGTGAGAGTTTTTCTCAAAATACGTAAAACATTCTTCCATCTTTGTTTATTCGATGTCATTAAATTTACGCAGAAAGGCAGGTAGTTTAAGAGAACGAATCTGCTTAAGCTGGCCGCCATGATAAAAAATAATGTGTCTGTCTTTGTTACTGGCAAAATAAAAAGAAACGAAAAAGAATAATGTCAAGTCCACAAAAGGTCAAGTGATTAAACCACTAAAGAGTGTTAGAGTGATTTATGATTCAATACTCAAGTTAAGACTTTCTATGAAGGATATTCTGTTGCCGTCAGCTAAAGAATGTCTGGCCCTAACAGAAAAAAAAATTATCTTTTTGTATAGAATATCAAGGCCAACATCAGAGAAGCAGTCAGATTAAGAGATTTTATACATCTGGTCTATCAGTTCAGGGAAATCATGACAGTTGTAGTGAAAACAGAAAGCCCGAATAAACTTAAAGATAAGCTTTTTTCCACTCTATCGAATACATGTGGAAAAAATCAACTGCTTATATCTGCAGTCGACTGTTCCATTCTCAAAAGGGGTGGAAGAGAGATCTCAATTACTTCAGAATACTACAACTGTGTGTCCTCGCTATGGGGAGTGAAGTTTTGATATAATGACTGTTCTAAAAGCATTCAACTCTCTTCCTAACTACTTGAATGTCAGGGATCCAGAAATGCTATCATGGACATCATCTCTTGAAGAAGACTGATATGTTGCTACTGTAGGGAAAATCTGAACTGTGGAATGAGGAGTGGAGGAGAAAATGTGGAGGACTCCACAAAGTTTACCCAGGGTCAACAGTCGCAAAGTAAATGAATTCATTTGTTTGTGTTTTTTTTTTTTTTATTTCACGATACAAGACCCAATGGTCACTCAAGTTAGAGGATTACTGAGTGAGATTGAGGTAAGAGAGAAGGAAGAAGAAAGCACATATTATGCGGATATGTAAGATAGATAGCGTTTGTTCTTAAACTTTAAGAATTTAAGATCAACCGAGTAGTAGTCAGAGAAGCATATTCTCGGGAACCTACAAAGTAACAGTTCAGGGGAAGAAGCTGCTTTACTAGAACTTATTCCTTACCACAGGAACACGAAGGGAATGAAAATGATTTGCTACCGTGAATATGACATGAAGGGTCCTAGCTGGAGAAGGTTTGATTTTTGTAAAAAAAAAAAAAAAAATTACATCAGCTAGCAGATTGTATCGAAGAATAACCAAAAAATCGGGAAGAGTTCTATTCGTGGGGGAGTCCCTGTTTTCACTGATTTTCCTCTATGTAGGACCGGTGCAAGGGTTTCGTTGGCTCCCACAAAATCTATGATGCGCCCTCCAAATCTATGATAAGGGCCTCCCACTCTACTACATCCCAATTTTCATAAGTTAGTATTCATATAAAATACAAATTTTATTGTAGCCTCATTATGTACAATAATAGATCATATGCAATATAGGTGAACAATTCAACTAGTAAATTGAAAATAATGTATCTAAATAAAAATTAGAGGCATGTTATAATAGATCATTCCATCTTAAAATAAATCAAGAATGTTTTACGGCAATTTTTAACATCAACTTGAGATTTTTCTTGTAAAAATGTTGAAAAATTTTAACACATTCAACATTATTTACATTATTCGGACCATTGTCCTCATCTTTGTAGCCATATTTATTACAACGTTTCGGCCGTTGTACGCTCCGGCCTTCTTCAGGTGGTTGGAATGTCGAACTGAAACCTTTATTTCGCTGTTCTAGTTCCACGTGCCATGTTTGATGGATGTCAGTTATTAGTTATCTCCTGTTAATTTCCCTCTCCAAGTTCTCCACTGCCTAAACCGGGTATTGAACTCACACTCTTTGGGTCTTGTCACTGGATCTAACCAACGCCTTTATCCACTGTGCCATGTGTCCTTGTGGCAATGTCAGTCGCTATCTTCTGTCTTCCTAATTTCCGTTCTTTTATTGTTCTCGCTCATCAATAATGTTTTCTTATATTCTTTCAGGCTCAGTACCTCCCTACGCTTTAGTGACTTTGTTGCCTTGCTTGCAGTGAAAAGCTTTTTTAAGCTAACAGGTAGACTGTGTGCTAAATGTTACGATAAATTAGAAAGCGATCCGCTTCATCGAGATATGTCCAACGATAGCATAAATAGATACAAAGGGTTGATTATTTCCCTTTGGTCGAGATGAAGTCACGTGGGTCACGTGACGGCCGCTTAGTGGTGTTACTTCATAGAATGACGGAATTGGTCAGTTTGTCAGTTAACTGCCTGGAGGCAAGACGCACGAGTTGTTCGTCCAGTCCGATTTTCTGCCCTGGCCAGCTCGCTGTCACGTAGTGCAGCTTACAAACCCATGGTGCCGTTTTCCTATGGAAATATATCATCACCAGATATAGAAACTATCTCCGATCGCAGTCCTCAAATTGGGGAAAAAAAAACATAACTCACTGTTTTCCTGTTTGTGGAATATGGCCTCGCTTGTGACATAGCATATAAATCCGGCCTGCTCAAATTTGGAATCCTAAATATGGCTTTTTTCACAAATACAAAAGAATATCCGGCAACTTCAATTTCCATTGGGAATTATTGCAAGTAAAACCTTATTTTTCATATTTCACTTTGCTTTTTGTTGCATACATGTTATAGTTTCTCTGCATGAGACACGTGTAAATATGTATATATAATTTCATATATGACTTAGCGGTATAACACTCTCTCTGAAAACAAAGCATGTGTGTCATTCCTTTTCTTTCGGCTATTCCGTTCCATCCGTGAAATAAGGTGTTATTATATTATGAATATAATAATGCCCATAATGGGGAAAATACAAACAAGGAGAATATTTATTTCTTCCATTGCTCACCCATTACAGAAATAGTCTGCTTTTTTATCGGATCGATTTCTTTGTGATACAGTCAACGCCGTTGTAAAACACGAAAGATACTTATACTTGTAAGGAAGTAAGCTACTCCCCTGTTTGCGTCAATGTGAAACACAACCTGTGAAAGGCCCAGTTCACATTCACAAGGGAAAAAGAAAATTTGACAAAAGAAAACTCGAATCCTGTTTTCAATATATTATGTGCTTTATTTACTGAATTCACCTGGCACAGTCTAGAGCAGTGTTTCTCAACCAGTGTTCCGCAAGAGGTCGCTTGGAATTCTATGTGAAACAGTGATAAATAGGTACTACATATTTGAGCAATTTCTGTTTCATTTTATATTCGTAATTTTACTATACACTTAAAGCATATTGTTGGAAAATCCTTGGTTATTATAATAAAGACTTTAACTTCTTATAGTGAACAAAAACTGTACGTATAGGATTCGTGTATCCCAGAGTGACTCACTCAAATACAGGACGCATGCACGGTGTCCATATATTACGTTCACCAAATGAACTATGACAAAAATATAAAAGACATTTACTAATAATGGAATATAATAATTTAATGAAGGGATTCCCTGAGCCCTAAAAACTATTTCAAGGGTACCACAAGAGTAAAAAGTTTGAGAAACGATGTCTAGAGAGTAAGTGATACTTGGGATATTTTTACTGCTACTTGTCTTCTTTCAGAAGAGACTGACAAACCAGGTCTTTCCTTTGGCCAGAGAACCCCCCCATTGACCCTTGGCTGTACATCTCTCTTTAAAACTCTCTTTCTCTCTAAACTCTGACTGCTCAAGACTCTCTACGGCTTCTTCACCTCCTAACTTCTTTCTCCGCTCACTTTAACTTTACATTGTCACTGATGGTTTCTTGACTGACTATTCTAGAATGCGGTTTGATTATATAGCTTCACGAAAAAACTTCTTACCTTCAAAATAAGTTTTCATTTATTTATCTATTTATTTCTTTATTCGACACTTTTCGACAGTAGATTATTGGTAATAGAGTGCCAAACTTTTCAAGCCCAGAAAAATTCATTTAGAGCCCACTTTACTTCGTGGGTGTTCTAAGCCAATCGTATAGAGATCTATTGTGTCTCATTTGAACCACTAACTCAGGAGTGGCTAACCTTTTGATTCCATGCGCCAATATTTTGTACGATTTATTTAAATGCGCCATACAAACATTCACTTCCTTTCAGTACGTGTTGTAATATGGACATATTTTAAAGTTATAATAAAATCTATTTATTTGAAAAATATAGGCTTATGACCAGGGACGTGTCCAGGAGTTTTGAAATAAATATAAGTTGTGCAATAAATATAAAATCCCTGAAATGAATGAGTAGAAGTGGCTTAGTTTCTTTTCATCAAAAGAATGCAATGCTCTACTTGTAAGCATCCAATGCGCCACTTGTAAGCATCCGATGCGCCACTTATGGCGCATGCGGCACAGGTTGGCCATTCTTGCACTAACTAGTCCGAGTTTGATTAAACTTAAACCTAAGCCTAGGATAGTTGAATACTAGAAATTTATCACATCCTTGTTGGATGAGAAATGTTTCAAAGACTAATATTAAACCTAAAACGGGAAATGGTGGAGTCTGTGGTTGGGAACATATCGTGGGATCACCTCAAAAGGTTGTGTGCTGCTATCTATAGTCACCAATTCAACCGAGACAGGTTAGTAGCAGAAATGGCATCTTGAGCGACTATTGGGAGTGAAACTCATCCCAGACCTCAAGTGGATTTCGTACATACGATGCAGGAAAAATGGTCGATTTTTTGTACCACTTCAGTAAGTACCCGACTTCGTACATAAAGATGCAGGAAAAAAATGGTCGATTTTTTGTACCACTTCAGTAAGTACCCGACTTCTCATGCTATCCGCTACCGTTACAAGATCAGGCCTAAAATGGAATACTACTGTCATATTTGATCAGATGTCCATTCCTCACTCTCCAATCACGATAGTGTCCAAAAGCGTTTCTGCCTCCTTCTGGGTGATGAATTATTTTCTATCCTGCAGCTCCTCTCTCACAGACGAAATGTCAGACTCTCATTGCTCTATCGCTACTTCCATGTAAAGTACTCAGACGAACTACATTACTCAGTTCCACCAGTTCTAGCCTTCACGGTTAGGATATAGGATACAAATCATATATCATTCCAACAAGTGACTAAAAAACACAAAGTAGATTTGCACACCCGCAAATCGGATCAAAACGATTAAAAACAGATTTCGCAATAAGGTGTGAAATTAATTTTCTGACCAATGAAAGGAGGCGATTTGCTAAACCAAAAAAAAGATAACGAGCCAGTGTGAAAAAAAAGTCAACAATAAATACAGAGTTTCAAGTCAGTCGCCCAGTCAGAAGGGCGCAGAGATCACAGAAGACTGACAGTAATTTTCATCGCTGACTCAACCCGACACTAAGAGCCGAAACTGGGTTAGGAAACAACAACAACAACAACAACAACAACAAATTTACATCTGACTCCAAATTTCATAAGTACATTTTCCTTTTATCTTTTTATTCCTCATCCACATTCTCTTTTTCAACTTAAATTGATCGCCCCTTTTTCCTTTACAACTATACAAAAAACAAAAGAAACAGACATTACTCTGCTACTCTGTTAAAAGACAGCGAACACAGACATTTTTATCAAAATCACATTTTGCTTAAACTAACTAAAACATTAATCTTTTTTACCCTATTCACAAGATAATAAATATACAATGTTCTATTTTCTACAAACGTTCCTTATCGTGTTGTTTCTTCTTGAAATTTGCGTTGTAATTTTGTGGGCAGGGTATCCCGTATTAAATTCTCCTTTAATCCGGGTACGCTGAACCCCACAAGGACCCGCCATGCTACACGCATTGTAGAACTACCCTCATTCGCTCCATATTCCATTGGTGAGAAGGATGTTCTCAGATGTATGCTCTATATGAGCAGCCTTGTCCCACAAACTTCTACTTTGTAGAACCAACCCCCAAGAGGATACTTCTTCGATTACTGTAATCTTGACCTGTTCAAATCTAAGGTTAACTGGTATCTTCCTCCCCACCTACAACATGTCACCATAAAGCCTTGTGCATGATGGACATTATTTTAAAAAAAAAAAACAAAAAGAAAACATCTATTTTCATTAACCTTTCACCAGAATGTAAACACATTGCTATTAAATTGCGGCGATATACAGCTTATGATAAGAAATTAATTGAAACTGATATTTTTCAAAAGCTAAAGGTATTGAATATAATTGAATATATCTTCATTGAGGGCACAAGTACTGACTGGTGTTGGGTGTTCCAGATATATGCAGGAGAGCTTATAATGATACTACAGGTAGAGATATTTCGCCCAAACATTAAAAACAAAAAATAAAGAACAGAGGGAAGTTGTAAAAACGGAAAGGAAGGATTTTACAAAGCAAACATGACAACAAAGTGTAGATATGCATTTACGGGTTCTACGACAATATAAAATATCGATAGAAATTCTCATATCGCGTCGTTAAATAGAATTTAACAACTTTAACCAAATATTGCAATAACAATCAATGCTATGAATGCTGCTTTGACAACTGTTTCCATTTCATCTTTCTTTCTTTCTTTTTCTCGCCGAAATCAGGTATTGTCTTTTCCCCTCTTTCCACGCGATCAAAACGGAATAGTTCATTATTTATGAGGTATTGGCAGGAAACGTTTAAACACTATTATCTTCTCTTATTTCTTTCTTTCTTTCTTTCTTTCTAGCCAAATCCCTATCTTACGAACATTTCTCTTAATAATAATTTTAAATAATTCAGCAGACGATATTGTAGTGCCACGCCTACATTTTCTCCAATTCTAGTTGGTCAATAAATACATACTTAAAAATAACAGGACAATTTATCTATCGCATTCCACCATAGTAAATTTGTTCCTACACCTTGTTCAAAACAAGCTTTGCTACAAAATCGCTGATTGGTCCATTTTCCGTCCAATAGGATATTTTTCATGTATATTTAAAAATGTACTAAGCGTCTCTTTTTGGAGCCACTCCAGATAGTATAAATATTGAAGCATTCCAAAAAACCAGTAGTAGTAATTTCAACCACAGTCGAGGTACCCAGAGACAATAGTTCTCATTTACTCGCTCGTGTATTTCATCCTACTCACTCCGCACGTACATACACACTACAGAACTTTATGTGACACACCACCAGTTCTCAGTGGACGCACAAAGTTAAATCAACTTTGTAAGTTGCAACTACTGAACAATTTTCTGAAAGAAATATTCTATTTTCAACATTGAACTCTGAACATTTACTCGGACAGATCTTCTTTAAGACATTTCCTTACAGTCAAGGGGAAACTACTTTTTTCTCCCTTTTTCACTCATATTGCAACTACTTTGTATTATTGTTGAATTTAATATACATATTTCTTCGTTAAACAAAATTGGTTCTCATTGTTCTTTTTCCTTGATGTTTTAAGTATTACTGTATTATGTATGAATGTTGATTACCTTCTCAACACGCAGCCGCATTATCTATTTTAACCCATTCAACATTGGTGACCACAACACTCGAGAAGCAGTACATTCTATAATTGATCAACCCGACGTACTAATCAACACTTTACAATATTATTATATTTGATTGGCTTTTGATAATTGTCTTACTTGGTTTTCGTTGTTCAATACCGTGCGTCTGAAAAATGGCGTATTTATCGCAGTCGCCAACGTGCTCGGTCCTTTCGGTGGCCGGGGAGTAAAGAGAAAGAAGGCAGATAAAGAGAGTTTTGTCCCCTTTCCATTTGTGTTACTTTATAAAATGTTACCTTGCAAGTGTTGGGAAAAGTAAACAGTGTGGGGTAATGCCTCAAAACTAATGCTAAACCAGAATAAATGTTAGTATAAACCACATTCAATTACATTACTTGATTATTTCAAACACAACAGAGAAATCTAACCTGAACCTGACTGCATGGAACTATGGATAAAACATCCCCTACCCCATCAATCACATATTCTCTATAGGGCAATTGGAATGTTAGCACATTATTCCAAAAGTACCTCTAGGTTTTCAACTGATGTTCTCTTGCACATGTGGATATATATCCTTTACTCCAATTTAATCTGTAAAAGTGTGAATCTTTAAAAATTGACATCTGACTTAGCTCCTCACCCATCACACCAACAACATCTGTTTTAGACCTTCACGTGCAGACATTTTATTTTGTGGTGATGCACTTGTACTGGTATATAAAAAAAAACAGAGATAGGTAAAAATAAGTGAATAAAGATAAAAGGAAAACTTTTTTTAGCCGACACGTTTCATCCTCTGATGGACTTTATCAAGGCAAATGTAAGGATTTTATTTTGCAACATATATTTATGAATAGAATTAAAAAAAAAAATATCATTAGGTTTTCAAAATTTTTAAATCTAAAAATGCTCATAAATAATTTCAAGCTGATTGAAAGTCAAGGTAAACTATGAAGGATGCTAAGGGTTGTAATTTAATGCCTAACTAATAAACAAAACTGAGTAATAATTTTGTTGTGATTTTTTCTAGTGTCTTGACTGCATGAATTTAAGCATGCTACTAGATTGGCAGCTAGGTCTCACTGTTTTAATGTTGAACTAGCAAGATGCAACCACCACTTTTATTCCAACAGTTTCTTTTCTCGCTCTTCTATGGAATTCCGTCCCAATTTCTTGCTTCCCTGCTACTTACAATCTTTAAAAATTTGAATGCAACATCAATCGCCATCTTCTTCTTCCCTGAAACCTGTTCCTTTATTGTCCTTTCCTCACTCCTTCTCACTTCTCATTCTCCTTGAAACCCCCTGTGACCTTGTATCATTATCACCTTGCTTGGAGTGAAATGTTAAAAAAAATAAATGTTATTTTTGTTGTTGAATTTATTTTTTTTTAATGCAATTATTATTTATTTTAGTTTAGTTTGAGAAATTAACTTATGGATTTATATATCTTAAATAATAGAAGGTTTTGAATTTAACCAATTTTTTTTTAATTTTTTAAAATTTTATAGTCATGTATGTTGGCCTGGGATATCTTTTACCATTAATTGCAAAGTTTAGAAATGTTTGCCATAAGTGCTTATAAATATGGAAATAAGTTGGTGTAGTTAATATGAATTTAAAAAAAAAACAATAATAAAATTGTTTTTGAAGGAGTTAAATAAGAAATCATATTAAGTAGAAAACTTGTAATTTACAGTACTACCCAAACCAGTAACAAGACAAAAAAGGTTTGAGACACACACACAGCATGTATTTTGCCCACACACCAAAAAATATATAGTTTACCAGGGTATTTCTGGAAGACAACTGTATCCAATAAAAAAGAGGGCATTGATAGTGACATATAAGATTAAATATTCACTTATTTCTTCCTGCACTAAGTTCTGTGGAGATCATATCCGCTTATCACATAGAACAATTTACTAAGTGTAGCTGTAGATGCGGCACTAGTCTGGGTGAGGATTGAACTCACTTGTCGGTTATAATTGTTCCTGTGTTATAGTTAGCTTCTTTTCTGGGCATACATTATGTAGAAATTGTCCAAAAGTTTTGGATGTCCAAGTGCTTTCAGCTATACAATATTAACATCTGACTTAGCTCCTCACCCATCGCACCAACAACATCTGCTTTAGCCCTTCACATGCAGACATTTTATTTTGTGGTGATGCACTTGTACTGGTATATAAAAAAACCAGAGTTAGGTAAAAATAAGTGAATAAAGATAAAAGAAAAACTTTTCTTAGCTGATACATTTTATCCTCTGATGGACTTTATCAAGGCAAATGTAAGGATTTTATTTTGCAACATATATTTATGAACATTATATTATGGATGATTTCATTTTTACTTGAAACTGAATGTATGGATTGTTTTATGTATATATCTATATTTATAGGAATTTTTTATTTTCCAAACAGGAAACAAATACAAAATGTCATATATATATATATATATATATATATATATATATATATATATATATATATTAGGTTGGTGCAAAAATAATGTCGTTTTCTCACATATGTTAATGTGAGAAAACAACATTATTTTTTCACCAACCTAATAGATATTAGGTTGGTGCAAAAATAATGACGTAATAATGTCGTTTTTTGACGTTAAAAAATACGTCAAAAAACGACATTATTACGTCATTTTTGCACCAACCTAATAGATAGATAGATAGATACTAAACACGCACAATAACTCAGGCATAATTTTAAAATAATTAGTTCCTTTCAATTATTCTGATACTGCCCATTGGGTATAATAGTGTCCAAAAACATTTGAAATATGTATTATTTAATCCTAATTTGCATATTGGATAATCTTCACTGTTTCAATGTGATACCAAACTCCAAATACATTTTATTGGTTTACATGTCAGAAAAGGGTTGTAATTTTATTGATTGGTCTCAGTAACCATTCTATGACATCATCAAATAATTGATTGAATACTTCAATTGGGATTAGATTGCTACCAGCATCATGTACAATATTCTGTCAAGTAAATTGGGCTCTAGCAGTAACATCATCTTTCCAGTCAGGTTGATTTTAAATTTTATACCACTGACTAAATCTGGCCCACTGGTTGAGTTATCATCTTCTGTACCACTAAAATCTGAGCTGGATTCTGATGTCTCACAATCATCTGATAAAGCATTGTCATCACTGGGCCCTATTATTCATCTTCACTTTCATCAGGAAAAGAGATATCATCAAGACTTAGATCATTATCATCATTTTTTTTTTTTGAGTTCTTTTACCATAAAAAATTTTTATGTTTAGAATTCATTATAGGGGTTCTTTTATTTCTCTGTTAGATTCTGAAAAAATATATAGATTGAGTAGCAATAAAAAATAAAATTAAATATTTTTTTCTGCACACTATTGCTTGTTTTCAAATTTATAACTACTGCAAGGCAATTCAGCTTATTTGGCACATACAATGTGATGATACTGTTTCATCAAATAAAAAGCTGTACATCACATGTGGTGCACAGGTTTTTATTATGGGAAGTGAAACACATTCTATTTGACAAATAAGCTGAGTTGTCTTGAAGTAGTTATAAATTTGAAAACAGGCATGAACGTTTGGATGGTACACAACAATGCCCTGGACAGGAAAAAGGTATAGTATAGAATAGATTAAATTGAAATATACTAATATTTGTGACCAATAAGTCTAAATATTTGTAAAACAACAATAAATAATTAGATCTGAAATAATTAATGACGATAAAAAGCAATCTACCTCCTTTGGATTTGAAAAATAATGCATAAGAAATAAAAATAAAATAAGCAAAAACAAAAAGAAAAACCGAGACTATCAGACGAAGGCAAATGTAAGGGAGGTAATTAGTTTGGTATATGTGAACTGTATGGGTCCCTCCCTGTATATATGTATAGCATATATAGCAGCTATAGCTGACTTCACAAATTGCAGGGTTGCCAGATTGGCTTTTTTCATTTTGGTACGAAGTATATTACAGCTGCAGATCCTCAATGATGTGTCTGTAAGATATGTCGGTCCTTTTTATCCTTGATCCAGAAGGGAAAGGGCTCCCAGAAATGTATTATTAAAAAACGCAATAATGATTCTTTTAGTTTTTTTTTTGCAAACGTATGATGCCAAAATTCTCTATCATAATTAATGAAATAAAAACTAATGTCCGTTTTTTCAGGTGTTTCACTTGTTCGACACTCTTCTCCGATTTTTCATAAGTTTAAAAAAATAGTTCTTTAAATAAAAAATAAAAAAATCTTACGGATATATAATAAATACTTAAAAAAAAAAAATGTATAATTACTACACAACGGTTCTCTCATTGGATTTTAAGTTACTTTATAAAAAAAACACTATTTCAATTAAAAAATTTAAATTTATCTTAAAAACGTTCTTAATCATAAAATAAAAAAAAAATAGTATTATTTTTTAAAAATTCTAAAAAGAAAATAATAGAAAAAAAACAAGTTTTTCCAGCAAATCAGGTTACCTAAATAAAATTTCCGCATTTGCAGATAAAAAAAATCACTTTAAAAATGTTTAACAATAACAATAACATTGAACTTGAAGAAATAACAAAGTAGTGGTTTCAAAACGTCTAAAATCCCAGATTAATAAATAAAATCTCAAGTTTGTCTTTTTCTGGTTTTCTTTATACAAACATTGGTGTAATGGTTAGCAAGCTGGTCTTGCTAAAAGTAAAACTGTTACAACTGAACAGTGAGTTCGTTCCTCACTGGGTGCCCCATACTTTCGGCCATGTGCCACATCTAAGCCTCGCTTAGAAAACCAATACAAATATTTTAATCTGGTTTTTTATACGTATTTTTTGGCTTTAAATAAAAAAAAATTTAATTTGGCAATAATAATGCTGCTGTTGTCATGCACTGAATGATTTCAGTGTTCATACAGCATAACCGTGGAAGTTACTTGTTTCTTTTTAAATTAATTCAAAGCAGGTTTTCTACAAATAAAATAAATATTCAGTGTTTCACTATGCAAAACTTCTTTCGTTCAAATTGCATTGACTTTAGTTTTTTGTCATACAATTGAATTATTTTAATAAATTTTCAAATGTTCCATAATCCATTTTAAATAAAAAATAAAAAAAAAAGAAGTATTTTTCGGAGTAAACTAGAGACGAACTTAAAAAAAATCAACAGTAGCTCCTGGATTCGTGAGTAGTGTCTACTAGGGGACCTACAAGATTCATTGTGGTTTTTGGTGTACAGAAATTGTTTAAAAGAAAACGTTCGTTTAAAATCAACAATAACAATACTGTTTAAAGAAAAATCAAACACCGGAACAAATTAAATATAAAATAAATAAATAACAAATTAAAATAATAATAAAAGAAAGACATATTTTAATCGGCAAAAAGTGTGTTTAAAAAATCCCAACACAAATAAGAAAAAAAAATGAATGATGATAATGATGCAAAAATATTTGGGGGCTAATAGAACAAGGTCATATGTACTCTTATTTGCTTACACTTCGTTCTATATCGCTAACTTTTTAGTGTTTATGCCCTCTTGAGCAAAAGTTTCTCTTCTTTTTCTTTCTTAATTATAAACTGAGCGCATGGAGAAAAAAAGAAAACAAAAAAAAAACTTAAAAATCTTGCCATTCCATGAAGAGCGCCACCTGACGGTTAACTAAGAACGATAACTGTGATTTTACGCAGCTTGCAAGAAGACACTATCAAACTTACAGCAGCAGGATGGCAATGTCATTATTACGCGCGTGTTCCCGCGGTAAGCAAAAATAGTATACTGTTTTTGCCTGAACTATCTGGTATTTTTTCAAGCAGGCGACATCCTTATTTTCTTTTGGCTCTGTTACTTGTTCGTTGGTGATTATGTACATATGTGTGTGGCGCACAAAGGAAAGAGGTGTGTCGATTGCTGACCAATTGAAGGTCGGTACAAACTGAAGTAGTTGCGAAATGATAGTGGCGCTACAGACAAAAATATTTACTTTACTTTCAACGAAGTCGTTATTAAGGATTATGCCAATGAATTTAAGTACTATTTTAGTACAGAATAATGTAAAATAGTGTTATAAAGATATTCTCTATATTTTATTTATTTTTATTTTTTTTGTAGTTAAGTTTAGTCGTTTTGTTAATCTGGTTATGGTGTACGCGGTTACAATATTGAACACCTGCTTTGCAATCTTCGCCAATGTCACTTTGAGAACTTGTAGAAAATTTTTATTGAAGCATTTTTCATTATTTATGTCAAGTCTTGTAGCGATTTCTTAAAAGTACATCTTTGCGCTTATTTGGGACAAAATTGGAATTTTCGACTAGGAATTTTCGAAATACCCGCGTTTACAACGATTTTTTGTTTTTGTTTTTTTTTTTCGAACTATTTTTCCATTAGGGTTTTTTTATTATTATTATTTTAGTTGTCTTATCAAACCTAAAACCCTAGACAAACTCTCACCTACGAAAAAAAAAAAAAAATGAAATTTCTTCTTTATATCAAATTTCAGTCGCTAAGATTTCAACATTTACGACCTTTCTTTGTTTACTTTTACACCAGATAGGAAGATCGATGACCAAAGACGCGTAATAATTTAAAAAGTAACTAAAGGAAGAGTAGGACTAAGTAAAATTAGTTGGTACCTTACTACCAAAAAAAAGGGGAAAAAATTACCTGAAAATTGCCAAAGATCTTATTTCTAATGTCTGGATTAATTAAATCTTTACATTAAAAAATATCAAACTATTTTCGTAATTGATAATCTAACTTAAATTACATGAAGAAGATAAAGAAAAAACCAGTTTAATCGAATTTGGAGCCCAAACCAAAATGAATTTTTGTGATATTTATTAAAGAATAAAAAGCAGATGTTCAACAGAAGAGCCAGTTCATTTTTTTTATATAAAAGTAAAACCATCTGTTCCTCACTAGCGGACATTTGTAAGTTTTAAACACGTGTAAAAATCAAATTTAGATTTTTGGTGAAAAATACTATTTTTTTTTTTATTTTTTTTTTAATTCTATTAAGTTTCCTCACGCAATAATTAAGGAAACTAATTTTAAACACTACATTTTTTTTCTTTTGTTTTTTTTCATTTTATTTTTATTTACTTTTTTTTTGTTCAGCCTGTACTAGAAAATATCCACATATCCGTGACAATTAAAATTAGTTACATATTAAAAAAAACAACATTGTAGGTTTATATACTAATTGCAATTAGTGTTCTGTTAGTTTTTAAGTTTACTAGTAAGTCCAAATTGTGGTCGCTTTATTCAAAAATAAAATACTTGTGTTAGTTCATTGTTTCAATTTCAAATAAAATAAAAAAAATCAATTCCTGCAATGTTTCTAGCTTGTTTTCAATGTTATCAATGATAATTGGTAAAAAACAAGATTTTTATTTGAGGAATTCAGCTCTATTATTCTTATGCGCGCGATAAATTTCGTTAAAAAGGTAATCACAACCTATTAATTTTTTTTTTTTTTTAAACAGTATCTTTTTGGGGCTAGTATCTTTTTGAAAGATTTATTTTAAATCATTTATTTATTAGCTAAAAAAAAAAGTATTAAAATAATGTGAGGAAACAGTTTTTGGTGCGTGTCTGTGTTTTGAAGGTAGACAATCTTTTTTTTTTATCTTTAGAGAGCATATTTGTAGATAAAAAGGTAAAAAATGATTTGTAATGTTGAAATTGCCAAAACAAGATTAAAATAAAAATATTTTTTGTTTGGATAACTTTCTCTAAAAATTAACAACCGTTATCGGTTTATTTACTAGTTTTTCATAAAATTACACACGAATAACACAAAAAATTGATTTATTCTACTACACTACATTACAAGGAATTGTCCTTAACTCGTATAAACATTAAGCACTACATTAGTATAGAAATTTCTCAAGACAAAATTATTTACAATTCAAACATTATTTTTTTTTCTCCTTCACAAAAAAAAATATTAGACATGATAATTAAATTGTGATATTAATTAAGGAAACCTTTTCCCCCTTGATGTCTTCATGCTTGAAAATTTTCCTTGAAGTGCTCAGTTTCAAAACTTGAAATATTTTATGACACATATTGCAAATAAGATTTAGAATGGGAGAGTGATGATTTTTTTTTTTTTTTTTTAATGAATTATATTGATTTGTGTGTAAATACAAGAGTGGACACCAAATGGTGGTAGCCTGTCTCATGCTTATTGCTGTTTTGGTGTCCACAATAAAAACTTGACCACCATAGATGGATTACATTACAACATTTTGCAACTTGACAATTTAGCAACATTTTTGTTATGCTCTAAATGCCGAGATTTTTCAGGATGCCTTAATGTTGAAAATTTCCAAATTTACTGATAGATACTATTCAGCATTTTAACTTGTGAGTTGCATTAATGTAACTGTTTGACATCTTGCATTTAAACTGACTTCATTCCTTCAATCCAACCTTCACTAAATTTCTTTTCTTAGAAGCACTTTCTATTCAACCTGCTCAAAAATCTCACACACACACATTCATTTTTATATTTTTTATTCCTCTGTTGAGCATTTGATAAATTAATTTTTTTTTTTTTTTAAATCTGAAACGTTATTTTTAACCAATATTTCTTCCTTTCAATCTCACTTGAATGACCTGTAAAGGTTAATGTCTTTCTTTTTCTAGTGCTACTATTTCCTTCTCCCTTTATTTGCTTATTCTTCTCTTTCACTTTTCTGTTTCTTACATGGACACAAACCAATATATGGTATTGAAATTTTTTTTCTAGAAGACCATTATAAATAGATATTATAAAAAAAAAAAAAAACAAATTAAACTAATTCTTTAAATTTTACAAATTTTGTGCAATTAATAATTAATCCAAGAGAAAATTTTTTAATTAACCTTGTTTTGTCAAAGTTAATTCAGCATCAATATATTCTTTGTAATAAATCATGGAAAGAATTTATTGAACAACTCCATTAGTATTTATATACCGTATATAGCCACATATCATGTGACCTTTGAAGACCTGATTTTGAAGCTAGTTTAACTACAGTAGATGGTCATATATTAGGTTGGTCAGTTGTTTAAGCAGAGCCAGCAGTACATATGCTAATTTTATATCTCATGCATGATGTGACCCCCTTAAAATTATCTCCAAAACTAGGTCTTCAAAAGTCACATGATATGTGAGTATATGCTTTGTATGCATGCACACGAGGTGCATATTTTTGTGCCTGTAAATCATATCAGATCTTGTCCGTTACACTTAGAGTACAGATGTCATCAGATTTTTGTTTCCATGCAAGATGACTGAACACATCAAGCAGAGGTATTGCACCAAGGTTTGCTGATCAAGGACTAAACACTGTGTTCATCAGACTCCCTATTCTCCCAGCTTCACACCATGTGACTTCTAGCTTTATCCCCAATCTCAAAATCAACATGATTTCCATACAAAGTTGTTTCTGCCAGTACCTTGGGGATGATTTTTGGCAACACTCTCCACATACACAAATCTTCTGTTAAAATGGAATGCACTGATCCTGTGCTTATTCCTACTTCGGTTTGTAGATGGCATGCCTCAGTATGCCTTACTCTCCACTGAGGTGCAACCATGTTTGAAGCGGTTGTATCACTCCATGAACTTGTTCCATGGCATCATCATTGAAGGCCTGCAGAATCTTCTGAATGGTTTGAACTTGAGTAACACCAAGCTTTTGAGAAAACTTGATGCGATATCTCTGCTCAATGCATTCACTCATCTTGAGTGAAAACTACACGTCTATATTCTAGGCACAACAGCCAAGAATTATGTCTGACAATTATTTTAATATATTCATTGTTTATACATTATTTTTATAGATACAAATATTTAAGTAAATGTTCCATTTATAATAAACAGTAATAACAACATTTACCAGTCTGAATGTTTTTGTTTTTTTTTAAGCATTTCACCCCAAGCAAGGCGGGAAGCCACTAGGACGCAAGGGGTTACAGAAAATTTAGAGCAAGATCAGATAGGAGTGATAGAAGAAAGGATGAGGGTAGTGGATAGATCAAGGCAACTGGAGATGTCGATTGACATTACACTTGAATAGCTGGAGATTATAGCTCACAGGGAAAAGGGAAGGGAGTTCCACAGGCGAGAGGTGCGAGACATGAAGCTATTAGACTAGAAGAGACGGCTACATTTAGGAGTTTCGACAGTGAAGGGTTGAGAGAGGGATGCCAGCCTCGTAAGGCGCTGGAACTCATGACGTCTGGGAACCAGCGAATGCAGCTCCTCTGAGCAATTTCCATGAAAGTATTTGTAGAACAGACAGAGGGAGGCGATGGCGCATCTGTGAGAAAGTGACTGTAGACGAGACACCAGGGCAGGGCCAACTACAGTGCATATCCGCCTCTGGAGCCTATCAAGAACCCTGAGGCAAACAGAAGGGCCACCAGACCATATATGGCAGCAATACTCCATGCGAGGGTGAATTGCTGATTTGTAGATCTGGAGGATCGACTCCGAGGAGAAAAACTTCCTGGCGCGGCTCAGGGAGCCAACTTTCCAACAGGGAGCAGTGGACGAGGCAATTGATTCAATGTATTTATTCCATCTCAGGTCAGCAGTCAACGTGAGACCGAGAAGCCGCAGAGAATTGCTCTCGAGAAGTTGAGCGTCAGAGGGAAGGATCTCTGTGGTGATTAATAGAGAGCAGTTTTGTCTTGGAAGCATTGAAGTTGACCAGCCAATTCATGCCCCAGTTCACAATTGATTGGAGGTCCTTTTCGAGACACACAGCCAGGCGAGTTTTGTCAGCGAGACTAGATTTGTTTTTGAGGCAGGAATAAATTGTGGTGTCATCCGCGTAGATGCCAACTTGGGAAGTTATTGCATCAGGAAGGTCATTTATGTAGATAAGGAATAGAGTGGGGCCTAGGATGGAGCCTTTTGGAACACCTGCGTTCGTGGGATAGGAACTGGAGGAGAATCCATTGAGAACGACCTTCAATTTACGGTTTGACAGGAATGATCGTATTAGGTTATATAATCGACCCGTAATGCCATAACCCTGGAGCTTGCGAAGAAGGCCGGCATGCCAAACCCTATCAAATGCTTTGGAGATGTCTAGTGCCACGGCTCGGGCTTCCCCGTTATTTTGAAGAGCTTGGTAGACTGTTTCAGTGATGGCTGTAAGCACATCAGCTGTAGATCGGGCAAAGTGGAAACCATATTGCTTGTCTGAGAGCAGATTATGGGATGTGAGGTGGTTAACCACCCCGGTATTGATTAGGGCGTCGAAGACTTTGCCGAAGAGGGGAAGGAGACTGACAGGACGGTAGTTGGAAGGGTCAGAGGGGTCGCCGGAGTTCTTGAAGACAGGAACGATCGAAGAGGACTTCCAGCAGTCAGGGAAACAAGATTCCTTGAGGCAGTAGTTGTATAGTTTAGAAAGGGCGGGCGCCAGTTCAGGCGCGCGTTTCTTCAAGACAATGGCTGGTATCCCGGCTCCACCACTAGCCTTGTTGGGGTCTAAATTAGAGATAACGCCCAGTACCAAAGATGGGGTTATGTTTAACCCACTCAATATGGCCTCAGTTCTAAGAGGGAAGTTGGGTATGGGTACACTGGAAGAGTCGAGCGTCGAGTTGAATGAAAATTTTCGAGCAAAGCATTCAGCCTTGTCTGTAGAGGAGGTCAGGACTTCGAACTGGTTGAATAAAGGAGGTATAGAGGGTTTGCCAATAATCTTTGGAGCCAAATTTGCGAGATGCAATACATTCCTTCATCCGAGCCGCAAATAGTGACTTAGCATCGTTGAGGACACGCTTACATTCGTTACAGGTGGAGCCAAAGAGACGTCTATTGCAGTCAGACATGTCGCTACGGAATAGGTGGAAGTAGTGGTTCCTATGGGCAATGGCGGCTGAGCAAGCAGCCGAGAACCAGGGGGATGAGCGCGACTTGACCCTATATTTCCTTGATGGGATGAAAGCGTCGATTCCAGCTTTAACCCAGGCAGAGACTTCAGAAGCACATTCTTGGACGGGGAGCTTAAAGACTCCATCCCAGGGGACATCGCGGAGGAAATCACGGAACACGTCCCAGTCAGCTCGTTGATAGTAGAACGAAGTTCTAGTGGTAGGAGGTTCTTTATAGGGGGTGGAGTTGAAGGAGATGTTAACTGATACTACTGCATGATCAGAGTTCGAGAAATTTCATAGAAATATGTACCCTCCAACACTAACATATAAAAAAATAAATAATTGTTGGACTTAGTCCATTTCATAATCTATGGCATCATTTGTTTACATTGCGATACACTTTGAACAGATATGAGTGTTTGTGAGAAATCACCGAAAATTTGTAGTTTAAAAGAAGTAATTCGACCTTGCTAACAAGATGCTTCTTCTTTAGCTAAATGGTATAGCACATCAGGCTATGAGATGGTTCTTTGTAGGATACAGATTCAATTCCTGTCAAAGGACATATTTTCTATGAAATTTCTTGGATATTCAGGCCAGTAAATGTTAATACTGTTTATTATAAACAGAGCATGTACTTAAATATTTGTATCTATAAAAATAACATATAAACAATAAATATATTAAAATATATATCTACGTTAGTAGAACCACATTTGTTGCCTCAAGTTTTTTTTTTTTTTCTTTATCAGTTTGGTACTCTTTCCTCTGTTTCTAATGAAATTTCGCTGTTTCTTAATACTTTTGCTTATCTTTTCAAAAGCATCTTTAATACTGAATTCTATAAATGTGTGGGAGAATTTTCTTTGTCAGCAGCAACAACAAATGGTTAAACTGATGTTAACTGTTCTTGATTACATTTATTATTTATTTTTTATTCCAAGCTTCAGTAGAGTTCAAAAGCATCACCTATTCCTTGTGGATGACAAATTATTTTCCACCATCCAACCTGTCTCTCTCACATTGACAGGATGTGGCAAGCCTGTCACTGATCTATCGCCACTTTCACAGAAAGTGCTCTGATGAGCTACATTCCTTGGTTTCGCCAAGTGTAACCTTAATGGCAAGGGCCTGCTATGCTATGTACATTGTAGCAAACCACACACATTCCCTCCCTATTCCATCAGTAAGTTCCACTCAAACGGCTTCTTCCTATGAACCACTGCTCTGTGGAACTGACTCCCAAGAGGATGTTTTCCTGATCACTTCAATCTTAACCTGTTCAAGTCTAGGGTTAACTGTTATCTTCCCTCTCCTATCTATATAAACTGCCTCTTAATGTAACCCTCTACCTCAAGTGGGCCCCAGACCTTGTACAGGGTGAACGTCACGGTAAAAAAAAAAAAAGTTAGATTCCCCTCCCTCAAATAAAAACATAAACCTTTCCCTTATGATTTTGTTTAAGGGATCTGTTTAGATCCATACATTCTTTTTTCAAGTCAGATTATCACAATCAAGTATTTATTTGTGTGGCTATGAATTTTGACTTGCTTGTGTTTGTTTCTCTGATAAAATATTATGAAATTGATATTTATTTATTCAGGAGTGGGTGTGTCTAAATGGAAATAGTTTAGCATTTGTCTCTGGCTACTAATGCCATTCAGAGAACCATGTACAATCAGTATTACTGTTTCATAAAATCCTTGTTACTGTACATATATTTTTACTATTACTGTATGTCATTTTCAGAAGGTAGATTATTTTTTCCATTCATGCACTATTATGTTTCACTGTTTCTTGATAGCTTTTTTTAATGTCTCTAAAATGACCAGTTTGGCTAAAATTAGCTCATTCTTAATTGTGTTAACTCTTATAAAATTATCAAACTCATTGCTATAAAAAGTTGATCTCTGGTACGTGAGTTGGTGTTTAAATATCTGACAGGGTAGGTTGCTTTGAACTGTTTTAGTCTCTCTCTCTCTTGTATATATTGTTTTAAAGAGAGAAAAAGTCACAAATGTTTTGATTATAATGTGGATTTTTTTATGTACTTTATTCTAGATATTTTGCAACATGTGTTTCTGGTCTTCTGACTTTCTTCAGGCAAAGAATCGTTATTTCCACATATTAAGGAATGAATTTTTTCTTATATTAAATCTTTCAACCATTGTCTTTTGTGTGTGGTAGTAATCAGAATCCATCTTTTCTTGAGAGGGAATAAAGCAATTAAATTTGGTCAGAGAAAGGGAAGGGGGGAGGATGTCTTTGTTCTTAGCTTTTTATGTCCTCCTTGTATCTTTTGGTGGTAAGGTTCATGCCTGTGGTTTGTCTAGTGTGATTGTCTTGCCATAACATTTGTAGAAAAATATATGGAATAAAGAATATCCACATAATCAAAAACGTTTATGGTTTTTTCTCTCTTTAAAATATACACTTTTCTGTCTCTTGACAATTTTTGACAAGTATTTATTCAAAAATTATAAATAAAATATGTTATAACATCACAAGAGAAACAGCCATTTTGTTTCAATACTTCTGGTGCCTTAACAAGTAATGGCATTGATTCCTTTTTTAAGATGAGATGGAAAGCTTACATCTTGCCTTTTGGTTAAATTTTTAACAATTGAAAAACACTCATGAAAGTAGATTTGTTTTGAAATATGTCTGATAATGTATTTCACCATTTTAAGCCTTCATCAGATCTGAAAGCAAAAAAGTTTGGAAAATAGTAATAAGTAAGATTTCATTATTTAAACATACATGTAATTCTTTTTTTTTTTTGCTTTCTGATCTGATACAGCTTTAAATGACGAAATGCATTTTCAGATATATTTCAAAACAAATATACTTTTATGAATGTTTTTCAATCATCAAAAATTAAGTTGGTCATAGTTTTGTTGCTCATATCAGGCACTTTGATGAGAGCCGGATGTTTAAAATGGAGAGGTTTATTACAATGCCAGACTGGATTTCACTTCAGTAATGAAATATTGAAACAACTCTGTCAATTTTATACTGAAAGTTGTAAAATTTGTAATTATTTATATATATATATATATATATATATATATATATATATATATATAATTATTTAAAAAAAAAAAATTTATAACATAAATATGTTATAAAATCACTACAAAAATAGCCATTTTGTTTCAACACCCTCGGCGTCTTATAAAGTGATGACGTTGAATGTAAAATAAATGGTTTTAAAAGTTTCAAATTAATTAACAATCCTTCACAATGGGAAAACGTTTGTTAGAAAGGCTAGATGGACCAATCAAAACACAAGTATAGGAAAATTCAAAAAGCTTGATAACGAAGTCATGTTATAATATCTATTCAGATGTTTAAAATATGGGTAGTAGGAATTTATTCCAACCAATAATTACTAAATTATATGATAAAATTTAATATTAAAATTAAAAACTGCTAATTACAAAATCAAAATTTAATCGCTATTAAGTTTACAACTATAAAATTACTGAGGAGAAAAGAAGAAATATATATGTTATTCAATTTATTTCTTCATTGAAGTTACTTTAGCTAATTTAATATCCGGTCCTTTGACAATGTATACATTTTAATCCTAAGAGTGTGTGAATGGGGTCCTAAACTCACATGTAAAACAAACACAATCAGATTCTAATATATAAGCACCCAGACATATTTGTGTGTGTGTGTGTGTGTATATATATATATATATACACACACACACACACACACACACTGAAGAAAGACCGACTATATTGATGTGATCAACAGAAAATCTAACACCTTGGACAAGAAAAGAATCCTGAACAAGGAAAGAAAAAAGAAAGATCAAAGTGTAAACAACTACCTCTACACAGTAAAGTGCTCAATGCTCAGATTACCTAGACAGGGTAAAAATCACTTCTAGTCAGCTGAAGTTCACAAGTGCATGAAAGTAGAGTAATGGCTCAGGTTATTTTTTTTTTTTTTAAAGTGTGCATGTGTGCACATATGCCCAGTGGCTGCAGACTGTTTCATGCTTTAATGCAATCAGCAGGCCATGTCATGGACTGACAATTTTGTTTAATCATGAAATGGCTTGTCACTGCTGGGTATTTGATCTGAGTGTCCACTTTTGTTTATATACGCTCTATCACTGATATTGATCACTTCAACCCATAAATATAAAATACTTTAAAACTCTATTTTTATCATATAAAAAGCCTA
Organism: Acanthosepion lycidas; assembly: GCA_963932145.1. NCBI lineage: Eukaryota > Metazoa > Mollusca > Cephalopoda > Sepiida > Sepiidae > Acanthosepion > Acanthosepion lycidas. The sequence goes on along the minus strand of OZ010577.1, from coordinate 52,469,680 downwards.
TTTGGTTGTTTTTTTTTTTTTTGGTGGAGAGGGATATGTACAATGATATTAGTTATTTAGTTATAACAAGGTGTTTTGTTTTTGTTTTTTGGGGGGTTTTTTTGTCATTATGCCTTGATATTTTTTAAATGTTCACACAAATTTAAACATTTGTCTTATCCTGAAGTTGATATTTGTTTTTCCTGCAAATATGAAATGAAAACCCAAACCTAATGACAAGTAGAGTTTTATAGGTATCTGTAACATTTAAATTATCTTATATAAAAATATTTGTCTATAACATATTATTTATTCATCAGTAAATATATATTTTTACAGATATACTCTATCTGAAATATTTATATAGCAAAACCAAATAATCAATGTTGTTTGTTTGCCACTTCAAAAATAGTCTCTTAACTATAAAGTGTTTGCTTTTCTGGAGTATTAAGAATGTCTTTAAGCCGAGTGTTTCTTAAAGAAGTCTTTCTTTCACTTAAGCTTAAATTTGTTTTCTTCTCAACCTCTGACATTATTTGCTTTTTTTGTTCTCTGATTTAGCTTTCCATTCAGGCATTCATTTAAGCTTTATAAATTAGAAACATTTGTAAAGACCAAAGTACAATGCAATTCGCCACCCATCATTTGAGAATAGTTGACCAGATATCACCCCCTCCCTCCTTTATCTTCTTACTCTGGCAGCGAATTGGATAGTGATTCAGTACGATTAACGGATGCTTATGAAAGACAGGTTTGTCCAGGAGTGGCTGATGAATTATTTCATTCCTATAACATCACAATATAATATCCTGGTTCTAAGTATTTAAATATAAAAAAAAAACAGAAACTATTAAAATAAAAGAATAAAAAAAAAAAAATACCAGTAAAATAAAATTTTAAACTTCTGAACCTCATTGCTAGTTTTTACTGCATTTACTCAGAAATTTACACTTATTTTTTTAGCACAGTCTTCCTCTACCTCTCTCAATTCATATTTAATTGGGCACTTAAGTATTTGACACATATAACTAATTTAGAACATCTCAAAAGTATTGGTTGGCAACTTGTTCACACTAAAATGGAAAATGCATCTGTTTTTATTGCAAATGCTTTTTGAGACACAATTGTCTTTTTTAGAGCACAACTACTTGTGTCCTCATCACTTTTCTTTTAGGTTAGCTGGGTTTTTTTTTGTTTTTTTACAATGAATATCAAATCTACTTTGTCGCTTCAAGAACAAAATAATTTTTGTTGTAATTGAAATTAAGGGATTGTAATTGATCTTTCAGTTGCTTGCCAAACATTAATTTGACTGAAATATCATTTCTTTAAATTTAAATAGTATACCCAACTCTTTAAAAGTTCTGATAGATTGCCCCTTTGCAGGTTATTTAAAGCCAGAAAATGTTTTCAAAGTAAGAATTTTTTTGTGATATAAATGCACTGTCAATCCCTCAGTTAGTGGGGCTAAGAAATTTATTTAGTCCACTGTATATGCTGCTACTGCTCTTAACTGCCATGTATAGTTTGCAGTTAGGATGATAAATTTGTCATTATAATTGAGTCCCAAAAACAGAAGTAATTTTTTACTCAACATTATATATAGTATGCACCAGTTAACCGAGATAATGATTTAGTGTTACAAGTCATTCTAATTAATCCATAGTTGGGGGAAGAGGTGGACTTATACCCTTTCCCAAGGGTATTTGCATGTCAGTGAATATAACAAACCCAAATGAAATTGGAATTCTGCTCTCCACTTAACACTTCCAAGCCATTGTACATTACACCACCCACACATCCAAGCTTACAGCACATGATGTTCCCAAGCAGTCGCCTATCAAGGTATTGACCTGGCTCACTTTGGTGATCATACAGGAAATGGTGTTTCAACGTTATGTGGGTGTAAGCCTTAAAAATTTCTGCATACTAAAGTTTTAAAGTTGTTGCTGTGGTGACAAATTAAAAAAAAAAAAAAAAAAAGTATATATAAACATCATTCATTTGTATAGTTAAACAAATGGCAAAACAAATTGGAAGCTGCATTTAAGTTAGAAAAATAAATGCAAAACATTTCCCAGGATTCAGAGAACTTCACTTACCATTTTGATAATTGAAATTAATTGACAGTTCAGTAAATATTTCTTTGAAGAAATTAGTCACCCATATAACTTTTGGATCTATTATCTAAAGGTTTCATGGGGAATAGGCCTGTTCTTTATCAGCCTCAAGAATATATTATTTCTTATGTATATTTATATCTTATTCAGTTTTTCTTTTTATGGCCAGACTTCAGCAAGTTCATTTAATGACAAAAAAAAAATGTATGGATTTCAGGTGACTAAAGCTCACTACACTAGATAATGCTTTTTTGTTTATTCCTTTTCTTATAAAATGACCCAAAATCTCTCTTCTGGGCAGAGTTTAATTTTACCAAATTTTAAAGTTAAAAAGCAAAACAAGAATGAATCCTTGCTTAAAATACATTCATTGCCTTTTCAAGTGATAAAAATAATTTTTATGGAGTTTTGCAAGATAGTGAAAATCTGCCTTTTCCTCAAGCATGATTAAAACAATGCCTTTTAGTTTAGTGAATTCAGTTAAGAATACAGAATAAGAATTGTTTTGCCATGTATACTAGATTGGCTTGAAACCTGATAAACTGACCTGTTTGTTTTATTAATATGATTACAGCTGACAAATTGTTAATAGCCAAGGACTTGTAAACATTTTAAAGATAGAGGATTATGAAACTTAAGTAACAAGTCTATTATGATAAGTAAGATAAGTTTATTTGTCATAAAGGCTAGACTAGAAAACTTTTACAGATTATAAACAATTATCCCTTTTTATTTTTCCTTTGTCGCTTACCAATAACAATGTGTATGTCTTTCATCAAAGCAAATCTTCTGTATTTGCTTCAATACATTTTTTTTTTTTTTTTTTAATCATTTCATCCCAATCAAGGAGATAAAGCCACTAAAACGCTAGAGATTACTGAGAGTGAAAGAATCTAAGAAAAATATTATTGAGGAAAGAGAACAATAAAAGAACAATAATTAAATGCCAATATTCTTTCATATCGGAAGTGATGTCTGTTCAGAAATATCTAAACTGTCAGCTGTATCCATTCGCTTTCTCAGATCAATGATTAAAAATGGCTTTGAGCAAATGAAGCCTGTCGGTCTTCATGAAGACCACTATTATTTGAACCCTATGAATGAGCACTACAGAATTTCAGAACTCTACCAAATAACAAAAATCACATTTGAAGACTTTCAACAGAGGCAACAACTAAAATGTATAGCACATATACACTAAGATAAAATAATGCCATAATCAAGTGGTTCAAATTTCATGGTACCTCAAGTAAAAGGTTAGGAAGGAAACTACCATCAATACTGGAAAGAGCAATGTTAATGGACTTTAGAAACTTATTTTCCTGAAAAATTGTTTTAAGAGAAAGATTTTATAAATTTCACCTGAAAGTAGCACTGGTTGCTTAGTCAATGAATACCAAATATCTCCTTATATGGAAATGGCTAATATTACAGTTTTCTGACTTGGATTTAAGAAACATTTTAGAAGTAAAAAAAAAAAAAAAAAATGAGCCAGCTTTTATAATTGTGTGTGGGGGGGGGGAATATGTACAAATATTAATGGGAAAATGATATGTTCATTTTTATATATCGAAACAATTTCATGAGAACCTATGACCAGGTGGGAAAATTTTTTTGTGACATTTTGTGCCGTCAATTTTAGTACATTCACTCTTTATGCGTTCAATCAAACGTGTTGCATCTGTGATTTTCATTGAGTACACCTTAACCTTCAGTATACCCTGAAAAAAAAAGTCTCTTCTTCCTTCTTTTGACAAAACGATGTTTAATCTTTGGAGGTTATATATATATATATATATATATATATATATATATAAAGTTAATGAGATTTTCTGTGTCCAGACTTTTACAGACACCCTCTGTGTGTGTGTGTATATGTATGTGTGTATATATATATATATATATATATATATATATATATAAAGGGACAATATGAATAATGACAAAAGGAAAACTTATCTTAGCCAATGCCTTTCATCCTCTGAGCGACTTTATCAAGGCAAATGTAAGGATTTTATTTTGTGATAAGTATTTTTTATATACAAGAGGCAAAAATTTATATTTAGCCTCTAAGCTAAAATTTATATAACTTCATAAATAGGACTTGTGTGTGTGTGTGTATGTGTATATATATATATATATATATATATATATATATTTTTATTTAAAATTGATTTTTTACATTCAGTTTTCTTTATATTTGTATAACATTTTCTCTGGCTTCATATGTAAAAATGTTATATGAATATTTTTGGAAGTTAAAAAATGCTTCTTTTTTTTTGTTTTTTTTTTAATGGAAATTGAATCCTCTAGAATTATGTTTACATAGTTATAGAGCTTAGTCTATATTTTCTTAATTATATATTTTATATTAAATGATTTCTAATTCACCTTTACAATATGAAACCAAATATTACAAAGATATTAGATGTTTATCTAACTATTAATTCATATTTTTTTCCTGTTTACATTTAAAATGGCTTCAAATAAAACCAGTCAATTTGCTGACTCATCATTTTACTTAATTATAATCATGTGACCAACTTGATTACTATCATATGACTCCTGCAAAAACAATTTTTAACTTACTGTGTGGAAATACTAGAAATAATTTTAGTACAACTCACATATTCATCAAACAGCTTTTTAAATTTTAAGTATTTTATAATGTTCAGTAATTTAATTTTCCTCAGTTAAAAAAAAAAATTAGTTTACATTTTGCTGCTAATCTAAAATTTTCTGTAACTTAGGAAATAGGTCTCTGATATATTTATAAAATTTTTCTGAAATAATCACAATCCTTCTGAATTGAATTTATTTTAATAGCAAATGATAGCATGGGGTATTGACAGTGACTGGTGATAAACACATGATATCTTCTAAACCTCTGGTGAAATGTACTAGAACTTTACTGACCTGTTTGCTGGAATGTGGTTCTTGTTCAAAATTTTTCTTATCTGATCCTCTGTGTTCAATATATTAAATGCCAACAGATTATTCCTGACTCCTCTCCTGATTCTTTGCTGATATGGTTAGCACTTTAACTAGATTAATTTCACTTGCACATGTTTGTAAATAACATTAGTCCGATCATGTCCCCTTAGCTTACTGATTGCAAGATGATCAAATTTCAAATCTAAATTGTTTGTCTATATTTCTGAGATGAGCTATTGTAACTATTTACACTTTATTGCAATATTCACAATGTTTCGGCCATTGTATGCTCTAGCCTTTTTCCGGTGATATGCATTAAAATTTCAAACAAAACCCTCTATTTAGTCCATGTGGGTAGATTGTTCTAGTTCACACCTTCTCTAGATATCTCCGTTTCCAGTTAATTCCCTTATTTTACCTCTGTTGCAGCCAGGTATTGAATTCACAACTCTTTGGGTCAAGTCACTTTTATCCACTGGTTTATATGAATTGTTTATCCATTTAAAATGTCCTAAATTGTAGGGTATATGCCTAGTTTTCAAGCCTGAAAATCTTTCCGTGGGTCAACTTGTATGATAGGGGTATAAGATGCAAATCTTTACCACTGAGTTGTAAAAATGTGGCACATCCCCCCCCCCTTACTAACAATTACTGTACACCACTAGCCTTACCATACCCCCAACAAACTGCCACAAATATATCTCACTAAAACTTATGTTTGAACATATTTGGCATATTAACACAGAAATTAATATAAAACAATAAAATGGTAATACAAGTTCAGTATTTTATTAACACTATAGCCAACAGCTGATACAGATGACAGCTGAGTGATACTATGTTTTGCAATAACATACAATGCATAGCAGTACTATCAAAAAAACTGCCTGGTATGTGTAATCTACAGTATTAATATTTTATAGGAGTGTGTGTTGTAGGTTGTTTGCTATATAACCCATATAGAAAGATATACTTAGTCCCTCAGTATTCAGGTAAGTGGTATGACGTTATCTAGTTTGGTTATCAAATACTGTAGCCTAACTTCATTTACTGGTAGGTCTAAGTTTTGGGCTACCATATATTTGCTTTGACCTATACAGTAGGTCTGGGCTTAACTCGGAATTTTGAGGTCGACTTGTATGCTCCAAATTTATGATACTACATTTATTAGGAAATATATTCAGTTTAAATACAGGAGGAGTCATAAAATTACTTCAGAGGAATTCTTGCCAAACAGAAAGGGGGGAAAATTTAGTCCTTGTGACACAAACGTCTATTTCAGTTTAATTCAAATTGTATTTGCATATGTAAATTTGCATGTGGACATGTATATTTTAATTCAATGACAGACCTAAAAATATTTTAAAAAAAAAATTTTTTTTAAATAATTTTATTTATAATTAAATAAATTTCAAAGAATTCAACAAAATTTTATAATTATCTTTCTCCCCCACTCCATTTTTATATTGATTATATTGCTCAGCCCAGGGCAGACATTATCCAGACTGACTAGGAGGAGAATGTATTGTTTCAATGCCCTTTCAAACACAGTCAAAGTGTATATGTATATCGGTGTGTGTGTACATAAAATGTCACTCACACACAATGCAGGCAGTGTGACGGACAGTGAATCTGCCCAATGTACCTAAATTGTTACTTCAAATTATCCTGATGTCTCTCTTTTTATATCTAATGTTCTTTGCTTCTTTTGATTTAAAATGGTAACTTTGGTATTTGTTACTGTATTTGAAAAATAATGCTTTTTTTTTTTCTTCATTTGCCCCCCCCCCCTTTCTCTTTAATTCTCTTATCCCTTATCTTCTAGCTGGAATCTCAAGCAGCCGCAATTTATTACTACCTCAACAGCCTAGACTTTTAGGTAACCCTCAAATATGCTTGCCAACATTAAGTAAGAAGGCCTTAACACTAAGTCCATCCACATGCACTTGGGAATACTTTCGTGCCAGGCGTGGACCCTTCACTCCAGGTAAAAATTCTTTTGTCAACATTAAAATCACTTCTACAGAAATAAATTCTTGATTTGTTAATTTCTTTAACATCCAACACTATTTGAAATACCTTAATAAAACTTGTTGCAAATTGTTTACTTACATTTGGAATTGGCTTACATTGACGTTGATTGTAGACTTTTGTAAAATGATTAATATTTAATTTTCAGTCACATATCACGTCATTTTAAGTGTTACTCAATCACTTTTCCTGCCAACTCTATTTTCATCAACTTAATGGTTATCTGTTTCTTGTTGGAAGGATGTGCTGAAAAGTTTTTTCCATAATTTTTTTTTTTTTTTTTTATTATTGCTCCTTGGTTGGTCTTAAAACTTTTTAGCATCCCCTCCCCTTGTATATGAAATTTAGAAAATCTTACCCACTGATGATAATTTTGATGAATGCCCATATGAGCAAGACAACACATCAGCAGCCTGATTAATTAAAATTTGATCTGAAATTTTCAGGGTAAAATGTTTGATCTGTATTATGATTAATTTTCATCACTGAATAAAAAAAATAGATTGTTTAAAAATATTTTTGTAAAATAAATGCTGTCCCTCCCCCACCTCTTCATTGTTTTTTCATTACACTACAGACTTACTGATGTACCTACATATATTTTCCTCTTGTATATGATGAATATTTTTATTCGATCATTTAATCTGTCTATATTTCTGAGATGAGGTATTGTAATTTTTTTTATTGGTATCACACCATGCAAGGTGGTAAAGCCACTAAAACACAAGGTGTTACAGAGTGTGGAAGAATTAGGAATAGAAACATTAATAATGAGTAGAAAGAGAAAAGAGTAATCAGGAGGACAGTAGATAGCAATTAACATTGCATTTAAATTTTTGCATATTAAAGTTGGCTGGAAAACATGAAGCCAGAAGGGAGTTCCACAAGTGAGAAAAGAAACTGTTAGCATAAAAATTACAGCTACATCTAACCAGCTTCACTATCGGTCTATTACTGGACTTAAATTAAAAAAAGTCTAGGTACCATAGTGAAGAGCTCATCTGAACAATTACCATGAAAGTATAGAAAAGGCGCAGAGAGGTAACTTTACAATGGTGGCCAAGTGACCAAAGCTGAGCTGCCAGATCAGGAGCAATAGCAGGGCCACCGGCCCATATGTAGTAGTAATATTCTAAGCCTGGGCAAATGGTAGATTTATAGACATGCAAGATAGATTCTGGAGACAAAAATTGTCTAGCACAAAGCAATGAACCAACATTCTTGTCAGCTGACCTATCAATGAATTCAATATAGTTTTTCCACTTCATGTCAGCTGAAAACGTTAGCCCAAGAAGATGCAATGAGTCACTTTCCTGGAGGTTAGCATCAGCCATGTTGACGGAAATCAGAGGGTGGGGGTCTTTCAGATAATTAATGGAGAGAAGTTTAATTTTGGAAGCGTTAAAATTAACAAGCCATCTTTTGCCCCAACAGACTGGAGGTTGTTCTTGACATCAGCTACCATTTTGGCCTTGTCAGACCGATCAGCCTTACTATCAAGGCGGGAGTAAATGGTTGTATCATCAGCATAGATGCCAAGTTGAGAGCTGATGTCATCAGGAAGGTCATTAATGAAAATTAAAAATGGAATAGGACCAAGGATGTAGCCATGTGGGGGGATACCTGCATTAGTACAAAAGAATGTACACAAGTGGCTAGGATAACTTTCAGTGTTCAGGATAACTTTCATTTCACATTTTGATAGGAAAGACTGGATCAGTTCAAAAATGTGTCTGGAGACACTAACTTTTCAGCTTGTGGAGAAGACCTGTATGTCAAACACTGTCAAAGACCTTCAAGATGTCCAAAGCTACAGTTACATTGTCCAGACTGTTGTCCTCATCAATATTGTCATATCTACAACATTTCAGCAATTGTATGCTCAGGCCTTCAGGTAATATATGTTGAAATTTTGAACTGAACCCCTCATTTAGTCCATGGGGGTAAAAGAAAAGGCATGGCATGTGGAACTAGAACAATCTACCCCATGGACTATATAAAGGGTTCAGTTCAAAATTCCAACATATCTCCTGTAGAAGGCCAGAGTATACAACAGCTGAAACATTATGGATATGACAATAAAAATGAGGACATTTGTTCTAAAATAATACTTATTATTTTTATTTTGAGAATGCAGTTAATTCTTTGTTAAATGCTCATGTTTGTTTTTATCTGTAATTGTCAAGCAAAACTTATTAAAAAAAAAAATTATCTCTTAAGCAACTTATTAAATATATTTTACACTATCTGTATTTTATACCAGCCATTAATCTAAAACTGTAAATTATCAAATTGTTTCTTATGATACAATATTTTTTTATCAAATAAATTGTATTGTTTTAATGTGGGGTACTGGAAGTCCTCTTTCTTAGCTATGTCCTTTCCTTTCAAAAGTTAATTCTGTAATTTTTCATATTAGCTAAAACTAGATTAAATAGTTGTATTAGGTTGGTGCAAAAATAATGACGTAATAATGTTGTTTTTTGACGTTAAAAAAAAAAAAACGACATTATTACGTCATTATTTTTGCACCAACCTAATAGATATGATGATAAACTACATCCGACAGCAAGGCCTCTAATCTGGAGATTGGATGATCTGAGGAGCATAGAATCACCTCTTAAGTCCATCCTGACCTGGGGTGGTAGCACCTGTTAGGGTCCCAGCTATGAGCAAATGGTGATTCCCCCCCACCAAACAGAAATAAAACACTATAATAGTATAAAATACCAGCAGTACAGTTTTTATATAAAACAAAAAAAAAATGACCAACAATACATTTTATCTTTTATTAAAGGCATACAATTGCATTCAAGGTGTATTTAGTTGAAGCCATAAAATAATGTTCAAAATATTTAGATTTTGATATTAAATAACCCATAGAGGTGTTGATGTGCCACTAAACAAAATCAAACAACTTGCCTAAAAAACAATGTCTTACAAAATGTACATTGAACTTATTTGTGATTTACATTATATTGATTAAGAAAATGTGTAAATGTTTATCCTTCTCTCCAGTTCTGGTGATATTTGCTTTTCTTTTCTCTGCATGAACTCAGTACAAAATATAAAACTCTGTTTACCCCCACACCCCCAAAAAAGTATTACTTTCTCAAATCTGCTCTCCTTGTGATGGACTAACAAGAATTTTTAATCCTGAAAAGTGCTGTTTGGATCAACTTGCTGTATAAAGGTTTTTTTTGTTACTTTGATCTTCTTTCTATAAGATGTAGAATTCAAAGTATTTGTTTTTTATTTATTAGCCGAGAAAAAGGGCAACCACATGATGTTGGCATCTACACATTGGAAGTTAGAGCGCATTGTTGCCATCAGTCTGTTAGGCATTATACCTGGGGCTCTTATAGCACCTGGACCAGTGATGGATTGTCTTCTTTCTACTACATTTTTGTTGCATAGTCATTGGTAAGTGTGAACTATGTGTATGTGTGTATTTTAGTAAACTGCTTTCAGTTATCATTTTTACTTTAAAAAAAAAAAATTACTGTTTTTATCGTAAAGTCTTCTTCTTTATCTTTCTTTTTAACATTGATTTTAATGATTGAATTTCATTGCTTGCTATTTTTAGTACATACTATTGATTCAACTTTTTTTCTTCATTTTTTTTTTTTATAACCATGTACCATGCAATAATTCTCGTTCCTGATATCAATAAAAAAAAGTTTTATTTCCATTATTAAACTAATGATGATTTAATTTTTAACTCTTGTCATTTTTCTCTTTGCAGGGGTATTGATGCAGTTTTACAAGATTACTTAGCCAAGTTTATCCCTTGGATTCAGAAAGTCTGGCTAGTAATCAGCATCGTAGCCATGTCTGGACTGATACACTTCAACTACAATGACATTGGAGTCTCTAAAGCAATACTATTGCTATGGAATATTCACTAGTTCATTTCTTGCCTGTTTTTTTTTTATATATATATATATATATATATATATGATAATCTGGCATATCACCTTTGGTTTCTGCTCCTATAAATGAGGTAGACTATTAACAGTAATCTCAAGTTTTATACTTTGTCTTCTGACTTGCATAAAAAAAAAAAAATGAAGTTCTTAGGAAAAATATACATCACTTGAAAAAGTATACTGCAGGGGAAAAAAAAGAGTTTTTGTTGGTGATTGGCTCTTGAGATATATAATATATATATATATATATATATATATAATATATATTTTCAGATCTTGCTTGATCGGCAAAGCTTCTTCGTGGCCAGCTTGGTTAAGACACGTCATCTCTTATGATGGTTTCCTTCTGCTCAGGGGGATGCAGGTTTGGATACTGCTGGAAAGCATATATTTTTCTGTAATAAGATTTCTCAAATATTATGGCTGGTAGATGACCATAAATACACAAGCATCTATTCATATATGGGTATCCACTAAAAATATGTTTAATGGGATAAAAATCCTTCAGATGAATAAATAAGGACTCCATTACTTTAGAGAATTCCTTTGTTTACATTTGAATATGAAAATGAGCAGATATAATTTAGAGGAATCTGACTAGAAGGATTTTGCTTAAAAGCACTGATCAGACCTTGCTTGATTGGCAAAGTTTCTTTGTGGCCAAGTCAGTTAAGGCACATCAGATCTAACAACGGTTTCCCTCTGCCCAGCAGGGGCCGTAGGCTCAAATCTTGTCAGAAAGCGCGTATTTTTGTTTAATAAGATTTTTTGGATATTCAGGTCGGTAGACGAAAACAAACTGTTTAATAAATAAACAAATAGAGAAACAGCTCGAATATGAGTATCCAGTAAAAAATAACGTTGAAAGATATTTAATATTCTACTGTAGAGCTCAACTTGCATCAACTATTAGGGCAGTTCAAAAAAGTTGATATAAGAAAATTGTATGGTTGAAGCAGATGTGATAGGGCAAATGTCTAGTTTCTTATAATGGGAGGTTTGTTCAATTCACAATTGAGCACACTGGACAGTACTTCATTATTTTCTAGGAGAATCACTCTTCTCGACTTACTGAACCCTTATAGATTTTGTTAGGCTATTTCTCTGATATAGCTAAACATTAACTGAAATTGATTTTGTGCAACTGACAATTGCTTTTCACTGTTTACTTAAGAAATGAAAGATTTCTCACCAGAATTTCTTGGGGAAGACATTTCTTGTTTGCAGTTCAAGCAGCCTGATTATAATGAGCATTTTAATGATGGGTTAAAAAAAAATAAAAAGTAAAATAAACTGAAAATGCAACTTATTTTTCTGTTTTATTTAGGTTTTTATTCATAAGCAAAGAAAAAATTTTTTTTCGCTGTACCTCACTTTTTCACAGATTTTAGTGTCTTGAGATCTCCAGGATCTCCCATTCTCTACAGATTGTTGCCAAGCTACAAACCAATCTTTTGTGGATGCCTTAATTACACTTTTGTTGACTGTCATCACCTGAATCCATTAGATGGCATCTGTTTATGTTCTGAACTTCACCTGAAATAAATCTGTAATAATCTAGCAATTAAACTGGACATTATTTAATGAATTGTTTTTTTTTGTTTTGTTTTTTTATTATAAATTTGGTCTTTTAAATTTTCTGTTATTTATAATATTATTTTTTTAATGCTTACAATATTTATTTATATTTATATATATATATATATATATATATATATATATAAGCTTTAATTTAATTAGAATGTATGCAATTTGAATATCTTGTTAATAATTGTCATAATAAATAGCAATATTTAAATCGACTTTTGAATTTGTGTTATGCCAGATATTCACTTGTAAATTTGATTCAGTACTTTGATTGCAAATATTGCAAAATAACTGAAATTCAAAGCAATAGACAAAAAAATTTGCTAAAACAGTTGAAAAGAAATATATAAATCTTTCTTCTTTCAACAGAGCATTCTATTAGGTTGGTGCAAAAATTTTGACGTTAAAAATACGTCAAAAAACGTCATTATTTTTGCACCAACTTAATATAAACATTGCAGTGATGACACGCTTTCTTTTTTTTCTTTTTTCTTTTTCCTCCAATAAATAACATTTCATTAGTCAAGCCAAATAATACAAAATGTATATAAAAAGACTAAATTCAATTCAAAATTTAGTTAATTATTAAAGAAAGACAAGATAATTACATTAAAGTGTAACACTAGTATGAAATGCTCTGCCCTATGAGGACAAATACAAAATTATAGATGGTCTGTACTGGAGAATCTCTATACTTTTGCATCAAAGGTGGCCCAGAAATTGCACAGGTCCACTAATTTTTGGTGTAGGTGTCAGCACATGCCTTAACTCTTGTTTTAATGTAATAAATAAAAATCAACTACAATACTCAAAGTGGTGGCCCGTGGACCAGTGCTGGTATGCGGCCAGTGTCCAGGCCATGATAAAGAATCATTATGGTCATATAATTTTTGTTTTTTTGGTTAATAAACTGCTTATTTTTTATTAATTTTTATGTTTTGATTTTGAATTATTTTTTGCAAAATAAATGGAAGATAAAAAATAGCCAACTTTTACTATTTTCATTATATATATCGTTTCCGGTATAAATTAATATTATCACGAATACAGGTACGTCACATTGAGAAAAAAAAATGCTGGTCCGCCATATCAGATAGATTGAGAAGCGATGATAGACGGAATGTTTCAAGGGAGGTAACTTTACTGTGAATTATCTTTTCTTAGATGAAACTGAAATACTCTGACTAAATTGTTATAACGCATTTTAGTTGTTGAATTTTTCATCTTAGCTAATCGTATTTAAATTTAATTTATTTATTTAAAACAAAAATAACTAGTTTCTGCTTAATCATTACTTTAACCTGTTGCATTAGAAATATACTTTATTTACTTTTATAATATTTTAATTCTGAGACTTTCATTGTGTTGGTTAATTATCACATCCAAGGAAGTTTTAAATAGTGAACAAATTCAGATTTTTCAAACCACAAATGAAATTAAGATTACTATTTTGAGAAAATTTTTCTGTTTATGACTTAATTCTTTAAAATTTAATTTTAACATCTCTAAAACGAAACCACTCTCTAAAGAACATTTTTTTGCCTTCCATCAGCATGGCTGATGCTAACCTCCAGAAAAGTAACTCGCTGCACCTTCTACCTTATTGTCTCATTGACATTTGTTAGTGGCCAGGAAATTAATGCAATCCTGGCAACATACCCATACATTAGATTGTTTATTTACACTGTGATATTGCTTATTGGAATGGTTGACAAAACATCAGCTAATTGCCAATCGATTCAAACTTTATAAAATGATAAATAATAAGAATTTCCTTAGTTAGTTCACATATTTTAATAATTTAGAAAATGTTTATCAATCCATGAATAAAATTCACAGGAAGGAATTCATCTGCAGAATAATGAAGTCATCATGTCATTAAATGAAGAAAAAATACAAATGCGTTGACGATTCAATGAAACAGGTCGAAATGAAATAAAATAACGTAGAGAGTGTTTTAAACAAGACAAGATTCAAGAGTAGAAGTCTTATAATTAAATGCATAGATATATGGAAAATATCACATTATTTAAAGAATTAATAAGAAAATTTCGGCAAACAATAAGACGGAGTGCCAAAATGACAGGTTTTTTTCATGACATGACTTTTTTAAAAACTTCCTTCAAGTTTTTATTGTTTTAAAAATCGATGATTAGAATTGTAATAAAACTTAAACATAAGTGAATTTATGCATTTTCATTGTTCTCGACAATTGAAAAAATATTTATTAGATTGTTTATATACACTATTTATTATATTATTTATTGGAATGATTGGCAAATCATCGACTAATTGCCAGATGATTCGAAATTTATAAAATGGTAAATAATGATTTCCTTATAGTTGATTCACATATTTTAATAATCTAGTAAATGTTTATAAATTAATGAATAAAAGCATTTATTTCTCTATAAACTGATAAATAATAAATATTGCATTGGATTAGTTTTGTATTAGATTTTAGTATGTTGTAGTTATAAAATTATTCTTGTTAGTAATGCTAATAGTGTCTGTCTATATTTCTGAGATTAGGTATTGTAATTATTTATAATATTTACACTGTTCAGACTGTTGTCCTTATCTTTGTTGTCATATTCACAACCTTTCGATCATATGCTTCCAGCCTTCTTCAGGTGATTGGAATTTCAAATTGAACCTTTTATTTCATCCACAGGAGTAGATTGTTCCAGTTCCACATGCCATGCCTCTTCTGTATGTCTCAGTTATCTCCCTTTAACTCAACTGTCCAAGTTTTTGTTCACCCCTGCAGTAGCCAGGTATTGAACTCACAACTGTTTGGGTCAAGTCACTGGATCCAACCAGTGCTTTTATCCACTGGGCAATGAGGAAGGCTGGAGTGTACAATGGCCAAAATGTTGGGAATATAGCAACAAAGATGCGGAGAACACTTCAAACAATGTAAATAGTGCTAAAAAATAGTGTTTAATATTTTTGTAAATTCTCAAGAACAAAAAAATGCATAAATTCACTTTCTTCATATATTTAGGTTTTATTAAAATTCTAATCATCATTTTTTAAAAGGAGTGAAGGTAGTTAAAATGATAGTGGTGTCAAGGGAAAAACTGTCCTTTTGACACACTTATTTTTTATGGGCTCAAAGTTTCAACATTGCCAAAAAGTGTTTTAATATTTGTAACTGTTATTTTCAATGAAATTAAAATTACTGTGTGGATAATTTTGCACCTCTCTGTATCTAGTGCATGAGACGTTTAACAAGGGAGAGGTTTAGATAATGAAGCTAAGGGAAGTACCAGTAGAATTAGTAGTCAGTGATATGCAAGTACCTGGATTTTAAGTATCATAATCACAATCATGAGTCCTGTAACCCATTAGGGTCATAGGGGCACCACATGTACTGCATCCCTAGCAGTACATGTGGTGTTTACTGAAAAATAGCCTGACAGAGCCCATCCCTCTCCAGGCAGGTTTGAATTCAGATTTTTCCTTCTAGATTAGTTACCAAGTATGGCTATAGGACTTAGTCTGTTCTGCTATTTCCCTATAGCTGGGAGAGAAGAGAAGGACTCTTACTTTTCCCAAGGATATTAGTGCAAAAGTAAATGTAATGAACTCGACTGGAATTCGAACTTGGCTCTCTGATTTCTCATTTCAAGCAGTTAACCACCACACATAAGCCTTATGCATAGGCATCTAAAATACAATTGTGATTAATGTTTCATTTTCTTCTTTCTTTTTTTCCTTTTCTTTCTTCTTTACACTATCTTTTTTCTTTACACTTTTCTTACCTCTTTCTTTCACCTTTCTTTCTTCATTCCTCTTTACTCTTTCTTTTTTCTTTACACTTTTCTTACCTCTTTCGTTCATCTTCCTTTTTTCATTCCTCTTTCCTTTTTCTTTCATCTTTCTTTTTCATTCATCTTTTCTTTGCTCTTTCTTTTTTCTTTATACTTTTCTTTCCTTTCTTTCACCTTCCTTTTTCATTCCATTTTTCTTTGCTCTTTCTTTCTTCTTTCTTTTCCTTTCTTCTTTTGCTTTTTCACCTCCTTCTCTTTGTTTTTTTTTTTTTTTTGTTTTGCTTTCCCTACTACCAAAATGTGCTATATAACCATTATAATAAAAAATACAAATTTGAATGTTTTTTGAATGAATTCTGCCAATGATATCGTGGGTTACTTACACAACTGACACAGAATAAGACTAAAATGTTAACCTTACACAGCATAACTTCAGCTGTGAGCTTAGCAAGAGATTTGAAATCTGATCAATTAAAACAATTTAACGCCTAAATCTAATGTTTCAGTGTAATCATTCAGTTTTAGATCATATGCAGCATGAAAATGAAATGCTGAACTGTTTCAAAAAATGTTACCCACATCTTGAAATTTGAGAGGAATCTTCATTTTTCTCTACATCATGAAAATAAAATGAAAGTGAACACTTAATTTATGAATTATCAGTCTAGTATTACTTGAAATAACTCGTGAAATATGAAGCAACTCTATTAGCTTCATTGAGAAAAGCTTTTTCTTCTATGTGTCATATACCTTCAGGATATTGCAGATCATGGTTCTCCACAATTTCCAGCCCTTTCTAGCAAATTCCCTTAGTAAATTTGTCTTTTTTGTTATCCCTCTTAAACCCTGTTCTGACAACCATTTACAAAAGTGTGTTAGGTTATGCACAGCTTTCTTCTGTCTATCTTGTCTTCAATACATCCTGTCAGTGTCAAATTTTCTAAACCCTCTTTCCTCCTAATGTGCTCTAGACATTTCAACTGCCTCTTTCTGATGCTAAATATAAGTGTCCTTTTTGTTTCCATTTTTACTAAAATTTTCTTCTTGCTCACATGTTCAATCAATGGTATTCTCAGCATCCTTCTGTAGAACTACATTTCTGTTGCCTCAAGTCTTTTCTACAACTGTACATAAATGGTCCAGCATTCACTGCCATATAGGAAGACTGATATAACATAACAGTTCGGTACTCTTTTCTTTGTTGCTATCAACATTTTCCTGTTTCTTAATACTTAGCTTTTGGAAGCCTACTTTCCTTATCCCAATGCATTTTCGGATTTCAGTGTTCACATTTTCTGTCCTCTTTTAAAACACTTCCTAAATATTTAAATTCTTGTATTTTCTTGATTTTGGTATCTGCAATTTGTGTAATTTGCATGTTGGACTCTTCCTTTTGCTAACAACCATACATTCTATCTTCTTACAATTGAGGTTTAGTTCTTTTTTCTCAGTTTCCTTTGTTACATTTTATAGGAGTTCCTACAGTTTCCTTTCTATGTCTGCTGTCAACACTCTTTCTTATCTTCATGTCTTAGATTTTTAAGATTGCGACCATCAATAATGAATCCTGGTAGGACTTCTAAGTTTCCTAGGATCATTTCACTATAAAGGTCAAATGAATCCAGTAAGAAGACACATCTTTGTTTTTTGCCCTTTTCTATTTTTGTATATTTACTGAATTCATTTTCTATCTGTATGCTGGTCGTTTGCTCCCAATATAAGTTCTGGATAATTCTAATATCCTCCCCAAATAAATCAAGCCTAGTAGCTGAAATGTTTTTTTTGTTATCCACTTTATGCATAATCTATAAAATATAGGTATATATCCTTTTGCATTTGCATTGCTCTTTCTGATGTCATCCTGAGCATAAATATTGTGTTCTTTGTTCCAGTGTCTTGAAACCGCATTATTCTTGGGATCTCATTGAATAAATGCCTGCTGAGAAAATCATAGGCACTTTGACGAAGTGTCATGGTTAACAAGCTTGTATCATTAGAACAATTACAACTGAGTAGTGAGTTAGATCCTCACTGGGTGTCCCATACTTTCGGCCTTGTGCCACATCTATGCTATGCTTAGAAAAATCACCAAATGGCTTAAAAGTAGACTTAACTTGGCTGGGCAAATCACTTTCTTTATTTCTTGAATTTTCCCATTTGTTATGGAGTGGTTTCACAGTGGAGGCTTGTATTTGTACTAAGTCGGTCCTAAAATAGGTTCGACGAACAAAACGTTAGGAACTTGATATAATAGGTATAACGCAGAGAAATCTAGTTGTTGTGGCTGATACTTTAATATCCGACTAACGGTCGTCCGACATCGACTGACTGACCAACGCACTGAGCGACTTCCACGTTACTCTTACTACTCCTACTTATTATAGGTGGGAGAGTCTATTAATTATAGAATAGGGGTGTTCTACTATAACACCATTGTAACTTAAAATGAAAAACAATCTGTCTCTTGTGTTTTTATACCTTTATTTAATTATTCATCGTGAGTTTAAAGTTAAAGTCTATTTTTAAACCTTTTTACTTTTTTTCTTTTTATTGGTGCTGCATTTTATAGCTTAACATTTTGAACTTAGCAACGATCTTTATTATGACTCCATATGATAGAATTTTAAAAAAATGTTTTTTTTATTTTGTTTTTTTTAATCAGCGTCACCCCAAGCAAAGAAGTACAACCATTAACATGCAAGGGGTTACAGGGTGTGGATTAATTAGGAACAGAAACATTAATAATTAATGAAAAGAGAAATGAATGCTGTTTCAAACCTTATCGAAAGTGTGTGTATAACCTATAAAACATAGGTATACATCTTTTTGCATTTGTATTACTCTTTCTGATATCATTCTGAGTATGAATATCACATCTCTTGTTCCAGTATCTTTAACAAAACTGCACTTCTCTTCTTTTATTTTGGGGTCTAATTCTGCTACAAACTATTCATCAGAATTCAGACAATAAGTTTTGTTATATAGTGGTTACTGGGTGACTCAATCGCTAGTTGTCCAGAACAGTAGACCACTCACAAGTTCTTGTTTTGCTTGCCACTAGTGTATTGCAAACCACATTCTGTCTGTGTTCCCATAAGATTGTATAATATACATATATATGTCTGTGTGTGTGTGACTGATAAAAAGCAAGCCAGATTCTTGTGCCTTTTCTTTAATTCATAACTATTAGTTCAACAGCCAGATATGTCAGCCTACTATTGGTCTAATTATTCTAGCTTTTTATGGGACCACACCTAAACAGTTAATTAAAGCATATTACACATTCCTAAGCCCCTAATGAGATTTTGCCATTTTTTGAGCTTGGGAGAAGTGGTGGGCTCAAACAAGCCTAGAAACAAAAGAAACAGAGATGATAATACAATCAAGATGAGAATACATTCTGAACAATGAGAATACATTCTGAAAATTGAGAATATAATCTCGAAGAAAATCCGTTCTGAAAAATAAGAATATAATCCTGAAGATTAAAAATGTGAATATAATATTGAAGATGAGTATACATTCTGATAGGTGAGAATACAATCTCTAAGAAGAGAATACATTCTTAAAAAGGAGAATATAATCTCAAAGATAAGAATATATTCTGAAAAATGAGAATATAATCTCAAAGATAAGAATATATTCGGAAAAATGTGAATATAATATTGAAGATGAGTATACATTCTGATAGATGAGAATACAATCTCTAAGAGATGAATACTTTCTGATACATGAGAATACAATCTCTAAGAGGAGAATATTTTCTTAAAAATGAGAATATAATTTCAAAGATAAGAATATATTCTGAAAAATGAGAATATAATCTCGAAGCTAAGAATATATTCTTAAAAATGAGAATATAATCTCAATAATGGGAATGCATTCTGAGAGATGAGAATACAATTTCAATTTCTTGTTTCCAGATGTAGTCAAATGCAGATAAAAAATGTTGCCACTGAGACACTTTTGCTTCCTTGGTCCTCTCTTGACTGAACTCTCTTAACTGACCTCTTGCTCACATGCAGATACACACACATGTATCACAAATGCTTGTTTCATACACACACATGATCTTATAACCTGTTAATGTTTTTTTTTCCTTTGATTTCCATTGTGTACACATGTAATTCCTTTTGTTAATAACATGCATTAATTGTCATTTTTTTTTAATTCCATATTTTGTATGTATTATTTTTATCTGGACTCATATGAGTCTGCCAATATTGTCTACAGGACAAAAGTTCCAGAAGCCCATAAATATTTACCAAAAAAATTCATACACTTCACAAAGAGATGATTCCTGCAACACTTATAAGACTTCTATTTGGCATTAAATGATCCAACAGGGCTCCATATATTATTAAATAAACCTACCTTTTGAGTTCACATACTTATACCCTAACCCAGTCATGGGCAAACCACAGCCCATGGGCCACATGCATCTGTTTTGTCTTTCATGACAAAAAAAGTTGCCCATGCCTGCTTTAATCTATTTTAACATCTTGTTTCTGCAGAGATTTTACAGTATGTTTACGGAATAACAAGACACTCCCTGAAATATTTACATATTTGTTTTCATAAGGAAAATAACATTTCTGAAAATGTTTTATTTTGTTTCATTCTCACTTGTTCACTCACACACTCTCTCATACATAACCATATACATAAACAATGATTAAGTACAATGTTTCATGAATTTTGTAAACTTTTGAGGAAACTAACCATGTCAGCATTTTAAACCATTGGTGATTATTACTAAGGAAGATCATAAGTGTAAACATCTTTTGCTTTTGAAACAGAAAATGTTCATAAGAATTTTTTCTCTAAAGAAGTAATGTTTTCATTTTCAAATGAATAAATTAGAAATAAATCCTATGCAATGGTATGTGATAATATTATACCGAGACTTCAATTTGTTACTTACAAAAAATATTTTCTAAAAAATAAAACTTTCCTAACATTTCTAAGGTGTACATTTATGCATATGGTCTTCTGTAATGAAAGTAGCTGAGGTACCTACTACAAAAAATTACCTTGAACCATTTTATTTAGTGTGGCCTGCCTGTGACGAGCCATAGGTCATGTGGCCCATTGCTCGAAAAAAGTTGCCCATGCCTGCTTTAATCTATTTTAACATCTTGTTTCTGCAGTATGTTTACGGAATAACAAGACACTCCCTGAAATATTAACGAGCAAAAGAAATTTCTGGTTGAGCATATACATATATATGTGTAAGGCAGGTCATATGGTATGTCGGCAGATCTTCAAAGAAAGGCTAAGATTGAGCAGAGTCAAGAATTAAGTGTGGGCTGAAGTGGGGAAGAGAGTCAGAGACGTCAGTAACAATTGGGAGTTGAGTCTTGCACTGACTGAAGAGTTTTTCTACTAAATGTACCAGTTTCTGTTTCTACTTCTTTGCTGACATATTCTTATATCGTGAGCTTTCAATCTTAGCATCAAAAATTATATTTTCCTTTTTTTTTTTTTTTGGGCTAGCCTCTTCTCTGAGTTTTTTTTTTTTTTCAGGTGAAATTTTATCATGTGCAGCATCTATTGTCCAACATTGTATTGGCTAGAAGCAAAAATTCATAGCATTTTTTAGTTTTTGTATGATCATCATTATTAAGCAACATCAAGTCTGGTCAATACCTAGGTGGGTGACCACTTGGAAATAACAGGTGCTGTAATTTTGAATGTGCAGGTGGCGTAATGGATAACAGGTTAGAATTGTTAATCAGAGAGCTGTGTTCCAATTCCAGTTGAGATTGTTATATTCACTTATGCACAAATACCCTTGGGAAAGGTAAGACTCCACATCTTCTCCCCCTACCTATGGGTTAAGTAGTAGGACTTGTATCAGTAGATCATTGTTATCTCCAAAATATTCTTATAATCTAAAAATATTTTTTGAATTTAAATAACCTACAAAAGGTTGATAAGCCGTAAAAAGCAAATCAGTTAATCATTTACATATTTGTATTCAATCACATATGTACCATATTATTCCACTACCTTTCATCATTTGATTTTCAAGACCACTTCAAACAAAAGGTTAGGAAGGAAACACCCATCAGTACTGGAATGAGCAATAACAGTGAACTTGAGAAACCTTTTTTCCTGAAAAATTGTTTTAAAAGAAAGAGTTTAGAAATTTCATACAAGAGTAGTAATAACTGTTCAGTCAGTGAATACTGAATGTTTCCATATAAGGAAACAGCTATTACCATTATCATGTTTGGGCACATGGCTAAGTAGTTAGAATATTCGCTTTCTGACCATGAGAGCCTGGTTCGAATCTCACCATGATCAATTTGTCAGGAAGGTAACTTCTTGATGTTGTTGGTCTGGAGGAGGTGACCTTTGGAAAGTGCCTGAAAATCAACACCTGGGTTGAACCAAGCCTCGTGAGGGAAATTGGATAGATGGAACACTTTGGGGAGCCATCAATGGTTGTTCTAGCATAAAGTCATATATTATCATGACCAAGGATTTGAGCATGCTGGCTTTGTTCAGACTGTTGATCACACTAGATAATAGTCTCTCCCAGAAATTGTAACTAAGGTTCACTCAGCATAGTTGCAGTATGAACCACAGGTGGGCACTGTGGATATTGAAAAAACACAGGTGTCTGCAAATGGGGATTAGTTAGCCACCCTAGTAGACAGGCATCCTTGGATACAAGTGGCCAGCCATTTATTTATTTATTATCATATATCACTTTCATGATTCCATCCTCCCAGAACTTGGCCTCTTTCTGGATAATGAATTTGTCAAAGTGTTTTTTACAGGCTTCCAGAGAATTGGAGCTTTTCCCATTAAGAGGATTTTGTAAGGATTGAAATAAGTGATAATCCAAACATGTATGGTCAAGTGAATATAGCAAATGTCTGCCATGTTGTATCAATTTCTTCTGTGTCTGCAAAGAGACATGAGGTTTGGCATTGTCCTGAATGAAGGTGACACCTTTCCAATTGGTTAGTTATGCTTTTCATTGATTGCTACCTTTAATCAATCTATTTAGGAACAGTTCCTGTTGGATGTGCATTGTGATGTAATCAGTATCATCTTGGAATGAGATATCAGAGAGCTGAGTTTGAATTCCAGTCAAGTTCGTTACATTCACTTACATGCAAATACCCTTTGGAATGGTATGAACCCATCTCTTCCTTTCCCCATCTATTAGTTAATAGCAGAACAGACTGGATTCTATAGCTTTGGTTGGCAACCAGTCTACTGCAGAAAGATATGGCAACCTAGTCAGGTCTGTTACATTCACTTATCCACAAATACCCCTGGGAAAAATATGAATCCATCCCTTCTCTCCTCCCCCAGCTATGCATTGAATAGCAGGTTAGACAAGGTTCTATAGCCTTGGTTGGCAACCAATCTACTGCAGAAAAAAATGGTAACCTACTGCAGGAAAGTCTTCTGCCTAGTCAGACTCGAAAGAGACATGATCACCCATATATGTATCATGCATGGCACTTAACTATCTAAGTGATTGTCTGAATTTGATTTTATGGATAGAGATTCTAATATGTAATTGCCTTTTGAATCCCATAAGATACACGGCATCACCTTAAGATCAGATGTAGATTGACTGGACTCCTGGGATGCTCTTTTCAAAAATAGATTGTTTTTACTGCATTGGAACAGAGCATCCCAGATGGAAATGAGGTCCATCAAATTTTTTTCTGTTAAATTGTAAGGTAACCAAACATCATCACAATTCATGTATCCAAGTGTTTTATAATAACTCACAACTCTTATACGAGATATGGGAAGTATCTCTGCAAATATCCCATATCATGTGATGTGTATTGTTTTAAATCAGCATTTCAATTTGATCATTGACAGCAAGCCTGCCAAAATGTTCTTGGCATTCCAGATCAAAATTTCCATTTGTGAGCCACTTACAGTACACTCAGCTATGGCACCATATCCATGAACAGCACATATCTTCTTTTTTTTTTATCTGCAGCATTTTTTTCCCTTCCTGAAATTAAAAGTGCATAAAATAATGAAATGAGTCTCATTTTACCTCATTTTCACTTTTAACATACAAACATTTAAAATTCACAATAATCATACAAATCAAATCTCTTCATGTGCCATGTCCCCTCAGGATGTCCCTTGTAGCGCTTAATAAATTTTGTCTTTCCATATTTTTCTTAAACCTTGTTCCACCAACATTTACTCAAGCTCATTATGTTATACGTTGTTTTTCTCTGCCCCTCTTGCCTTCAATCTGTCCTCTGAGTATCAGATTCTCCAAGCCCTCTTTCATCATTATGTGCCCCAATAACCTCAACTGTCTTTTCCTGATGTTAAGTATGCGTCCTTTTTGCTGCCATTTTCTTGTTGTTGCTCACATGTTCAGTCCATGGTATCCTCAGTATGCTTCTGTAGAACCACATTTCTGTTGCTTCAAGTCTCTTCTTCATCTGTGAAGAAATTGTCCAGCATTCACTACAATACAGGAGGCTGATATTATATAACAGTCCTGTATTAATCTAATGAAATTTTTCTGTTTCTTAATACTTTACTTAGCTTTTAAGAGGCTTCTTTTGCTATCCCAATGCACTTTCAGATTACAGTGTCTCACTTTCAGCATTCTATTAAAACACTTCCCAGTTATTTGAATTTTAAATTATTTAAATTATATTTTAATTATATTTTAATCATTTCATCCCAAGCAAGGCAACATAGACACTAGGACACAGGATGTTACTGAATATATTCCTGTTTCCATTTTTCTCTAAAACTTTGTCAGAAAGACATATTGAAATGAGACCTTTCAGAATATATATATATATGTATATATATATATATATATATATATATATATATATATATATATATATGTATGCCATAAATTTCAGTCACATGTAAAACAAAATTACGTATCCAAATACCACCTATTGAAAATAACTGCAAACTTTTATTCAGAAAAGATGTTGGTTCCTCATTCATTTCATTCCATGCAGTAAAAATCCCTGAGCTTGGTAGCTTGAGTGTACACTAAATTTTTGAAGGAGCTGTACAACAGCATTTGAACAAAAAAAGAAAAGAAAAAGATAAATTGGTCTAAAACAATTTGGAAAAGATAAGTTCATATTCCTGAGAAGGATGGTTGACTGAGAACAACATAACTCATTGAGAGTGAATAAAGGGCTCTATTCAAAAATCTGTCAAGGTTACAAGTTGTAATATACACCTAAAGAATGTCAAGGAATGCTAACAAGCTAAAGTGCAATAAAAACCAACAAAGACAAAGAATGTGAGTCAACAAAGTAATTGAACAAACAGAGTAAATAAAGAATGACTTTCTCTTGCACTGTTTTTTACTAACCTAAATATTAATGCTTTTCTACATGTAGACAGTGTTTTTAATACTTTTTGGTATTTCTTCACAACTCAATTCTCATAAGATGCCTATTATATTTGATTATTTCCCACCCTACAACCCCTTTCTCCACAGACAAAATATTGCAAACCTCTCACTACCCTATTGCTATTTCCATGGAAAATGTTCAGATGAACTACATTCCTTAGTTTCACCAACTCTAACCCTCATAGCTAAGACTTTCCATGCTGCATACACTGAGACAAAACAACCCCATTCTCTTCCTCCCATGAATCATATTTTATGGAACCGAATCCCAAGAGGAAGCTTTCTTGAACATTACAATCTTAACCTGTTCAAGTCTAGGGTTAACCTTTATCTTTCTGACATATTCTAATAAACTGCACCTCTTACATCTTATATTTACTATTCACACAATAAATTCTTCAGTAGCCCTCTACCTCAGTAACCATCTACCTCAAGTAGCTCTTGGGCCTTGTATGGAGTTAACATTAGTAAAAAATATATAAAATAATAATCTCGATATAATAATCTTAACTAAGGTATGTTAAGCAGCAAGTATTTTCCAAACAGGTTTTATTAAATTCAAAAAAGAACTTTGACAATCTCAGTCATTATCAAGAACAGTGTTGATTCAATGAAATCTTCTTTACCACACTGATTATCAGGAACTTTGGATATCTACACTTTTGATTCTAATATACAATATCTTATATTCACAAACTGGAAAAATAATGTAAAGAATTAAGCAGATGACCTTGTCAGTAGAATTTAACAAATTCACTGCCAACCATGAAATAACTGAAAATTGGCATTTTTTATTATGACACTGGCTAAAAATTAGTCATCTTTTGTTTGGCAATCTTTGATGCATTTTCATCTGCAGCCACCAACAATGTGTTCATTCACAGTGATACTTTTAGTGTGAAAACAATGATAAGACTTAAGTTGAAGGTAAAGATCAAAGTCATAAAGCTATAAATCAAAGTTATAAAAAAATTTGTTGCCTAAGTTGACTCTTATAAAGCTAGGGTGTGAAGTGAGATTTCATAATTGACCTCTAAAAGTCAACATGTTAACAAAACTCGTTTGGATATAATAATCTGATTTTAAATTCGGATGTGAATCTGATGGAATAGTAAATACAGGGTTGCTCAGTTCTTTGTGTACAGTTGCATGAATTTAGTAAAAGATACATAAGTCATGAAAGAAGAGCTTTATTTGTGAAAAAATTGGCATGAATAATCTTGAGACTCATCTGCTTAATGAATCTGCCATTAGCATCAGTGACTTCTTCACTATGAGTTTAGAAATGTTAACATGTCTGGATCAGATAATCTTAAACTATTTTAGACTTTGTGCTAGTTATGGTAGACTTCAGAGATTCTTTAGTATCATGGGAGTGTTGAGTGACTTCCTTCTCGACTATGCCCCATATGTAATGGTCGATCAGATTCATGTCTGGAGAGCTAGGAGGCCATATGTTTGGGGTGACATGATCGTAGAGATTGTAACACATTCATTCTTGAGGTATCTTGAATTTATGAGATGGTGCAGTCTTGTTGGGAGGTGTACAGTTTTCCTTTGCTCATGTTCTTTATCCAAGGCTTCACAAACCCTATCCAACATTTCCTTCTATTATCAGCAGCATTGACCCTTAAGCCCTGAGGAAAGGAGGCATGACATCTCCTACATTGATCATGACTCCAAGAACCATCACAGTTGCAGGAAGGAAACTTTGTATGCATAACCACTGAAATGTCCCTGGGGTCTCTACATGACCATTTGTCATTCCATTGGTTGACCTTTTGGTTCTGATCAATGTTTTTCTCATTAGAGAAAAACCAAAATGTTCCAGGCTTTTGAAGTTTCATCTTGATCTACAAGTGATTTGCATGCATCAGATGTTTATCTTTTGTCTTTACAGACATGAATTGGCCTCTCTACATCCTATATTTGTACCGAACATTCTCATGCACTCATAGAGTGCCTTGAGACCCTGAGCTCCTTAGCAATGGCAGTAATTGATTTTCCAAGGTTTTTATCAATTTTGAGCCATTATCCATTACACCACCCACACTTCCATGCTCTTTCATTATGTCCATATATAGAGATGAACTTTCATTATGTCCATATATAGAGATGAACTTTTTTTGTTCATACATGTGTATGTGAATTTCCAATGAAAAACTGCGAGAGATTTATATTTGTGTGCAGGGAAGTAAATTTAGGGCATTATATGGTGTGTTCTATTCTGTGTTTTGTTCAATGTGACATGAGGTTCCCTGGTGACCAAAAGGCTCCCCAGTGGGGAACAAGATATGTCTTATCTCTAAGGCCTCCTGTTGGAAAAGAAAAAGCAAAAGACTTTTGTGCTTTTTTCATATATACTACTTCAGCAATCCATTCTAGTGGTTATTAACAGAAGTTCTTTGACAGACAAGCAGGGTAATCCCACACATGCTACCAACAAAAATGATAAGATTAATTATGTATCAATCAGAACTTCTGTATAATATCAAAGTGTTACTCTCTGGCCCCTTGCCTAGAATCAGTGTAGTATTTGTGCACTTATCCGATAATCAGATCTCACCAGCTGGAACTTCTATCAAGGATCAGTGTAGCATCTGTTCACTCTTCTGCTGATCAAAACTCCCAGGCCGAAACTTCTGGCGAGATTCAGTGTATATCTGTACATTCTTCTGATGATCAGATCTCACCAGCTGCAACCTCTGTCATGGATTAGTGTAGTATCTGTGCACTCTTCTGATAATCAGTTCTCACCAGATGGAACTTGACCTGAGGATCAGTGTTACATCTCTGCAATCTTCTACTGATCAAAGGTCCCTAGCTGGCACTTTTACCAAGATTCCATGTTTTATCTGTTTACTCTGATGATGATCAAATCTCACCAGCTGGAACTTCTGCCTAGGTTCAGTGTAGTATCAGTGCACTCTTCTGATGATCAAAGCTCTCTATCTGGTACTTCTACTGAGATTCTGTGTAGTATCTGTGAACTCTGATGATAGTCATATCTCACCAGCTGGAACTTCTGCCTAGGATCAATGTACTCTTCCTGTGATCAAAGCTCCCTAGCTGGCACTTCTGCTGAGGTTCTGTGTAGTATTTGTACATGGTTCTAATGTTTAGATCTCACCAGCAGGATCTTCTGCCAAGGATCAGCATAGTATCTATGCACTCTGTGAAACGTGCTGCATACAAAAAATTTTGATTTACCCTGAGTTCCAACCTTAAATAGCAGAAACACAGCTTGAAATCTATAGTTAACCTGCAAACTGACTCATAAAATGTACATGGGAATATAGTCGATTTTTGCTGCTATATTTAATCCTTCTGAATTTTAGTTCTGCCAAAAAAAAAAAAAAAAGAAATAGCACTGCAATCTGGTTTTGAAGACTAAACAATCTCACTTCCTTCCTCTGAACAAATAAATTCTTATTTTCTTAACACTTTTTAAGTTTAAAATACACAAATGATTTTTCATATGTAAAACTCTATCTCCAAATTGCATCCAATAAACACCAAATTCAGATGATATGAAATAACTCAGACTTCAGGAAGATCTTTGTTTTGATATTACATCAAGAATTATTATTTTGGGGTCACCAGTTTTATTCCAGGAAAAAATGTACGACCATTAATTCTTTTTGACTATAATTTTTTTTAATCATTTCAGCCCAAGCAAGCCAATATAGCTGCTAAGACACAAGAGTATGAGAGAATATGAGAGAAAAAAAAAACATTGAAAAGAGAAAACAATAAAAGAACAGGAATTAAGAAGACAGAAAATAATGATTTGTATTGCATTTAAATTTTTCAAGATCAAAGTTGACTGGAAAGCAAGAAGCTGGAAGAGAGTTTGCTGCAGTTAAATTTTTCTGGCCTTATGAACAGCTCCATGATCTTGTGATATGATATGCATACATAATAATTGTAAAAAAAAGTAATTTACAAAAATAAATTTTTAAAAAATGTGCAAAAATTTGATAATATTCTATGAAATTTTTGAAAAATTTCATGAAAATAATTTTGAACTGAATTTTATAATTCTTAAAAAACAGAACCTTCTCATAATTAATTCTAAGCTTTGTTTTGTCTGGAACAAGACAAAAATAAAAAGGGGATATCTTACGGAGTGAATTAACTTTCTACAGCCTGCAAAAATCTGACTTATTAACCAGAACTTTACAACAGCTATCCATATGTCCTATGTGAATGAAATGAATGGTTACGATTTTTTGCAATTATCAAAATTTTCAAAGCCAACTTATTTCACTCAGAATCTTCTTATTTCCATTTGTCTTTATAAAGATAAATATCAACTAAACAATGGTTAATAAGCCTGTCCCGCGGATTGTTGCGGTAAGATTGATCCTCACTAGGTGAACCACAGGTGTAACCTAGTTTCATTCTAATATAAGCTTAGGAAATATATATGATCACCTTTCCTTATCATGTTTCATATTCTCTGGTATTAATAAGATTGATCCTCACTAGGTGAACCACAGGTGTAACCTTGTTTCATTCTAATATAAGCTTAGGAAATATATATGATCACCTTTCCTTATCATGTTTCGTATTCTCTGGTATTAATAAGATTGATCCTCACTAGGTGAACCACAGGTGTAACCTTGTTTCATTCTAATATAAGCTTAGGAAATATATATGATCACCTTTCCTTATCATGTTTCATATTCTCTGGTATTAATATGATTGATCTTCACTATGTGAACCACACTTGTGACCTTGTATCAGACCATTTTAAGCTTAATATCAACTGTCACCTTGCCACACTGTATTGATAAATAAACTCATCTCACAAGAGATTGATCCCTGCTAGGTGGCATTGTGACTTTACCCGCAATACTACAAATTGCTACAAAACAAAAACATTAACCTAATAATGCAAGTGATGTTCTTAAATACTCCTGTCAGGTTGTGACTTTCCTATGGATGTCATGCATGTCACCAAACCTATTCAGAAATATCTAAACTCTTGGCTGTATACAAGCGTTTTCTCGTATCAATTATTAAAAATTTCTTTTGCAAATAAAGCATGTAGGTCTTAGTGAGGACTATCCATCTTGAAACTTTATGGACTGGTGCTACTGAATCACAAGCAAAGAAATATATTAAATAACACAAACCACATTACTTGAAGACTTTCAACAGCAGCAACAACTAAAATGGATACCTTGAAGAGAAAATAATGACATAAGATGTTGATGTTCCACACTAATTCAAAAAATGGTTAGGAAGGAAACCCCCATCAATATTGGAAAAGGCAATAAGCTAGTGGGCTTGAGAATGCTGTTTTTGTGAAAAATGTTTTAATAAAAAGATTCTATAAATTTTAACCAGCATTAACACTGGCTGCTCGGTCAATGAGATCTGAATATTTTCTTAAATGGTAATGGCTAATATTACCACTCCTATTAGAGATTAGGAGAACAGATGCTAATACTTTGATCACAGCCTGGTGGCTAGGGAGCAAAGAAAAGCCCAAATTGTTTAAACACTGGCTGTTTGGTCAATGAATACCAAATGCTTCCTTATGAAGTATAATTTAATTGGTTGTAATAAAGATAGAAACAGGAAAGAAATAGAATTGGCTTTTGATAACTAGCATAAAATGTCTCCGAAACGATATACAGAATTAATAAACTTGAACAAACTGTTTGAAGCTAAATTAAAAAAGTCCATTTGCTAAAATAAAAATGACAGAGTAACATGTTGCTACGATAAGATTTATATATATATATATATATATATATATATATATATAATTATTTATTTAAAAAAAGTTTATAACATAAATATGTTATAAAATCACTACAAAAATAGCCATTTTGTTTCAACACCCCCGGTGTCTTATCAAGTGATGATGCTGAATGTAAAATAAATGGTTTTAAAAGTTTCAAATTAATTAACGATCCTTCACAAGGGGAAAACCTTGTTACAAAAGCTAGAATGACCAATCAAAATACAAGTATAGGAAAATTCAAAAAGCTTGACAACGAAGTCATGTTATAATAGCTATTCAGATCTTCAAAATACGGGTAATGTTAAAAAAGAATTTATTCTAACCAATAATCATTAAATTATATGATAAAATTTGATACTAAAATTAAAAACTGCCAATTTTAAAATCCAAACTTAATCGCTATTAAATTTAAAACTATAAAATTACTGAGGAGAAAAGAAATACATATGTTATTCAATTTATTTCTTCATTGAAATTATGTTAGAATAGACACTAATATGTCATCCAGTCCTCTTACAATATATATATACATTTTAATCCCAAGTGTGTGAATGGGGTCCTGAACTCGCGCGTAAAACAACACAAACACAATCAGATTATAATATATAAGCACCCAGACATATTTATATATATATACACACAAAAAAAGTAACAAGACAGGGAACATCTCCACGGCCCTTTATGGAAAAAAAAAAAAGAAAAGAAAAGAAAAGAAAACGGAAACCAACACATACATACACAATTAAAAGTGAATGCACTTTCCATACACATAGACATCGATAAATACATGTGCACACATCCACAGACATTGACCTAGACAATCAGATACCACAACCAATAAATATTTAAGACTGAAAGTGTCATTAAACAAATGCTAACCACTTATTAAAATATAACTTAAGCGAGCAAATATACAAAGATAAAAATAGTTAAAAATAATATTATTTAATATATTAAAAAACAAAAATTCCAAACCTACAAATATCAATAAAAACATATATTTTAATCATATAAGTTGATAATAGTTTTATTATATATTAGGTGAAGGAAAATAAGATAAAAAGAACTACCTACAGAAATAAGTGTACAGTCATATGTATATACACACATACACATATATACATGCGGCAGCAAAAACAAACCAACACACATATACATATATATATATATATATATATATATAAATACATACATATAAATATATAAACATAAACATATACATACGTATACATATTTATGATAACAAGTACACATACACATACATATATATACATATATACACACATATATACACACATTTATGCACACATACTCACAAATATATATACATATATACACACACCAATACACAAATATAAACATATACAGACACATAGACTAATTAATGTGGCAGTAATGACAAACCACAGTTTCCATATCTACACATACACACAAACTATATATATATATATATATATGTATATATATATTTTAATTGAAAACAGACCACTTTAAGGTTGTGGAAGTAAAATCTGATGATCCGCAGTCCTTTAAAAGGGCTGTGGTGAAATAATTTATTACATGGAACCTTAAAGTGGTCTGTCTTTATTTAAATTATTTGCTCTGGATTTACATTGAGCTCTCTGGATTTTATCCTCCTTAGGTTTACTGATAATGATTACCTAGTTTATATATATATATATATATATATATATATATATATATATATATATGTATATGAAGAAAAATATGGAAAAAAAAAATCCGAATATGCAAGTATGCTGTTTTAATGTTGTTTCAATGTCGATGTCAGATGTTTCGGTCTAGTAGAGCTTCTTCAGGACATAGTTATTAAAACATAATTAAAATTAGATGATATTCAAGTCAACATGAAAAGACAATAGACATAAGACTAATCAAAACAGAATAACTGATTAGTCTTATGTTTATCGTCTTTTCACGTGGACTTGAATATCATCTAATTTTAATTATGTTTTAATAACTATGTCCTGAAGAAGGTCTACTAGACCGAAACGTCTGACGTCAACTAATTTGCCAACCGCCCCATGCGGTCAGATGTGGCACAAGGCCAAATTTAACGTGTGGTATCCGAACACATAGGTTTGGGCAAAAATTCCCCGTAGACCCCGTAAAAAAATATGGTTACGTAGCTGTATACCACCCCAGACAATACTCTGCCCTTCAGCATAGCCTCGTCTGGGTTCCTCTCTGCCCGAAGGCAAAGCGTTCAACTAGCTTAGCTGGAGACAAATCTCCAACTAATTGCTGAAGCAAGCTCCCAGGTATATCTTGTGCTCATTATATATAGCTACTGATATAGTCAGCCCACATAGGCTGGAGTGTGAAACATTCTATTACAACACAATCAAAAAGTGAAATCAAAATTTAGTTTATATTAAATTTGAATAAAGTTTTTATTTCATGTTTTATTTGTTTTTACATATTTGTAATGTCTTCCTTTCTCACATTTATCAGTATAGGCTCTTGATTCTTAGGGGTATACAATAAAGGATTTGATCCCGTGCATCACCAGCCCTCTGCATGTCACTGCATTCTATACAGTTTCATCATAGTAAATTGCTTTCTCTTTTAATTAAAGTAGCATATTTTAAATCAAAATTAGTCAGACTCATTACAGTGAGCAACAAATGCACTGAGTACATTGTTTTTTAAAATATCCCTTTTGTGTTCACATAATCTTTTATTTAAATTCTTTCAGGTTTCTTCCATGTGTTCCTTATCCAATAGAGTCCTAAATAACAAAAAGTGTCATATGAAAACTTTTTCTACTTTGTGATAAATTTTTAAAAAATTTTTTTGAGATATGAAAATTTATATTATTTTCACATATGTATGTGTGTGTGTCTGTCTGTGAGTGTATATGTCTGTGTGTGCCTGTGTGTATCTGTGTGTGTTTGTGTATCTGTGTCTGTGTGTGCACGTGTGTGTGTATGTGTGTGTGCGTGTATTTTAAAAGGGCTTCTTTCTAAAGCCTTGAACTAGCACTCCCTTGTACAAAGTAAATATGTCAATCATATTTGTCTGCATTTCACAGAAACCTGTTTTAGTGACAGTTAGAAAGACGACCTTACAAACTATTGACAAGTGTCATGATTTTAACTTTTACTGGAGGCTTGCTCATATAATCCTTAGCTAAAAACTAGTCACTATCTATGCAATTTCCTTCAAAAAGCAGAGTGATAATATTTTAATGCTGATGTCAATTGACGGCCCAATTTCTAGTTTTAAAAGCAGAACCTCCAAGGAATTCAAGGAGGCAACTTTGCAACCTAAAAATCGACCAGAATATATTACGAGCAGGATCCTTTAAAATGCTATGGGTATTGACAAGGGTATCTAGTACATTATGCTCCTGCTTTGCCTGTATCTTCTCATTCCCTCCCTAATCCCTTAGAACTATTATCCATTACCTCATGCCTCTGCTCTTTTCTTGCCCTTTGCATGTATCTTCTTATTCTCCTCCTTATCCCTTCCAAACCAATAATTATTGATTGTCTTATGCCTCTACCCTTTTCTTACCCATTGCCTGTATCTTCTCATTCTCCTCCTTATCCCTTCCTATAGAAATATTATCTATTACCTCATGCCTCTGCTCTTTTCTTGCCCTTTGCATGTATCTTCTTATTCTCCTCCTTATCCCTTCCAAACCAATAATTATTGATTGTCTTATGCCTCTACCCTTTTCTTACCCATTGCCTGTATCTTCTCATTCTCTACCTTATCCCTTCCTATAGAAATATTATCTATTACCTCATGCCTCTGCTCTTTTCTTGCCCTTTGCATGTATCTTCGTATTCTCCCCCTTATCCCTTCCAAACCAATAATTATTGATTGTCTTATGCCTCTACCCTTTTCTTACCCATTGCCTGTATCTTCTCATTCTCTACCTTATCCCTTCCTATAGAAATATTATCTATTACCTCATGTCTCTGCTCTTCTTTCCCTTTGCATGTATCTTCGTATTCTCCCCCTTATCCCTTCCAAACCAATAATTATTGATTGTCTTATGCCTCTACCCTTTTCTTGCCCATTGCCTGTATCTTCTCATTCTCTACCTTATCCATTTCAATAAAACTATTATCCATTACCTCAAGCTTCTGCTCTTTCTAACCCTTTACCTGTATCTTCCCATTCTTGTCCTTATCCTTTTCAGTATTACTATTGTGCATTACCTTATGCCTCTTCTCTTTTCTCAGACTTTGCCTTTAACTTCTTCTCCTCACTTTTTAAGTTTTCTTATCTAAATCACATATCTTTTTCTATCTAAATCTTATATAATTGAAAATTGCTTTTGTATGCAAAAATGAAATAAAGAAAAAATTCATAAATATTTTCAATTGCAATCTCTCTTTTTATCCTTCCTTTTTTGTTTTGCTTTATCTCTCCATCAAGAATTTTAATCATTTACAATTTTTGGTGCCTTCCCATTCCTACCTGCTTTTCACCCTCTTGTTTGTTGTCTATAGGGTATCCAGCCAATTGCCATTCTGTGTTTATCATTTCATCGTATTCCCTTCCCACAATTTATGTATACTCTCATGTCTGTAATAATTGTGCCCCACACCCACTTATATATTTTTTAAAAATTCAACCACCCTGCCACTCTTATTTCAACACTCCAACCCAGTTTATTTATTTTTGTTGAAAATTCCTTGAAAAAATTTAAATTCTAAGAAAATAGTCACTGACTTGTGAAACTGATTAGATTCATATTCTAAAACATCTTTTAGATTAAATTTTAAAAATTCATTCAAATTATAACTCATTCCATTCTAAAACATCTTTTAAATTTCACCTGACATCACAGGGTCTTCTTTCACACAGGCAATATGGCTTTTGTTATGTTAGCACTTATTGGTGAAAGAGTCTAGCAATTTTAAAATAAAAATGTTGACATTCTGGCTGTTGCTTTAGATATCCTGAAGGTATTTGACGGGGTTTGGCATGCTTATCTTCTTCAAAAGTTGAAAGGTTATGCTATTACTGGACAAGTTTTTTCAAACTTTTATATCAAAGGGTGAAATGAAAATTGTTCTGAATGACCACTCTTCTAGATCATTTTGCAGTAATGCAGCTGTCCCCAAGGACTTTATCCTTGGACCCACATTGTTCCTAATTTTCTTCAATTACCTTCCTGATGCAATTATTTCTCAATTTGCTATCTATATTGATGGCACAATTATTTATGATTGTCTTAACAGTAAGTCCAATTGATTTGATAAGATCAATTTGGCAACTGATCTCAAAATTGATCTATAATCTATTGTTAACTGTGACAAGAAATGGCTTGATGATTTTAACACTTTCAAAATGAAATTGATCTCTTTTAATCATCTTTTTTTTCCTTATATCAGAATGGCTGATACTAACCTCCAGGAGAGTGACTCAGTGTGCCTTCTGGGGCTAACACTTTTGGCTGACATGAACTGTATATTATATTGAATCAACTACTAGGTCTTCAGATAAGAAAGTTGGTTCACTGTGTCATGCTAGACAATTTTTCTCACTAGAATCTAACTTTGGAACCATCTGAAGAACTAGAACATGATTTAAATAAACCTTCCAAATGATTTTAGTTGCAGTTCCAATGCTTACTCCTTTCCAAAATTCATAGAGCATAGTATGTCAAAAATGCAACTTTTCATCGTCCATCTTTAAGGTACTCATTTGTGGAGAAAACGTTAACATTCAGCAATGCCTGACTCACAAATGAATGATGCAAAGTTTCAATCAGTCTTTTAGTTTTTTAACTTATTCAAAAGAAAAATTTTGCTTTACTACTACAATTATTCAGAAGAAAACTATTTTTGCTTTCCTACTGTTAATAATCAGAAGAAAACTGTTCTTGCCTTACTATTGCAAGTATTCAAAATACGAGTTTGGCTTACTACTGCTAGTATTCAAAAGAAAACTATTTTTGCCTTCCTATTCAAAATATTAGTATTATTAATGTTAGTATTCAAAATATTGCAAGTATTCAAAATACTATTTTACTTTACTACTGCTACTATTCAAAAGAAAACTATTTTTGCCTTACTATTGTTAGTAATCAGAAGAAAATTATTGTTGCCTTATTACTACAATTATTCAGAAGACTATTTTGCTTTACTTATGCTAGTAAAAGAATTAAAAGTATCATAAATTTGTTGACAACTGATATTCCAAATTATGAAAAAGAATGTTCCTTGTTTATAATTGCCAAATATTTTGCCATACCAAAACCATTTATGTCTGAGAAATACATGATTGAATTATTAAGGTGCCAGACATGTATTGTGATGGATTTTGATATTTAATAAGCTTGGTCTAGTATGGAATAAGGTTATTTTATAAGCTATACGTAATAAGAATTTAACTCACTTCACAAGTATATTGACCTACATGACAAAATTGTAAACCATTTTAGGTACCCAATATATAAATGTTTCACTTATCAAATGCCTAAGATATCCAGTGAAGATCAAACTTAAAAGAATAGTGATTATCTCCTGAACTAACTTAAACTAAATCACTTTGAGGTACTCATATGTACTTAGTTTTATTGCTTCCTCCTCCTGATCATAAAACTATTTGCCATTTCTATGAAATCTATAACACACAGTTACATTTATTCAGTTAGATCCTATCACCTTTTCTATAAATCTATCTCTCTTTCTCTCTCTCTCTCTCTCTCTCTCTATATATATATATATATATGTATGTGTGTGTATGTTAAATTTCTCAGAATAATTCTGAAGATAAGACAATTTCAATAAAAAAGACTGTTGTAAAATATATTTCTTAGTCATTGCCGAAACATTTCGTCAATTCGACTTTATCAAGGCAAAACCAAAATGTTTAAATTCAAAATATTACAAAAGGAATGCTCTTTATAAGCCTATATAAATATATATATATATATATATATATATATATATATAAATTACTAGTAAATTATATATATATATATATATATATATATATATATATGTAATTTACTAGTAATTTACTAGTTGATAGGTTTTGTTAGGCATAAGCAATTTCTCTCTTTCTCTCTCTCTCTCTCTATCTATATATATATATATATATATATATATATATATATATATATATTAGTTTGGTGCAAAAATAATGACGTAATAATGTCATTTTTGACGTATTTTTTAACATCAAAAAACGACATTATTACGTCATTATTTTTGCACCAACCTAATATAACATGGTCTATTTTGTTATACTTCATTTCCATTATCCTTTCTTTATATTTCATGTTTCTTTTTTTTACTTCTTTGAACATGATTACAAAATCTTTATCAACTGAAATATGTCTTAATATTTTAGTATTTTAGAGGTAACCGACAATACTCTTTGAATATTTTTACATTTATGTAAAATACTTAACTTTTATGCATTCAAATATTTTATATGCCCAACCTGATATTTTCATGTTGTGAAATCTAGGCTGAATTAGCAGACTTAATAGTTAAGTGGTTTTTGAAGAGGTGTTTATCAAATGACTTCTTCTTGGATTGCATACTAAATTTAATACATATAGTTTATATATAAAGTAAAAGAAAATCAACTGGCTTAATATTTATGAAGCTAAGGGCAAATTTCCTGTTCTATACAACAAGTAACATGATATTTTCTGAGCCATTTAGTTGGATACTGAGAAACTAGTGAAATACTTTAGAGGTTACTTTTCATGTTTGAATTTCAAGAAGCTGGCACAGAAATAGCATCATAAGCTGTAAACATGAGGAGTCAGTATTTACATTATTTGCATTCAGACTATTATCTTCATCTTTGTTACTGCTATCACACGGTGTCAGCTATTTTGTCCTCCTGCTTCATCAGGTGATTGTTAATCTGGATAGCCCACAGGGAATTTCAAACTGAACTGTTTATTTAATTTACAGGGATAGATTTGTTTTCATTCCACTATGGAGATCTTATCTAGTTCGTATTTTTACTACTGCCCAGTTATTGCTCACCGTTTCCAGCTACACACTGCCCAACCCAGGGATTGAACTCACAATTACAATGTCATCAAATTTCCTGTACATTATACGACTGGATCGACATATACCTGATGAAGAGCAAAATAGCCCAAAATATTGCGATAACAACAACAAAGATGGGGACAATAGACTGCATGTAAATAATGTAAATAATGATAATTCTTCATCGCAGAAATTCAGATTTATGGCCACATTATGTTGAAACATCAGTTACCATAAAATCACCAATGTTAAGCAACATCAAACGTAATCAGTACCTAAATGGGTGACTGCCGAAGAATTCCAGGGGCTGTGAGCTTGGATGTGCAAGTGATGTAATGGATAATGGATCAGAATTGCTAATCAGAGAGCCAAGTTCAAATTCCTGTTGGGTTTTTTACATTCACTTATGTGCAAATAACTTTGGTAAAGGTATGAATCCACCTTTTTATCTTAATTAGTACAACTTAGTACAACTAAACCATTATGATCTCCAAAATAATTCTCCTTAATTAATACAACTTGTATCACTAAACCATTATAATCTCCAAAATAATTCTCCTTTATTACTACAACTTGTATCACTAAACCATTATAATCTCCAAAATAATTCTCTTTAATTAATACAACTTGTATCACTAAACCATTATAATCTCTAAAATAATTCTCCTTAATTAATACAACTTGTATCACTGAACCATTATAATCTCTAAAATAATTCTCCTTTATTACTACAACTTGTATCACTAAACCATTATAATCTCCAAAATAATTCTCTTTAATTAATACAACTTGTATCACTAAACCATTATAATCTCCAAAATAATTCTCCTTAATTAATGCAACTTGTATCCCTAAACCATTATAATCTCTAAAATAATTCTCCTTAATTAATACAACTTGTATCACTAAACCATTATAATCTCTAAAATAATTCTCCTTTATTAATACAACTTGTATCCCTAAACCATTATAATCTCCAAAATAATTCTCCTTTATTAATACAACTTGAATCACTAAACCATTATAATCTCTAAAATAGTTCTCCTTAATTAATACAACTTATATCACTAAACCATTATAATCTCCAAAATAATTCTCCTTAATTAATACAACTTGTATCACTAAACCATTATAATCTCCAAAATAATTCTCCTTAATTAATACAACTTGTATCACTAAACCATTATAATCTCTAAAATAATTCTCCTTAATTAATAAAACTTGTATCCCTAAACCATTATAATCTCTAAAATAATTCTCCTTAATTAATACAACTTGTATCCCTAAACCATTATAATCTCTAAAATAATTCTCCTTAATTAATACAACTTATATCACTAAACCATTATAATCTTCAAAATAATTCTCCTTAATTAATACAACTTGTATCACTAAACCATTATAATCTCCAAAATAATTCTCCTTAATTAATACAACTTGTATCACTAAACCATTATAATCTCTAAAATAATTCTCCTTAATTAATACAACTTGTATCACTAAACCATTATAATCTCTAAAATAATTCTCCTTTATTACTACAACTTGTATCACTAAACCATTATAATCTCCAAAATAATTCTCCTTAATTAATACAACTTCTATCACTAAACCATTATAATCTCTAAAATAATTCTCCTTAATTAATACAACTTGTATCACTAAACCATTATAATCTCTAAAATAATTCTCCTTTATTACTACAACTTGTATCACTAAACCATTATAATCTCCAAAATAATTCTCCTTAATTAATACAACTTGTATCACTAAACCATTATAATCTCTAAAATAATTCTCCTTAATTAATACAACTTGTATCACTAAACCATTATAATCTCCAAAATAATTCTCCTTAATAAATACAACTTGTATCACTAAACCATTATAATCTCTAAAATAATTCTCCTTTATTAATACAACTTGTATCACTAAACCATTATAATCTCTAAAATAATTCTCCTTAATTAATACAACTTATATCACTAAACCATTATAATCTCCAAAATAATTCTCCTTAATTAATACAACTTGTATCACTAAACCATTATAATCTCCAAAATAATTCTCTTTAATTAATACAACTTGTATCACTAAACCATTATAATCTCCAAAATAATTCTCCTTAATTAATACAACTTGTATCCCTAAACCATTATAATCTCTAAAATAATTCTCCTTAATTAATACAACTTGTATCACTAAACCATTATAATCTGTAAAATAATTCTCCTTTATTACTACAACTTGTATCACTAAACCATTATAATCTCTAAAATAATTCTCCTTTATTAATACAACTTGTATCCCTAAACCATTATAATCTCTAAAATAATTCTCCTTTATTAATACAACTTGTATCCCTAAACCATTATAATATCTAAAATAGTTCTCCTTAATTAATACAACTTATATCACTAAACCATTATAATCTCCAAAATAATTCTCCTTAATTAATACAACTTGTATCACTAAACCATTATAATCTCCAAAATAATTCTCCTTAATTAATACAACTTGTATCACTAAACCATTATAATCTCTAAAATAATTCTCCTTAATTAATACAACTTTTATCACTAAACCATTATAATCTCTAAAATAATTCTCCTTTATTACTACAACTTGTATCACTAAACCATTATAATCTCCAAAATAATTCTCCTTAATTAATACAACTTGTATCACTAAACCATTATAATCTCTAAAATAATTCTCCTTTATTACTACAACTTGTATCACTAAACCATTATAATCTCCAAAATAATTCTCCTTAATTAATACAACTTGTATCCCTAAACCATTATAATCTCTAAAATAATTCTCCTTAATTAATACAACTTGTATCCCTAAACCAATATAATCTCCAAAATAATTCTCCTTAATTAATACAACTTGTATCCCTAAACCATTATAATCTCTAAAATAATTCTCCTTAATTAATACAACTTGTATCCCTAAACCATTATAATCTCTAAAATAATTCTCCTTAATTAATACAACTTATATCACTAAACCATTATAATCTCCAAACTAATTCTCCTTAATTAATACAACTTGTATCACTAAACCATTATAATCTCCAAAATAATTCTCCTTAATTAATACAACTTGTATCACTAAACCATTATAATCTCTAAAATAATTCTCCTTTATTAATACAACTTGTATCCCTAAACCATTATAATCTCTAAAATAATTCTCCTTTATTACTACAACTTATATCACTAAACCATTATAATCTCCAAAATAATTCTCCTTAATTAATACAACTTGTATCACTAAACCATTATAATCTCCAAAATAATTCTCCTTAATTAATACAACTTGTATCACTAAACCATTATAATCTCTAAAATAATTCTCCTTAATTAATACAACCTGTATCACTAAACCATTATAATCTCTAAAATAATTCTCCTTTATTACTACAACTTGTATCACTAAACCATTATAATCTCCAAAATAATTCTCCTTAATTAATACAACTTGTATCACTAAACCATTATAATCTCCAAAATAATTCACCTTAATTAATACAACTTGTATCCCTAAACCATTATAATCTCTAAAATAATTCTCCTTTATTAATACAACTTGTATCCCTAAACCATTATAATCTCTAAAATAATTCTCCTTTATTAATACAACTTGTATCCCTAAACCATTATAATCTCTAAAATAGTTCTCCTTAATTAATACAACTTGTATCCCTAAACCATTATAATCTCTAAAATAATTCTCCTTAATTAATACAACTTGTATCCCTAAACCATTATAATCTCTAAAATAATTCTCCTTAATTAATACAACTTATATCACTAAACCATTATAATCTCCAAAATAATTCTCCTTAATTAATACAACTTGTATCACTAAACCATTATAATCTCCAAAATAATTCTCCTTAATTAATACAACTTGTATCACTAAACCATTATAATCTCTAAAATAATTCTCCTTAATTAATACAACCTGTATCACTAAACCATTATAATCTCTAAAATAATTCTCCTTTATTACTACAACTTGTATCACTAAACCATTATAATCTCCAAAATAATTCTCCTTAATTAATACAACTTGTATCACTAAACCATTATAATCTGTAAAATAATTCTCCTTTATTACTACAACTTGTATCACTAAACCATTATAATCTCCAAAATAATTCTCCTTCATTAATACAACTTGTATCACTAAACCATTATAATCTCCAAAATAATACTCCTTAATTAATACAACTTGTATCCCTAAACCATTATAATCTCTAAAATAATTCTCCTTAATTAATACAACTTGTATCACTAAACCATTATAATCTCTAAAATAATTCTCCTTTATTACTA
Organism: Acanthosepion lycidas; assembly: GCA_963932145.1. Classification (NCBI taxonomy): domain Eukaryota; kingdom Metazoa; phylum Mollusca; class Cephalopoda; order Sepiida; family Sepiidae; genus Acanthosepion; species Acanthosepion lycidas. The sequence goes on along the minus strand of OZ010577.1, from coordinate 52,425,820 downwards.
CTTGTATCACTAAACCATTATAATCTCCAAAATAATTCTCCTTAATTAATACTTTTATCACTAAACCATTATAATCTCTAGAATAATTCTCCTTTATTACTACAACTTGTATCACTAAACCATTATAATCTCCAAAATAATTCCACTTAATTACTACAACTTGTATCACTAAACCATTATAATCTCCAAAATAATTCTCCTTAATTAATACAACTTGTATCCCTAAACCATTATAATCTCTAAAATAATTCTCCTTAATTAATACAACTTGTATCCCTAAACCAATATAATCTCCAAAATAATTCTCCTTAATTAATACAACTTGTATCCCTAAACCATTATAATCTCTAAAATAATTCTCCTTAATTAATACAACTTGTATCACTAAACCATTATAATCTCCAAAATAATTCTCCTTAATTAATACAACTTGTATCACTAAACCATTATAATCTCCAAAATAATTCTCCTTAATTAATACAACTTGTATCACTAAACCATTATAATCTCTAAAATAATTCTCCTTAATTAATACAACCTGTATCACTAAACCATTATAATCTCTAAAATAATTCTCCTTTATTACTACAACTTGTATCACTAAACCATTATAATCTCCAAAATAATTCTCCTTAATTAATACAACTTGTATCACTAAACCATTTTAATCTGTAAAATAATTCTCCTTTATTACTACAACTTGTATCACTAAACCATTATAATCTCCAAAATAATTCTCCTTAATTAATACAACTTGTATCCCTAAACCATTATAATCTCTAAAATAATTCTCCTTAATTAATACAACTTGTATCACTAAACCATTATAATCTCTAAAATAATTCTCCTTTATTTCTACAACTTGTATCACTAAACCATTATAATCTCTAAAATAATTCTCCTTTATTAATACAACTTGTATCACTAAACCATTATAATCTCCAAAATAATTCTCCTTAATTAATACAACTTGTATCACTAAACCATTATAATCTCCAAAATAATTCTCCTTAATTAATACAACTTGTATCCCTAAACCATTATAATCTCTAAAATAATTCTCCTTAATTAATACAACTTGTATCACTAAACCATTATAATCTCTAAAATAATTCTCCTTTATTACTACTTGTATCACTAAACCATTATAATCTCCAAAATAATTCTCCTTAATTAATACTTTTATCACTAAACCATTATAATCTCTAGAATAATTCTCCTTTATTACTACAACTTGTATCACTAAACCATTATAATCTCCAAAATAATTCCACTTAATTACTACAACTTGTATCACTAAACCATTATAATCTCCAAAATAATTCTCCTTAATTAATACAACTTGTATCCCTAAACCATTATAATCTCTAAAATAATTCTCCTTAATTAATACAACTTGTATCCCTAAACCAATATAATCTCCAAAATAATTCTCCTTAATTAATACAACTTGTATCCCTAAACCATTATAATCTCTAAAATAATTCTCCTTAATTAATACAACTTGTATCCCTAAACCATTATAATCTCTAAAATAATTCTCCTTAATTAATACAACTTATATCACTAAACCATTATAATCTCCAAAATAATTCTCCTTAATTAATACAACTTGTATCACTAAACCATTATAATCTCCAAAATAATTCTCCTTAATTAATACAACTTGTATCACTAAACCATTATAATCTCTAAAATAATTCTCCTTTATTAATACAACTTGTATCCCTAAACCATTATAATCTCTAAAATAATTCTCCTTTATTAATACAACTTGTATCCCTAAACCATTATAATCTCTAAAATAATTCTCCTTAATTAATACAACTTATATCACTAAACCATTATAATCTCCAAAATAATTCTCCTTAATTAATACAACTTGTATCACTAAACCATTATAATCTCCAAAATAATTCTCCTTAATTAATACAACTTGTATCACTAAACCATTATAATCTCTAAAATAATTCTCCTTAATTAATACAACCTGTATCACTAAACCATTATAATCTCTAAAATAATTCTCCTTTATTACTACAACTTGTATCACTAAACCATTATAATCTCCAAAATAATTCTCCTTAATTAATACAACTTGTATCACTAAACCATTATAATCTGTAAAATAATTCTCCTTTATTACTACAACTTGTATCACTAAACCATTATAATCTCCAAAATAATTCTCCTTCATTAATACAACTTGTATCACTAAACCATTATAATCTCCAAAATAATTCTCCTTAATTAATACAACTTGTATCCCTAAACCATTATAATCTCTAAAATAATTCTCCTTAATTAATACAACTTGTATCACTAAACCATTATAATCTCTAAAATAATTCTCCTTTATTACTACTTGTATCACTAAACCATTATAATCTCCAAAATAATTCTCCTTAATTAATACTTTTATCACTAAACCATTATAATCTCTAGAATAATTCTCCTTTATTACTACAACTTGTATCACTAAACCATTATAATCTCCAAAATAATTCCACTTAATTACTACAACTTGTATCACTAAACCATTATAATCTCCAAAATAATTCTCCTTAATTAATACAACTTGTATCCCTAAACCATTATAATCTCTAAAATAATTCTCCTTAATTAATACAACTTGTATCCCTAAACCAATATAATCTCCAAAATAATTCTCCTTAATTAATACAACTTGTATCCCTAAACCATTATAATCTCTAAAATAATTCTCCTTAATTAATACAACTTGTATCACTAAACCATTATAATCTCCAAAATAATTCTCCTTAATTAATACAACTTGTATCACTAAACCATTATAATCTCCAAAATAATTCTCCTTAATTAATACAACTTGTATCACTAAACCATTATAATCTCTAAAATAATTCTCCTTAATTAATACAACCTGTATCACTAAACCATTATAATCTCTAAAATAATTCTCCTTTATTACTACAACTTGTATCACTAAACCATTATAATCTCCAAAATAATTCTCCTTAATTAATACAACTTGTATCACTAAACCATTTTAATCTGTAAAATAATTCTCCTTTATTACTACAACTTGTATCACTAAACCATTATAATCTCCAAAATAATTCTCCTTAATTAATACAACTTGTATCCCTAAACCATTATAATCTCTAAAATAATTCTCCTTAATTAATACAACTTGTATCACTAAACCATTATAATCTCTAAAATAATTCTCCTTTATTTCTACAACTTGTATCACTAAACCATTATAATCTCTAAAATAATTCTCCTTTATTAATACAACTTGTATCACTAAACCATTATAATCTCCAAAATAATTCTCCTTAATTAATACAACTTGTATCACTAAACCATTATAATCTCCAAAATAATTCTCCTTAATTAATACAACTTGTATCCCTAAACCATTATAATCTCTAAAATAATTCTCCTTAATTAATACAACTTGTATCACTAAACCATTATAATCTCTAAAATAATTCTCCTTTATTACTACTTGTATCACTAAACCATTATAATCTCCAAAATAATTCTCCTTAATTAATACTTTTATCACTAAACCATTATAATCTCTAGAATAATTCTCCTTTATTACTACAACTTGTATCACTAAACCATTATAATCTCCAAAATAATTCCACTTAATTACTACAACTTGTATCACTAAACCATTATAATCTCCAAAATAATTCTCCTTAATTAATACAACTTGTATCCCTAAACCATTATAATCTCTAAAATAATTCTCCTTAATTAATACAACTTGTATCCCTAAACCAATATAATCTCCAAAATAATTCTCCTTAATTAATACAACTTGTATCACTAAACCATTATAATCTCTAAAATAATTCTCCTTAATTAATACAACCTGTATCACTAAACCATTATAATCTCTAAAATAATTCTCCTTTATTACTACAACTTGTATCACTAAACCATTATAATCTCCAAAATAATTCTCCTTAATTAATACAACTTGTATCACTAAACCATTATAATCTGTAAAATAATTCTCCTTTATTACTACAACTTGTATCACTAAACCATTATAATCTCCAAAATAATTCTCCTTCATTAATACAACTTGTATCACTAAACCATTATAATCTCCAAAATAATTCTCCTTAATTAATACAACTTGTATCCCTAAACCATTATAATCTCTAAAATAATTCTCCTTAATTAATACAACTTGTATCACTAAACCATTATAATCTCTAAAATAATTCTCCTTTATTACTACTTGTATCACTAAACCATTATAATCTCCAAAATAATTCTCCTTAATTAATACTTTTATCACTAAACCATTATAATCTCTAGAATAATTCTCCTTTATTACTACAACTTGTATCACTAAACCATTATAATCTCCAAAATAATTCCACTTAATTACTACAACTTGTATCACTAAACCATTATAATCTCCAAAATAATTCTCCTTAATTAATACAACTTGTATCCCTAAACCATTATAATCTCTAAAATAATTCTCCTTAATTAATACAACTTGTATCCCTAAACCAATATAATCTCCAAAATAATTCTCCTTAATTAATACAACTTGTATCCCTAAACCATTATAATCTCTAAAATAATTCTCCTTAATTAATACAACTTGTATCACTAAACCATTATAATCTCCAAAATAATTCTCCTTAATTAATACAACTTGTATCACTAAACCATTATAATCTCCAAAATAATTCTCCTTAATTAATACAACTTGTATCACTAAACCATTATAATCTCTAAAATAATTCTCCTTAATTAATACAACCTGTATCACTAAACCATTATAATCTCTAAAATAATTCTCCTTTATTACTACAACTTGTATCACTAAACCATTATAATCTCCAAAATAATTCTCCTTAATTAATACAACTTGTATCACTAAACCATTTTAATCTGTAAAATAATTCTCCTTTATTACTACAACTTGTATCACTAAACCATTATAATCTCCAAAATAATTCTCCTTAATTAATACAACTTGTATCCCTAAACCATTATAATCTCTAAAATAATTCTCCTTAATTAATACAACTTGTATCACTAAACCATTATAATCTCTAAAATAATTCTCCTTTATTTCTACAACTTGTATCACTAAACCATTATAATCTCTAAAATAATTCTCCTTTATTAATACAACTTGTATCACTAAACCATTATAATCTCCAAAATAATTCTCCTTAATTAATACAACTTGTATCACTAAACCATTATAATCTCCAAAATAATTCTCCTTAATTAATACAACTTGTATCCCTAAACCATTATAATCTCTAAAATAATTCTCCTTAATTAATACAACTTGTATCACTAAACCATTATAATCTCTAAAATAATTCTCCTTTATTACTACTTGTATCACTAAACCATTATAATCTCCAAAATAATTCTCCTTAATTAATACTTTTATCACTAAACCATTATAATCTCTAGAATAATTCTCCTTTATTACTACAACTTGTATCACTAAACCATTATAATCTCCAAAATAATTCCACTTAATTACTACAACTTGTATCACTAAACCATTATAATCTCCAAAATAATTCTCCTTAATTAATACAACTTGTATCCCTAAACCATTATAATCTCTAAAATAATTCTCCTTAATTAATACAACTTGTATCCCTAAACCAATATAATCTCCAAAATAATTCTCCTTAATTAATACAACTTGTATCCCTAAACCATTATAATCTCTAAAATAATTCTCCTTAATTAATACAACTTGTATCCCTAAACCATTATAATCTCTAAAATAATTCTCCTTAATTAATACAACTTATATCACTAAACCATTATAATCTCCAAAATAATTCTCCTTAATTAATACAACTTGTATCACTAAACCATTATAATCTCCAAAATAATTCTCCTTAATTAATACAACTTGTATCACTAAACCATTATAATCTCTAAAATAATTCTCCTTTATTAATACAACTTGTATCCCTAAACCATTATAATCTCTAAAATAATTCTCCTTTATTAATACAACTTGTATCCCTAAACCATTATAATCTCTAAAATAGTTCTCCTTAATTAATACAACTTGTATCCCTAAACCATTATAATCTCTAAAATAATTCTCCTTAATTAATACAACTTGTATCCCTAAACCATTATAATCTCTAAAATAATTCTCCTTAATTAATACAACTTATATCACTAAACCATTATAATCTCCAAAATAATTCTCCTTAATTAATACAACTTGTATCACTAAACCATTATAATCTCCAAAATAATTCTCCTTAATTAATACAACTTGTATCACTAAACCATTATAATCTCTAAAATAATTCTCCTTAATTAATACAACCTGTATCACTAAACCATTATAATCTCTAAAATAATTCTCCTTTATTACTACAACTTGTATCACTAAACCATTATAATCTCCAAAATAATTCTCCTTAATTAATACAACTTTTATCACTAAACCATTATAATCTGTAAAATAATTCTCCTTAATTAATACAACTTGTATCACTAAACCATTATAATCTCTAAAATAATTCTCCTTTATTAATACAACTTGTATCCCTAAACCATTATAATCTCTAAAATAATTCTCCTTTATTAATACAACTTGTATCCCTAAACCATTATAATCTCTAAAATAGTTCTCCTTAATTAATACAACTTGTATCCCTAAACCATTATAATCTCTAAAATAATTCTCCTTAATTAATACAACTTGTATCCCTAAACCATTATAATCTCTAAAATAATTCTCCTTAATTAATACAACTTATATCACTAAACCATTATAATCTCCAAAATAATTCTCCTTAATTAATACAACTTGTATCACTAAACCATTATAATCTCCAAAATAATTCTCCTTAATTAATACAACTTGTATCACTAAACCATTATAATCTCTAAAATAATTCTCCTTAATTAATACAACCTGTATCACTAAACCATTATAATCTCTAAAATAATTCTCCTTTATTACTACAACTTGTATCACTAAACCATTATAATCTCCAAAATAATTCTCCTTAATTAATACAACTTTTATCACTAAACCATTATAATCTGTAAAATAATTCTCCTTTATTACTACAACTTGTATCACTAAACCATTATAATCTCCAAAATAATTCTCCTTAATTAATACAACTTGTATCACTAAACCATTATAATCTCCAAAATAATTCTCCTTAATTAATACAACTTGTATCCCTAAACCATTATAATCTCTAAAATAATTCTCCTTAATTAATACAACTTGTATCACTAAACCATTATAATCTCTAAAATAATTCTCCTTTATTACTACTTGTATCACTAAACCATTATAATCTCCAAAATAATTCTCCTTAATTAATACTTTTATCACTAAACCATTATAATCTCTGGAATAATTCTCCTTTATTACTACAACTTGTATCACTAAACCATTATAATCTCCAAAATAATTCTCCTTAATTAATACAACTTGTATCCCTAAACCATTATAATCTCTAAAATAATTCTCCTTAATTAATACAACTTGTATCCCTAAACCAATATAATCTCCAAAATAATTCTCCTTAATTAATACAACTTGTATCCCTAAACCATTATAATCTCTAAAATAATTCTCCTTAATTAATACAACTTGTATCCCTAAACCATTATAATCTCTAAAATAATTCTCCTTAATTAATACAACTTATATCACTAAACCATTATAATCTCCAAAATAATTCTCCTTAATTAATACAACTTGTATCACTAAACCATTATAATCTCCAAAATAATTCTCCTTAATTAATACAACTTGTATCACTAAACCATTATAATCTCTAAAATAATTCTCCTTTATTAATACAACTTGTATCCCTAAACCATTATAATCTCTAAAATAATTCTCCTTTATTAATACAACTTGTATCCCTAAACCATTATAATCTCTAAAATAGTTCTCCTTAATTAATACAACTTGTATCCCTAAACCATTATAATCTCTAAAATAATTCTCCTTAATTAATACAACTTGTATCCCTAAACCATTATAATCTCTAAAATAATTCTCCTTAATTAATACAACTTATATCACTAAACCATTATAATCTCCAAAATAATTCTCCTTAATTAATACAACTTGTATCACTAAACCATTATAATCTCCAAAATAATTCTCCTTAATTAATACAACTTGTATCACTAAACCATTATAATCTCTAAAATAATTCTCCTTAATTAATACAACCTGTATCACTAAACCATTATAATCTCTAAAATAATTCTCCTTTATTACTACAACTTGTATCACTAAACCATTATAATCTCCAAAATAATTCTCCTTAATTAATACAACTTGTATCACTAAACCATTATAATCTGTAAAATAATTCTCCTTTATTACTACAACTTGTATCACTAAACCATTATAATCTCCAAAATAATTCTCCTTAATTAATACAACTTGTATCCCTAAACCATTATAATCTCTAAAATAATTCTCCTTAATTAATACAACTTGTATCACTAAACCATTATAATCTCCAAAATAATTCTCCTTAATTAATACAACTTGTATCCCTAAACCATTATAATCTCTAAAATAATTCTCCTTAATTAATACAACTTGTATCACTAAACCATTATAATCTCTAAAATAATTCTCCTTTATTACTACTTGTATCACTAAACCATTATAATCTCCAAAATAATTCTCCTTAATTAATACTTTTATCACTAAACCATTATAATCTCTAGAATAATTCTCCTTTATTACTACAACTTGTATCACTAAACCATTATAATCTCCAAAATAATTCCACTTAATTAATACAACTTGTATCACTAAACCATTATAATCTCCAAAATAATTCTCCTTAATTAATACAACTTGTATCCCTAAACTATTATAATCCCTAAAATAATTCTCCTTAATTAATACAACTTGTATCACTAAACCATTATAATCTCCAAAATAATTCTCCTTAATTAATACAACTTGTATCCCTAAACCATTATAATCTCTAAAATAATTCTCCTTAATTAATACAACTTGTATCACTAAACCATTATAATCTCTAAAATAATTCTCCTTTATTACTACAACTTGTATCACTAAACCATTATAATCTCTAAAATAATTCTCCTTAATTAATACAACTTGTATCCCTAAACCATTATAATCTCCAAAATAATTCTCCTTAATTAATACAACTTGTATCACTAAACCATTATAATCTCCAAAATAATTCTCCTTAATTAATAGAACTTGTATCACTAAACTATTATTGTTTCAAAAAAATTCTCTTTATTTACTACAACTTGTAGCACTAAACCATTATTATCTCAAAAAAATTCGCCTTAATTAATATGACTAAACCACTATTATCTTAAAAAAATTCTCGTAATCTTAAAATATTTTCTGGCTTTAAATAATCTGCAAAGGGTTAATAAGTCTTAGAAAACAAATCAACCAATCAAAACGCAAAATTCAGACAGAAATGAAGTATCAGTAATTAGAAAATTCAAAAGTCGAAAGTCTTCATTGTGTAAACTAAGATTTGATAAAACCAACAAATGAAACATACAAATTATAGCGAACACATTATTCAAATATATTCTATTTATTGATCAGTATCAAACAAAATAAAAACATCTTTTTATTGAAAATTATTAAGATGCAATATCTCTACTAAGTTGATACCAATTTAAAATAAAATTTAATCAACTTGTAATTTATAGAGAAATGAAAAATACATTGGTATCACAAACAGTGAGAGGAAAACAAAAAGAAAGAAGGTCAGAGAGTAAAAATGATAGAGACATTGAGAGACAAAAAGAGAGTATGACACAGAGAGAAGCAGTGTTTCAACATGATATGGCCATAATCTGACTGATGATATTGTGGCTAAATCTATGAAGGCAATGTCTAAGGTGCATTTCCAGGATCTAGGATGTTAGTTCATGTCTTGCCAGAGATAATGTCATTTATTTTTTTATTCATAACTAAAGAGTTTTTTTTTATCAAAACACTTTGAGTTTTGATAAAAACCAACATTAAGACAAAAGAAAAAATAAGAGAATTCATTCATTTTTCTCTCATCTAAAATGTTTTTAAGGTTTGTAAAAAAAAGAAAATCTTTAAATATCTATATAAATAAAGATTTGGTAACATGTTTGTTTTATTTGTTTCTTTTGCATATGGAATTTGTCCCTAATTAATTGTTACATTTTGTATATGAAATGTCTCCTGAATTAGTCATTACATTTTAAGTATGAAATTTGTCCTGAATTATTTGTTTATCTAACAAGGTTCAATTCTGACAATGCTCCGCCATAGAAGCTCCTAGCTGGAGGGTGAAGAGCTAGATTTGCACCTTTTGCACATAAAGGAATATAACGAACCCAATATGGAATTTGATTAAAATTATAGTGGACACATTTGAATATATTCTATTAATCAATTTCAGATAAAATAAAACTTCTTTTTATTGAAAGTATTATATTCTTAAACTTCTTTTTATTGAAAGTATTATAAGATACAATGTACCAACTGAGTGGATACCAACTTAAAATAAAATTTAATAAAAAGTGACAAATCTGCACCTTTTCAACTTTTAAGAATGTATACTTATTATGCTATTAGTGATTCTATATTCTACTAGTAACACACTTTAGAATTTAGGCGAGAATTTATTGTTAAATATTCATATGCATTTTTTGTCTACTATTACATCTGTGCATCAGGAATAATTAAAAAGACACTGTATCAAGCACTCAGAATCAAAGCATTCTACGTGATAATACAAATAGCAAACACACACAACAGTCCTTGTTGAAGCCATCAAGAAATCTGCTAAATGTCTTGTCTATTTCCTGGCATACAAAAAATGTCTTCATAAGAAGAAACTGAACTAAAAAAAAGGAAAAATAATATTTATACATCACTTCAACAATTTCTGGAAAATAAAAATTTGGGATTTGCACTTTGTTTTCTTCTTTGCAATTCCCTTTTCTTTATGAATGAGTTGAATAAATATACAAAGTCAAATTTAAGTCTCTTCAACCTTCCACACCATTTGACTAATCAACTCTCTGTGTCTAGTAATTCTTTACAAGTCTTTAAATAATTTATTGTTTTGCCTGGGGATCTTAATTCAAATTAAAATTCCATCATATAAATTAAGTGATTTGAACAAAGCTAAATTAACTTAGAATAAAGTATTAAATACTTATAAAAATTGGATTTGTTACCACTAATCCAAATGAGGTGTTAGATTTTATAATGTTAGATAAAAATTATTGATGAAATTTGTCCCGAATTAGTTAATTTTATGCATGAAATTTGTCCTGATTTATTTGTTTCTTTTGCATATGAAATTTGTCCTGAATTGGTTATAACATTTTGGGTATGAAATTTGTTCCAAATTAATTGTTACATTTCAGGCATGAAATTTGTCCTGAATTATTTGGTTTTTTTTGTATTTGAAATTTGTCACTAATTAATTATCATATTTTGTTTATGAAATTTATCCTGAATTAGTTTTGGGTATGAAATTTGTCCAAAATTAATTGTTACATTTTATGCATGAAATTATTTGTTTCTTTTGCATATGGAATTTGTCCCTAATTAATTGTTACATTTTGTATATGAAATGTCTCCTGAATTAGTCATTACATTTTAAGTATGAAATTTGTCCTGAATTATTTATTTAACTAACAAGGTTCAATTCTGACAATGCTCAGCCATAGAAGCTCCCTGACTTGGGATACAAGACTTTACCACATCCACCAAAATTAATAAAGATTAGTATATTCTAAAAATATCAATAAAATATAGGATAATACATAAAGGTCTATCAATATTAGTATAATTATTATGTAATATTAGCAGGTATTTTTGTTTCATTTAGTAGCACCTCCATTACTCAGGATGCTAGTTGATTGATTCATTCATTTTTTACAGCTTATGAACTCTTTGCAGGTTATTTAAAGCCAGAAAATACTTTTAGATTATAAGAATTGTTTTTGTTGAGATAATTATGATTTAGTAATACAAGTCTTACGAATTAGCCCATAGCTGGAGGGTGAAGAGCTAGATTCGCACCTTTTGCACATAAAGGAATATAACAAACCCAATGAAAATTGAAACTCAGCTCTCCAATTAGTAATTCCAAGCCATTATTCATTATATCACCCACACATCAAAGTTTAGAGTACCTGATATTCTCAAGTGGTCACCCATCTAGGTACTGACCAGGTTCAATATTGCTTAAAGTTGCAGAGTGGAGAGAGAAAATAAGTGTTGTGGATTCCATGAATGGAATCCTGCACAAATAAATAAACAACGCCAGTAATTGAGATAGAAAAATAAGTGTATTAAACGTAAGAATACAGACTTGAAGTGAAGATTAGTCCAGGAATGCGGGTTAGTAGAAAGTATAAGTACAAGTCTCTGTAAGTAAAGCCGTAATCATCTCTCTCTCTGGACTCTTGTATAACTCTCTGAGAATGCCATCTCTGTCTCTGTATCTCTTAACCTGTCTCCACGTACCTCAACGTATCTCCACGTATCTCCACGTATCTCAGTATTTATCGATCCCCCCACAAGGATTGAATGTGGCACAAGGTCGAGTTTAATGTGGGTTTCTCTGAGCCTGTAGGCTCGGCCAAAAATATAGCCCTTGAACCCGCCTAGACGGGTTCAGGGCCTGTCTACCTCCCCGGATGAAACCTTGCCCTTCGGCAAAGCTTCGTCCGGGTTCCTCTCTGCTAACGCAGAGAGTTCGACAGACGTTGCTAACAGTCAAGGACTGTATCGAGACGTATCTCAACAGCAGGTATTCTCTCTGTCAGTATAAGTGTACTTTGGACGAGTCCATCTTTTGTAAAAAGGGGAGAGCCCCACAACAATAAGTAAGAAGAATTCATTATTTAAAATTGTCTATTTCCAAGAACATGAAAAAGCAAGAAAGATTTATTTCCCTGCCAAATCCACATCACTACCTTGTGATGTGTCCTTAGTTGGTCATATATCACATCATTTACTCACATCAGAAAGAGATGCTCTCTGATCATTCCAGCTATGACATTTTTTTTTGGTGGGGCGGGGAGACCAACCTTGTTAATGTACATATTACACTTAATCATTCAACAATCAACAAGACACAATTCAGGATGATTATATCATAAGGAATTTAAATTGAGTTTATGTGTTAGGTGAGACTTTTGTATATTTCCTACTGGTCCCAGTAGTCAATGTTTAAAGATTTTAAAACCCCATTTTCAAAGGAGGTTCTTCCTTTAAGGGAGCTTGGTGCAACACACTCTACCTTCACACCATTTCTTTCTTCAATTCATTTTTCCCTCTACTTTGTCAAGCTTAGTAAATATATAAAAGAAATTTATAAATTCATAAAGTTGCTTCCCTGTGCCTTTTCTATAAATACTTTCATGGTAATTGCTTAGATTAGTTCTTTGTTATTTTACCTAGACTTTATGAATTTAAACATAAATTAGCAAAATGCTCTCATCAATTTACAGTTCAATTGGTAAGATGTAGCTGTAAGTTCCCTGCTAACAGTTTCTTTTCTTGCACTTCTCACTTATGGAACTCTCTTCTGGCTCCATGCTTTTCAGCCTATTTGATCTTTAAAAATTTAAATGCAATGTCAATCATTATCTACTTTTTTCCTGATGATTCTTCTATTGTTCTTGATTCTTCATAATGTTTTCTAATTCTTTCATATCTAGTAACCCCTTGCGTCTTAGTGGCTCAACTGCATTGCTTGGGGTAATTTGATTAAAAGAAAAACAGCTGGGTAATATTTCTAACAATGATTATAAGCTATGACAGATTGTTTTTAGTTTCATTCTGTATTGTAAAGTATGTTGAAATTACAATGGCTCAGTTATACAGCAATTTGCTCTCTTTTGGTACAGGTGACGCTGAATTTTAAGAAACAGCATTAAACCAAAATACCACCAACAGAATCTATAATATATCAACATTACAAGTTGGCAGTAATGGCAGACTGATAAGTTTTCCTTTTAAATTTCAGAGAATTTGTTGGTGCCAGTTTGGTAGTTGGCAATTCCTGAATCCTCACATTTACATAACCATCTACCTAATGGCTTTATTTATATTTTGGATAGGAAACTGAACAGATATAGGTTTTCAAGAAAAATATCTTAACAGGGAAGTGTACTTTCCTTAAAAGGGAAAATACAGCCTTGCTGAACTGTGATATTTTCTGTAGCTGAGTGGTAAAGCACGCTGGATGAAATGGTGGTTTCTCTTGCAAAAGGGAACACATATTCAATCCCTGCTAGGGAGCTCATTTAGATATAATAAATACTGTTTAAAGTGAAAACAAATTTGGAGCATCTATTTCAAACACAAGTATCCACTATAATAATGTTTGAATAATAATATATACAGGGTACAATGGGTAAATTGTTGCCATTTTATATTTTTAATTTTGCGCATGTGCATTGTTTGGTTTTGATTTTGTTGACTGTACAGTATATTCAGTTGGGTACTGTCTGTGAGGAAAAAAAGCACCATGAGGCAATTCACTCCACCAGAAATTTGGAAACATCATGCTGTACTGCTTGTCATTTGTGCCAGAAGCTTCAATACGAACATTTAAAAGTGTTTGGGCATCAATCTGAGGACAGTACAGAGGATAATGGCGATTATGAAGGTGTTTGAAGTAATCACTAGTGATGGCAATGTTACGCCTCCATTCGTCTTCTCACAAGGCATCACTCAACACAGAGGTTTGCATCAAGTGCCTTGAGAAGGTAGTGCTGCCCTGGGTCAAGAAGGTGGCCGCTGGAAGACCCTATGTCTGGCAACAGGACTCTCCAGTCATGGCTGTCAGACAATTTCTGCAACCACATCATGCCTTACATCTGACCACCTAACTACTCATACTGCAACACACTTGATTATTATGTGTGCAGTACAATTGAGCGAGAGACCAATAAAACTCCTTGTAACACCAAAGATGAAGTGAAGACAAGGATTATGGCAGCATTCACCAACTTAAACAAGCAGATTGTCCAGAAGAATTTCGAAAATCGTCTGGAGGCAATGGTTGAAGCCAATGCAATTTTATTGAATAAATTTACTCTTTAGTATTTCAAGAGATTTTTTTGTAATTTTGGTAAATATATCTGTTAAAATGAGATGTCAGTGTTATTTCATTTTCACGTAATTTAGACAACATTTTATCTATTGCACCCTGCATATATATATATATATATATATATATATATATATATATATGTATGTGGTGGCATCCTAAAAGTTCACATCAGTTTGCATGAACTGATTCTTAAAATTATAAAAGTTCTGTGAACCAGTTGTTAGATTATCCAAAAATAATCTTATATATTAATAGCTGATAATCTAGGTAAAATGTTAGTTATGCTATGTTTGTACATGAGCCTAGTGAAAAAAAATGTGGCAAAACTTCTAGTCATAAATTTGATAGGTCTTCCATTGGATCTTTGGGACTGCAACAATTCAGTTTAAATGTGACAAAGAAACCATAATACAGCTGATGACACTAGAGTCAAAAAGCATCATACTTCTGAACAGAAATATGATGAGAACAGAATTTCCATCTAGAAGTATCTTAATGAATAAATGTTTTCTATTAAATTGCCAAAATGATTTAATTCCTTTTGATATTATAAAGTGATTTGTTTCTATTCTCACATTGAAAAGAAAATAAGCAGAATAGGTTCCTAAATAATACCTGCCTTTATAGAACCAGTTCCTGCAAATTTAGAATGCCACCACTGCATCTATATATATATATATATATATATATATATATATATATATATATATATATATATATATAATTATTTATTTAAAAATATGATTCCAACACGCTACATAAGAGGTCTCATGTTTCAAAACAAGAGCCGAAAACTTCAAAATAATATTTGAATTAACTTGAGTTAAAGTAGGCTCTGTTCCATCTTCAAGTGAAATTTTTTGGGAATGACTTATTTCTGAAGTTTACGAGTTTTAATAGTATGGTCAGAATTGAAATCAAAAATTTCCATGGTAACATCAAGGGCGGATTGTTTGGAATCGGCAGGGGTGGGGTGTTAATAATTTGTATCAGTATAGAGTTACTTTCATAGATGTCGGGTCACGGTAAGGTGGGGGTGGCTAAATTTACGACGGAGGAAGTTTTCGCATAGTCTGGCTTGAGCGTCTACGGAGGTTTATTAATTTATTTTTATTTTATTCTTTTATTATATCTCTTTATGAAAGGGATATGTGTATATGAAAAGGCCGTAACTTTTGTTATTTGACGACTTCATAAAGGGTTATCAATTTTTGTGGGTAATTAAAACATGTATATGGGCTATGGATTTTAAAATTTATATGCGTGTTTTAGGCTAGTTATTCAGAGCGTAAGTTCGGTTGTGTCGGCAGAAAACCGTTAATTCTTGCCGGTTGTTTAATAGGTTTTTATTGTTTAGGAGCTTAATAATGTGTAGTTTCTCATGGAGGCACAAAGGGCATGGGTCATCCCAAGTCTTGCAAGTTCTAGTTCTGTTAATGATTTTCCATTTTATATATATATATATATATATATATAATTATTATAATATTATTATTTAAAAATATGTATACATCCCAACACAGAAATTACTATGAAAAACAAAACTTTAAATTAAACTTAAAATTAAAGTTTTTGTTCCATTCTCAAGTGATGTTGAGTAAGTTTTGAAAAAAATGATTTACATGTTTTAAGTTAAATAGTATAGTTTAAGTTGAAGGGAGAAAGGGATTACAAAATTTTAAAAGGGTGTTGCCTTTTTTGACGAATCAGGATGCAAGTCTAATTTAAGATGGCAAAGTGTAAATATAGATTAAGGGTTAGGTATGGGTTTGTAATTTCTGCCTGTTGATAATGGCTTCCTAATAAGAGGATGTGTCATCCTGTCTGTTTTTTTAAGGGCATACATAAGATACACTACAAAACATTGACCAGAGAGACCCGTACTTATTCTGTTCTGCTGGTTACAGGGAAAATCCGGATGTAACTGGTGTTGATAAACATGTCCGCTCATGATCTTTTGCATCTATACCAATGCATGTTCGCCACAGGAAAGGACTGGAAAATTTGACATTCACAAAACATGATGAAGACACAAGGAACAGAGGGAAACAGTGAGTAACCCCACCTAACAAGCTTGTACATATGGACTGTAGAACATGCAGTGAGAGAGACAGTAAAAAGACAAACATTAGAAATAAATAAAACAGTACTGATCTGCTATTTATTATCAACTCTCCTATATGATAGTGAAGTCTGGATAATTTCCTCACAGATAAAGAGGAGACTTGAGGCAATGGAGATGTGGATCAACAGAATTCTGAGAATACCATAGACAGAACATGTGAGCAGCCAGGAAAAAATATCAAAAAAATTTAAAATATGTGACAATACTCATTGCCAGTAATGATAGACTGGTAAGTTTTGTTGGTATATTCCAAAGAATTTGTTGGCACCTGTTCTGTAGCTAGCAGTTCTTTTTCTTAGAATCAGTTGAAATAAATGGGCTGCATGATGAAGAAAGAGGCTTGGAAAATTTGATACTCACGGGACATATTGAAGGCAAGAGAGGCAGAGGGAAACAGCAAGTAACATCCCTTGTATAAATATATAGCAAATGGCTATGAACAAGGATGGATAGTAAAGGGACAAGCATTAATGGTAAAAAGAATAGGAAGTTGTGGAGAATCATGATCGCCCATACATGAAAGAAGAAGAAAAGATTTGATAACCTGTATACATGTTTCCATACCAGAGAAACATATTATTTGTTTATGGAATTGCAGCTTCAGTCAAACATGTAGTTCTTTTATTTGCTATATCTGTTTAACACATTTAGGTGTATTTTGTATTGGCTTTTCTACAGCAGTTATTCTATAAACATGGAAATGTTTTTTAAAACATTCAGTAAGTATCCTCTACACTTTACAAAGTATAAATAAAAGCAGTTGGTAACACCTTGAGAAATGGCACTGGCAAACCAATTTCAAATTCTAGATTCTTGTTATTGGTATTAATTTTCTACTCATATCCAACAGAAAAGTTATGAACTCAAACTTTCTTGATATGCCTATTGCCTGGTTCACACACCTCCTCAGTGTTTTGAACAGGAGTAGAGGTTTATCTCTTGTTTCCTGTTTAAGATTAGGTTTCTGGTTCCTTCTAAAGGTCTACTTCAACTCCATACTCCTAACATCTCTGCCTAAACTCTGAAATTTTATTTACTGTTTATTATTTTTTCTCAATAGGAGTAGATAGGTTCACCTATCATCTGTTTCACACTACTCCTGGTCTTTTAAACAGGTGGAGAAGTTTATCCCTTGTTCCTGTTTTAGATTGGGTTTCCATTTCCTTCTAAAATCTACTTCAACTCAACACTTCTAACATTTCTATTTGAACTCTGAGATTTTATTTACTAATTATTTTCCTCCTCAATAGGAGTCGATAGGTTCACCTATTATCCAATTCACACTCCTCCGCAGTCTTTTGAACAGGCATATAGATTTATCTCTTGTACCCTGCTTAGGATCGGTTTCTGGTTCCTTCTAAAATCTTTTTATTCTCCTTCACATCCCAGTAGTTCCAGTCAGACAGCTTCTTCCCAAGTACCACTATATGGAACAGACTCTTGTATGAATGCTTCCTTGAACACTACAGCCTTAACCTCTTCAACTCCAGGATCAATCTTTATCTATCCTCCATATCCTCATATTTTTCACTCCCTGATTTCTCCTTTTATTTCAATACCACTCACCTCATTCAGTAAACCTTAATCTTGAGTAAGTCTTGAGCCTTGTATTGGATTAACATATACTATATACCATACCTATGAACACTAATGGATATGTCCCAATCCTCATAAATACGCTGGACACTATTGTAAGTGGGGGTAATATGCTGTCTAAGTAGTCCACCGCTAACAGTGGTTTACCTACTTCATGCTGCTGACAACTATTGGATTTTGTTGATGTTATAAAGATTACCATTTCATTTCCAACCTCTGTTTTGGTTACTCTTAATTCAGTAACCTTTTTCTAGGTTACAACACATTAGTAAATAAAAAAAGAAGCAACAAGAAGCCTCAGTTTTTAAAGTGATGGCATCATCATTGAGAATGAAGGATATCAAGATTACATCCTTGTGCGTGATGAATTATTTCCTACCCTACAACCCATTTCCCACAGATGAGACATTGCTAGCCTTTTGCTAATCTATTGTTAATTGTATGGCAGATGTTCAGATGAGCCCCATTCTTTAGTCACACTAGTCCACATCACACATTCACAGCTATGACCCACCATGCCATATACACAGTCAACTCATTCCCATCATATTCCATTAGCAAGGAGGAAGTTCCACTCAAATGGCTTTTTCCCTAGAAATGTTATTTTGTAGAACTGATTCCTGAAAGAATGCTTCCTTAATCAGTACAATTTTGACCTGGAGTCAACCATTATCTATCCTACATATCCTTATAATATGCACCTCTTAATCCCTTCTTGCATGCCCTTAGGACAACGTCATTCAGTAGCCCTCGACCTTGTAGGGCTCTCGGTCCTTATATTGGGGGAGCAATAGTATAAAACGAAAGGAAATGTATTTCAGCTGAAACTACTTGTTACATCTCTATCTATAAAAGGCAGGATGTGTGTGTGTGTTTAATGAATGCACGGCACCAAAATTTACATGCACATGCTCCAAGTTAGCGGGAAGGCTAAAACTGACTTTGCATTTCTCAACTCGAATTGATAGTGGGAATAATCGATTTTTTCATGCTTCTACGGCAGTTTTCATGTAGCTTGCGGCTATTTTGTACTGGCCAGAGTGAGAGCCTATAGCTGGCTGCCACAAATAGGCAGGAAGATTCTATTGGCCAGCGTGAGAGCCAACAGCTGACTGACACAAATGTTAACTAGCATGCTAGCATGCAAATAAAATCAATAGCTGCATTCATCACAAGCGGGAAAAATTTAAATCTGCATGGCACTTTACTCCAATTGGCTCATTGGCTTGCTTAAACTCAACGTTGATTCTGATTCCGTAGAACTGGGTTGGGTGTGAAAAAGTATTTGTTGTTAACATTCTTTTTTCATTCAGTTTTTCCAGTTATGAGTCCTTTTTTAAAGCTGATTATTTTGTGTTCATTTTGTTTAGTTCTTTTTTTGTAACAGATTTAATGTTTAGTATAGAGCTTAGAAAAAATTTGCAGTGTGTGATAGGCAAGAAGTAAGGCATGTAGCAACATCAGCATGGCAAAGGATACTCCTTTAAAGGCAAGGAAAGGCAAAAATATTTAAGTCAAGTGATAGTGATTGCTGTATGAGTCGTACAATTTTTGAATCAAGCACAGGCAATGCCGGGCCATGGTTTCTACATAAATGCTTTTTATCATTTCCTTGTCCATTGCTCTTTTCTAGTTAACTTGATCATGGGCATCTCACTGGCCTATCACAGTTACAGACAGAAAAAAAACGTCATTGAACAAGTACATGTAAAAGGATTTTTGGGGAGGAAATTGGAAAAAAGAGATCATTACCTCTCTTACCCCAATTATAGAATAAGGCCTATACAAAAACAGACAAGGCTCTAAACTCCGATGGGAAATTTGAAAGGAAAAAACATTTATTACATAGACACAAAAATAAAGAAAATATACAATTTTTACAAAATGGATTTGAACAAAAAATTCATTTTGTGCGTCTTATTATCAACAAAGCAAGATAAAAAGTTCAATATAAAGAATTATAGGTATTAGGTTGGTGCAAAAATAATGACGTAATAATGTCGTTTTTTGACGTATAACGTCAAAAAACGACATTATTACGTCATTATTTTTGCACCAACCTAATACTTACAAAGATATACAATTCAATTTTAAATAATTGAAAAAACACTGAGAAAGAAATACAAATCTTTTGGAAAAAAAAAGATAAAATATACACTTTCAAAAACATTCAAAATACACTTTCAAAAAAGATGCACACACCTTAACTGAAAAACTAGCATTGGCAAGTTTCACTTGTATCACTGAGATGTTTTTAAAAAATTGTTCTTTATCTTGAACAATGTTATTAAGTTGGTGCAAAAATAATGACGTAATAATGTCGTTTTTTGACGTATTTTTTAACGTCAAAAAACAACATTATTACGTCATTATTTTTGCACCAACCTAATAATTCCACAGGTTTCACTTTGGATTTGCTTCTTTTTTTCATTTGTTTCTTTTGTCAGAAACAGCCTAACTTATCAAGAGTTGACAACCAAATAAGCTTTTCCTTCTGGAGCCCTATTTTTATGCCTTCAACTCAAAATTTTCATGCCTTCTTGTCTCTTTGAAATTTTTGTTGCCTTCTTGTCAAAGTTTTCATTACCTTCTAGTAAAAAATTATTACACCTTCTTCTCAAAATCTTTGTTACCTTCCAAAATTATCTGCTGACCCAACTTCTTATATATCCTCGAAAGAGGCTCAGATGTATATAGTTTTCAAATTTGAAAAAGAATTCACAAACAGTCCACCTTGACTGAATTATTTTTGGTGGTTATTTTCAAGGTAATTCTATATTTAAAAATTTTTAAGAAATCTATCACATCAAATTTATTTTTTATTAACCATCTGGCTTTCTTTTAAGCATACTTCTCTTAAAGGTAAGTGTAAAAGAGAAACTTAGATGGTTATAATATTTATTTATTTATCTACAATTTTTCATTAATCATTTATTCTTAATTATTATATATTAATTTATGTAGACAATCCCTGCTTAAAAAAACTACCTTACCTGATATGTCCATTTTCAGTGTTGACAGGAGCCAGTTATCCATCTATCCCAATCAGGTCATTTCTCCAAGGTTTTTACTTTATACTTGAGGGTCATTTGACCATGAAAATAAAAATAACTTACTTTATAACCTAATTCCCACTTTCTTTTTGAAGTAGTGCTTTATTTGCTGTTTGTACATTGGCTCACAAATGATACTGCTCATAAAGAGTAGTAGCAAAAGCCTATACTACCTATGGTTAATAAACACTGATCAAATTCTTTATAATTTGGAACAAAACTTGATACATCTTGCTTGTTCTATAATAGAGCGGACAGCTCTATGAATTGGGAGTGCCTAAAATGATGAAATGACTAGTATCAGTTTTAAAATTTCATAGTTGATCCTCACTGTGTGGTTCATTATTTTTGACTTCATAAAAGTGATCAATTTCAATAGAACAAGGGAAGGTTAGCGTGTTGTCATATGTCATTGCTAGTAAATTTAATCCTGTGTGGTCCATTATAATGGTCTTTGTAAAGGAGATCAATTGTTATTGAACAAGAATGGACAGAGTGTGAGTTTCATATGCCATTGCTAGTAAATTTGATCCTCACTGTGTAGTCTGTTATACAGCCCTTTATAAAGGAGATCACTTGCAATAGAACAAGAATGGACAGAGTGTGGCTTTCATGTGCCATTACTAGTAAATTTGATCCTCGCTGTGTAGTCTGTTATACAGACCATTATAAAGATCACTTGCAATAGAACAAGAATTGTCAGAGTGTGTGTTTCATGTGCAATTACTAGTAAATTTGATCCTCACTGTGTGGTCTTTTATACAGACCATTATAAAGATCACTTGCAATAGAACAAGAATTGTCAGAGTGTGTGTTTCATGTGCAATTACTAGTAAATTTGATCCTCACTGTGTGGTCTTTTATACAGACCATTATAAAGATCACTTGCAATAGAACAAGAATTGTCAGAGTGTGTGTTTCATGTGCAATTACTAGTAAATTTGATCCTCACTGTGTGGTCCATTATAATAGTAACGGTAATAGTAATATTAGCTTGTTTCCTGATAAAGAAACATTTTGCATTCATTGACTTAGCAGCCTGTACTGTCTGTCTTCAGTCAAAATTTATCAAAGCTTTCTCTTAAAACACTTTCTTTTTTTAGAAAAAGAGATTTCTCAAGTCTAGTAGCTGTTTTCGCTCTTTCCAGTATTGATGGGGGTTTCATTCCTAACTTTCTATTTGTATAATGGCCTTCATTAAGATTATTTGTTATAGAATAAGAGAGTTCAGAGTTCTGCTTTAGCATGTGATTTCTAGTGAATTTGATCTTTATTGTGTTCCATTAATTCGAACTTCAAAAAGAAGATCACTTGCCATAGAAAAAGGGAAGGTTAGAGTTCTAATCTCATATGTTGTTAGTTCTGTCTACACTTAATTTTCGCCCTATAATTTACTCTTGTGCTCATTGTAGGTTCATTCTAAAAGATCTAATTTAAGTGAAAAAATAATAATATATATTTTGTGAAATCTAAATTAATATAGAAACTGAATACAAGCAATGAGGCTGGATGTTGCCTAACTTTGAGCATTCAGTTTTATTGTATTTTCAAAAGCTTGTAGGGGGGAGAAAAAAAAAGGCAGAATAATGAATTGGTTAATGGCGAGTGTGAAGCATTTAGATGAAGAAGAGGGAGGAAAAAACAAGGATGAATGATATAACACTTTCCACTCCCCACTGCTGTGGTACTAACCCCCACCCCCCGTTATCCCAACTGCCTTCATATTTTCGGTTTATTTTGTGCAACGTGTGGGGGTGGCATGCTGAGGTTTTCCTCCTAAGTGTCAAGTAGCAGTAGCCACTTGAATTTAACCTCCCCACCTAATGACTAACTGTGACTCAATATAGTCGACTCGTTGGCCACTTGTTATTTGCTGGGGCCTGCTCTCATTGTGACAGTTCGGCTGAAGTTAAAGCAATGAATTAGTGAAGAGGACAATACAGATAGCAGGAAAGAAGGAAGTCAAACGAGTATACTCTATAACGCAAATTGACAGAATAACAAGACAAAAAGACAAACAAATGAACAACAAAGAACCAGAGAAAAAACTGGATTTATTAAAAAGCAAGCCATCTATTCGCTAGAAGAAAGAGGTCTGGACAGAATTATATTGTTTTTATTATTATTATTGTTATCTTATTATTATTATTATTATTATTATTATTATTATTATTATTATTATTATTATTATTATTATTATTATTATTATTATTATCGTTATTATTATTATTATTATTATTATTATTACTACCTTCTTTTGTTTTCACAACCCCTTACCTGGTCATTACCCAAGACCTAGGGTAAGGCCATATAGTAAATATATGCATTCTCTTTTCACAAATGCTGATGTTAAGTTATACATCACAACAGTGTTTATATTTTCTTTATATTGGTAATACTCTCTAAACTGGATGAGCCATTCCACGTCCTATCTTTTTTTAATCTCTTATAAACAGGGGCTTCCAGTTATTGTGTTAATATTCTTGTCTGTACCTTTCTGAATTGGTATACCCAGTGCTCCAATTATTATAGGTATGACAATAGTTTTAACATGCCACATTTTTCAAATTTCACTTTCTTGATAACTTATATTTACTCATTTTGTCATATTTTAATTTATTAATTATTATTATTTAATTATTAATTTTATTAATTTATTATTATTACTAATTTTTAAGTTAATTAATTTTTCTGTATTTGTGTTATGGCATATATTTATTTTTGTTGGTTGGTTGATTTTGTTTAGCGGCATATCAACACCTCTATGGGTTATTTAATGCTGAAATCTAAATATTTTGAACATGATTTTATGCCTTCATATAGATATAAATAGATAAATTTTATTGTTGATAATTTTTTTATATAAAAATGTATTGCTCATATTTTTATTATAAAAATGTATTTTTATACTTTCATATGGTTTTAGTATTTGATTGAGGGTTCACTATTTACCCATAGCTGGGACCCTAACAGGTTCTACCACCCCATTTTTGTTTGTTAACTTTAATATAAAAACAAAATGTATTTAAATAGTTGTTACTTATTAGGCTCAGGTTAGTTTGACACAAGGCCACAAGTTTATGGCACCCAATGAGGATCGATCTCACTACTCAAGCAGATTAGCTCACTTAACTATTAACCCATGCCAAATATCCATAGTGCTTTGAGGAGATGGAGGGTTCTTTAGCACCCTTACTTTTTGCTGAAACTGAGAACTAAAGAGAAAACTAAATTTGTCTTCTTAGTTGCAATCTTTGGCAATGCTATCGAAAAACTTTACTGTCATTAATTTTTAAAGTTAATCAAAAAACTTCATTTTTTTAAAAATTAACTTAAATCAGTCTTATATTAAAAAAAAATGTCTATAGGTGTCATTCCATAAAATAACTACCAAAAAATATGTATTTAAAATAAAAACAAAATATTCACAGTAGGATAATAGATCTAAAAAAAAAATAATTTCATAAGAGTATCAGATAAAAACATATTGAATCAGGAATCTTTAAAACTTAATATCTATTTCAGCACCTCCACTTTTAATATCTGATCTAGAATCCCCTCCCCCCACCCCTACTTCTTCATGTTTTGGCACTCTGTTTACCAAAATCTTAAAAAATGTGTTTATATAATTACCGAAGAGAAGCTATATGCAAATTTCATTGTAAAAACACTGAATTTCAAAATTTCACATTGTCATGCCAAAATTACATTTTATTGTTTCTGGAAGATATCAAATGAATGACTTTGTTAAAATAGCAAATGTTGCAAACAACAGGTGTGTTATAAATTTCACACTTGTTTTTTAAAGTAATTAAAGCACTAATATTTAAGAGAATTGTTTCAAGAATAAAATTAAATAAAATCACATTTAATTTTATTTATGTAGGCATTTAGAATATTTTTAGAAGTCATAACAGATCTGCAGTTTTTTGGGGTTTAATGTTGTGTATGAGTTCACTAGAATAAACATTTTTTTTTATTTATACAATGCATCATAATTTCAACCATCTTTCCTTGTTTAGTTATATCTAACAAAAAAGTATATGCATTCGCCTTGATAAAGTCTATCAGAGGACAAAACATGTCAGTAAAGAAAAGTTTTCCTTTTCTCTTTATCTATACAAGTACAATAATTGTACAGATTGTAGCTGAATTAATACCACATGAAATAAAAAAAAAAACAGAAAAAAAAAATCATATAAATAAAAATTTTTTTACATAACTTGTAAAATTTCTTCTGAGAGTTTTGAGGTGTTCGTATTTTTGTGTATAGATATGCATTATCATATCTGTGTGTATCATACATGTATGAGTTAGTTCTGAAAAGTTCTCATGACCTACAAAGAAGAGATGAAAAGAGATGAAAAAAATCTTGATATTTGGTCATTTAGCCAGATTTTAGAAATTGGATTACTGCGAGAAATTTTCAGCACCTCCTCATACATATGTGGGTGTATACATATTTATATTTCATAGGTATATGTATGTATATGTATTTTATACCCTTTGCTGGTATGTGCACGCATGCACACAAAGTTTAGTTTTGGCACAAGGCCACGTATAAGAAGCACCCAATGATTTCCATGGTTCCATGTTGAATTTGGTCAGAATATCATGGTGGAGGCCCACCACACAATTAAATTACGCAGGAGGCCAACTAAACATGTCTAACCAACTTATTAAACACCTACTATGTACTTTTGGCATCATAGAGTGACCAAAATACAAACAAATTATAAATCTGAATAAATTGTGTTGATAAAATTTTGGTTGAATTAAATGAAAGCCAGATTACAAGACCTATGCCTCTGTTTACACTATTTACATTGTTCGGGCTGTTTTCCTCATCTTCATGATGTTTCCGCCATTGTACACTCCATCCTTCTTCAGGTGATTGGAATTTTGAAATAAAGGGTTTGGTTTGAAATTCCAATCGGCCAAAACATTGTGAATATGACAGCAAAGATGAGGACAACAGTCTGAATAATGTAAATAGTTAAAATACCTCATCTCAGAAATATAGACAGTTATACCTCTGTGTTGGTGTGTGTGTTTTATATGTTGTCTGTTTGTTTTTTGGCATGTGTATATGTGTGTTTCTGTATATGTATGTGTGTGTGTGTGTGTTCAGATTAAGTGAAACCAGGAATAGCTGTTTTGTAGAATCACTTGTGCAATAACAGAGACAAAAATATGCAATATTTTGTCCATTTTATGTAAATCCTCTTTAAACAGATTACCCCCGACGTTGTCGATACCAATCACTGGGGAGTCAATAGAACAAAAAAAGGGCTTGA
>OZ010577.1:52376121-52393621 GCA_963932145.1 Acanthosepion lycidas | reverse complement strand
CCTTTGTTCTCCTGTAAACCTGAGATAACATAATCAGCCTCCTCTAGATTCACCCCTGTATACTGAAACTCATTGTGTAAACATGCATTTCTAATTCCAATGATATGGGGGTCAGTGAGTAAACGAGTCAGATGCTACTGAAAGACAGGGGGAGTGCCGAGCAGAAGGGACAAAGATAAAGACTAGTGGCGTCAATATCTGAATTGTTATTTTGAAGAAATTAAAAAATTCCAAAAATTAAATAGACAATTTCCTTCTTTTATATGCTATGTTCCTTCAGGACATAGATGAACAAAGCTCTTCACAACTTCCTATCCTTTGTAGCCATATATCCCTCTTAATCTGTAACCCTCTACCTCGAGTGGCTCTTGGGCATTAAGCAGGGTGAAAATTATTTTTAAAAATACTAAAACTACATCTTATTTATTCAGTTAATGTCAGTATGTGTGCACTTTCATAAACATTTTTTTTTTTGATTAATTGATTTTTTTTTATTTAATCTTATGTTTGGATTATTAATAGTACCTAAGCATATATATATATATATATATATATATATATATATATATATATATATATATATATATATATATGTACAGTATTTATACACATGAATATATAATTTAACTGCTTTGCCTTATGTACAAATAAAGAAGTCTTTGTTTTTTCATGAAGTTTTCCCTCTTCCCTTACCCAAACCTTTCTGCATGCTTCTTTTTCTTTTTTTTTTTTCCGTAGCTGGCAGACATACAAATAACTTTCTAGCAGACATTTTTTGGGAAGTAATTTTCTTGGTCAACATATTCTATGACGTATTTGTTATTTGTATTCTACTAAACAGAAAAACAAACAAACAAACAAAAACGCTGTGAAACAACTGTTTACTTTAGAAACATTAACGTGAGTGATTTCTTCTATTTTTTTTCTTTATTCTCCTCATTCTCACCAGAATCCATCTTGCATGTTTATATATCTACCCTTTGTGTCATTGCATTGGATATTGCTACTACATCTGGTCTGGTGTTCCTGCTATATATCTCAAGATTCTTGACAGAATCCAACAAAGAATCTGCAACCTTATTGGCCCTGACCCAGCATCTCATCTTCAGTCACATTTCCACTGCTGTAACATAGCTTCTCTGTACCATTTTTATAAAAATCTTCATGAGAATTGTTCTAAGAGATTTTTTCTTTGATACCTTGACCTCATGAATTTAAGCACAGTACTGGATTGACAGCTAGGTCTCATCATTTGTTGAAATAGCTAGATGTAACTGTAAGTTTTATTTTAATATTTTTTTCTCTCACACATCTCACCTGTAAAACTATCTTCCAGTTTCTTCTTTCTTGTCAAGAACAATCTTGAAAAATTTAAATGATAAATCAGTTGCTATATTCTGTCTTTCTGAAATCTGTTCTTTTATTGTCTTCCCAGTAAGATTTTTTCATTTTCAGTCTCAGTAACCCCTTGCATCTTAGTGGAATTATTACCTTGCATGGGGTTACATGAGTAAAAAAAATAGTTTCAATAACTTTTCTGGACATAAAACTATATAGATTAATTAGGTTAATTAGGAGTTTTACCAAAATAATTCCAAATGATTCTATTTTTCTGATAATTAATCACAATCTCTTGGTGGTAAATTTAAATGCAATGTCAGTCATTATCTTCTACCTTCTTAATTCCTGTTCATTTATTGTTTTCTCTCCTTAATAATGATTTCTTTTTCTCATATTCTCTCACACTCAGTAACCTCTTGTGTCTTAGTGGCTTTATTGTCTTGCTTGGGGTGAAATAATTAGTAGAAAACAAAAATGAAAAAACAAAAGAAAAATTCCCCAGTATAAGTGTAATTTTTTTTAATGCCATGTTTCCTCAGGATATACATGATCATGACTCTTCAAAAATTTATTTTTGTTATTATCTGTGAATTGCCATGCATTCTTGGGAAAGATAGTGGAGTGGTTTCCTGTTGCCTCCTTCAAAGTGTAGAATTAGTCACATTAACAAAAAAAATAACCTGAGATAAACTGCAGACTTCCTAAAACTTTTATTTCTTTCATTTACAGGAATCAAATTTTTCATGTACATGTGTATACAGTCTGTCTGAAGTTATTATGCAAATCATAGACATCTCAATAACTCAAATTTGCTTTGAATGTTTTTTGTCAAATTTTAAACAATTAATTTAGATGTCAAAACAAACCTTGAGTTAACTTTTTAGGTAGTTTCAACATGTTTTAATAAAGTTATTGGGTTTATTATAAAACCTGCAGTCTAAAATTATTATGCAAAATCTTTTTTTATTTCAATAACAAGTTAATAAAATCATCATCAAATGATCAACATTTATAATAGAACAGATAGAAAACATATATGACAAGTCTTTAAAAGATTTGCATCTTAATATTGTAACCCTTCTTCTCAATAACAGCCAGCAGTCTATTATTCATTCAATTGTTGATTTTCTTTTTACTTCAGCAGAATGATGGTTTTAGGTTTGTTTTATTATCATATTGTTCGCCACCTTCATAAAACTTAATCTTCATAATCGACCATAGATTTTCAATTGGATTCAGATCAAGATTTGATGGTGGCCACTTCATTATCTTCTCAGGTAAATTCACAGGTAACTAAGATACACGAGAGATCATGGATATGCGATCAAACACTTATGCCTCAGCTGCTGAAGGTGGCACAGCATCTGTTATGGTTGTACAGGCCCACACAAGAGTGACAGTCTCAATTGCAACAAATGCATGTGAAGACACTCTCCCCCAATATGGCCCTGTTGTTGTCTTTCCATTGAGCATGCTTCTCCCAGGTGTCAAGCCTCTGTTTCTTCCTCACTCCAGCCATCAGTGTTAATCACTTTTTCAGCATGAACATTTGTTGGCCTTTCCACCTTTTGATGTTCATGCCCATCACCTTCATGTCACTTTGCAGATGTCTTTGAAGTGAAAATGAGGTCACCTTCTTGCCAGTGGCCAGTTCCCCTTACAGAAGGACCTTTGGAATCTGCTAAGTTGGCATACGGTGCACATGTCCTAGCTAGTAAATCCGGTGCTATTAGAGAAGGGCATATAGGTTGGGTAACTGGGCATGGGTGAGAACTACGGCATTGGTGACCCAGTTGAACTTATTGATGCCCAGAATACATCACTGACAGCAAAAATGAAAGGCATTGAGATGTTGCTCTTGCCTGGAGTAGATGCTCCAAGTCTCACTGCCATAGTAATATTTTTCTCTAAGACTTTCAAGGTCAGCCTGGAAAAAGTGGGGGCAGCTCATCTGATCTGTTTGTTCACCTCAGTGTCTAGTGAGAAGGTGTCTGAAATAGTGGAGCTATGGTATATGAATTCATGAACCACCTCCAGGTCATAGTTGTTAATTTTGATGGTGAGAAGCTGGAAATGCCTTGTTTGTTTGTTTTTTCAAGCCGATGGTCAGACCAAACTCTTGGCAGGCATTTGAAAATTTGTCCATTAGTCATTGCAGTTGTTCTTCAGAGTGTGCTACTAGTGCTGCATCATCTGCAAAAAGCTTGCAGTGTTGCCTGAGTAGGTTGGTGTTTGTGCTTCAACAGTACAACATGCTTCTTTTTGATGGCCACATTGAGGTCATTCACGCTTGCTTTGAACCTTTCCATTGTCTTGATCATATTCAAGTGTTCAGTGCAGTGCTGGTGTCACTGAGAGTATCCCATTTCTACTGGACAGTTCCTCTAGATAGGTTTGCAAGGAGGGCACCCCTCAGAGACTTGATGAATAACACTGAGTTGGTTGAGTTCTGGATCATGGTGGCATTGATATGATGTTTGCTTGAAGGCTTGTCATAATGCATCCTCTTTACTTGGAGTCTGAGTTTGCCGCAAACCAGAGAGTGATCCATGTCATAGTTGTCACTCTGAAAGGAATGTGTCATGTGCATGTTTCTTAGGTATCTGCATCTCATGAGGATGAAATCTAATTGATGTCAGTATTTACAGTGGGGGTGTTGCCAAGAGACTTTGTGCTGGGTTTTGGCATGGAATTATGTGTTGGTGGCGCATTGATCATGAAGCACTCACAGCTTGAGCAGACGTTGGCCATTATTATTCATGGCCTAGCTACCTGGGACTCCATGTTGTCCCAGACAATTAGGCCACTTGTAATGATCAGCACCCACTCTGGCATTGAGGTTGTTAATCACTGCTATTTTGCAGGTGTTGTTTCACTTGTGAATGTCATATTATAGACGAGTTGTCATAGTCCAAATGTTCCAACATTCAATTCTAAACGCTGTTGTTTTTTCTTTGATTCTACATTGTTTTGCTTAATGCAGTGTTTGCAAGATTAAGGATACTTCTATCCCTAAACCCCATGCAACCAGCAAAGCAGGCCAACTGTGACGGGACAGCACCTCATTGGCTGAGTGCTGCTCAGCTTCAGGCGGGTAGTAGCTGTCCAATGAGGCATGAGGATCTCTCCCTCCATCGAAAACAACCCAGGGTGTCTTGCTCCACACTAATCAGGCATTGAATTATAACCGGTAGACTGTTACCTCCCATGTTTTGCCATCATGGTGAGGCGATGCTGGAGTGTTCTCTCCAGTGCGCAGGCCTGGGCAAGGTTATATGAGAGATCAGCAGTTGTCCACGCAACACATTTCCCCTCTCCCCACCACCGATGTTATCCAAGGGAAAAGTAGAGGCCAATATTACTTGGCACTGACACCCTCGCAGGAGTTGCTAGAACAGAGTTGAATGTGACATCGGACTTTTTTAGGGACTCCATTTCCAGATTTATCCTCAGGGTTTACCCACAGAGCCTTTCCCAGGCAACAGAGGTTTAAAACCAGAGTTTTCTTTTTGTTAGATGAACAACCTACCTAGGCTAACAAGTTCCATCTACCCGAAGTATATATATACACGAATAAACACTTTTTTTTACATTGGATGTAAAAAATTTCATCATCAAATGTACTACTTTAAGACTTATTGTTATATATATATATATTAAATGATAAAAATAAAGATCAATAGATAAACAAGAACATAATAAAAGTATAAAATTATCATCAAATATATGAGAACATTTTCTTTTTTTATGTTAAAATATTTGAAAGATTAATAACAGAAGAAATTGACTGTGCTAAACAAAGAAAACGTTGTAAATGAAACAAAATAATGTTATGACTCAAAACACATTTCCTACAAATTTGAAAATACGTCCTTGGCCATAAAAATGTTACATTACAATCAATAAATGGGAAAAGGATAAAAAAATAAAATTTTAAACAAATGTTAAAAATGTTTGAAGGATAAATGATAAGGAAAAAAATCGATGATACTGAACAAATAGTCAAAAATAATCAAAACAAACATTATGACTCAAAAATTAATTAATTGCTAAAATAACATTAAGCGCATTTTTGTACTGCCTTGTTCCAAACAGAAGTTACACATGACGTTACGTTACCCATTTCAATATTCCAGTGTCCTAAAGAATACCAAGATGCAGACAAAGGAGATAAAACTACCACACAGAAACCATATTGTTCTTCATAATGACTGGAAAATCGAATGTAATTGAACAAAAGTAAGAAAATATGAACATTTTGACACTTTATCACAACTTCGAACATAATATTCAACATTTTATCAGAAAGTTGTACAAATATAAAAGATTAAAGAGACAGTTCTTGTCAATTCTTTATAATCAAACTTGTTTATGTACATACACACACACACACATATATATATTTGTTTGTCTGACGATCGCAAAAGCGTGAAACCCAGGGTCAGAAACTCACATCAATCCAACCAAATATGTTAGCTCTATCTCTGATATTGAGCGCTTTCTAATAAGTACCGCGCATATAATATATAAATAATTATATATATATACTTATATTTATATACACACACTTTTCACACACACACACACACACACACACACATATATATATATATATATATATATATATATATATACTGAGTTACATACATACATGCTCAGTATAGTAGTGTCAGTTGGGCACCGTCTGTGAGAAAAAGAGCACCATGATGCAATTCACTCTACCAGAAATTTGGAAATGACATGCTGTACAGCTTAGCATTCGCACCGGAAGCTCCAATACGAACATTTGAGAGCGTTTGGGTGTCAAACTGAGAAAAGTGAAGAGGATTTGGAAAGATTTGAATGCGTCTACTGGTGATTACGAAATTGTTTGGAGTGATCGCTAGTGATAGCGATGTTATGCCTCCATTCATCTTTCCACATGGCTTCAGACTCGACACGGAGGCCTACATCAAGTGCCTTGGGGAACTAGTGATGCTCTGGGTCAAGAGGGTGGCTGCTGGAAGAACCTGTGTCTGACAACAGGATTCTGCACCATTCCATACGAGCAGAAGAAACCAGTCATAGCTGTCAGACAATTTCTGTGGCCACATTACCCCTTACATACGGTCACGTAACTCCGCAGACTGCAAACTCCTTGATTATTGTGTGTGGGGCGCAGTTAGAGCGAGAAAACACCAAAACTCCTTGTAACATCAAACATGAACTGAAGGCAAAGATTATGGCTGCATTCACAAACTTAAACAAGGAGACATTCTAGAAGAGTTATGGAAATTTTCCGAAGTCTGGAGGCCGTGGTTGAAGCCAGTGGCGATTTTATTGAATAAATTTACTCTTTAGTATTTCATATATATATATATATATATATATATATATATATATATATATATATATATAATTGTGTATTTGGGCAGCAAACCCTTTTTTATACAAGTTTCATTAAAAACGACTGATACAAACACAAGAAAAATTAAATAAAAAACTTGTCAGTGATTTTTAACGAAACTTATATATACCCATATATATATATATATATATATATACATATATATATATATATATATATATATATATATATATATATATATATATATATGGGAATAGGTTATTGTTGTTCCAACGAGAGAAAAGTGTATATTTGAAAAAGAAG
Source organism: Acanthosepion lycidas (assembly GCA_963932145.1). Taxonomy (NCBI): domain Eukaryota; kingdom Metazoa; phylum Mollusca; class Cephalopoda; order Sepiida; family Sepiidae; genus Acanthosepion; species Acanthosepion lycidas. The sequence continues at coordinate 52,386,630 of OZ010577.1, read as the reverse complement.
ATAAACCGCAATATATATTAATGAGACGCACACACACGCACGCGCGCACACCAACACACGTCCATGCGCACACACACACACATAACGTTTTTGGTTGAAATGTGGATTTTTATTTTAAAATATATATTATGGAAAATAGAGAATAATATACATTTTGAAATAAAAAATAAACATTTCAACCAAAAATGTTTGCGGGTTATCTTCTTTTAATATATATATATATATATATATATATATATATATATATATATATATATATATATATATATATATATAGTGGGGCATCTCGAGGCGCTGTAATAGCTAGCGAGCTTTTCTCGCTAAACAATTACGATTAATTAATGAGTTCGATCCTCACATATTTTCGGCCTTGTGCCACATTCGAGCTACGCTCGGAAAATCGCTATATATATATGGTGGCGCCAGGGATAATATCACCCCTGGTCAGCGGCTGATGAAGACAGGGTATCGTACGTGCTAACACACGTTGTATGTTAATATATATATATATATATATATATATATATATATATATGAAGAAAAATATACGGAAAAAACAAACAAAAATCCTTATATGCAATTATGCTGTTTTAATGTTAATATAATGTCAACGTCGGACGTTTCGGTCTAATAAACCATCTTCAGGACATATTCATAAAATATAATTTTCAGGACATATTCATAAAATATAATTAACATTATCAATTCAACATGACAAAGACGATATATATATATATATATACATATCTATATATATATATATATATATATATATATATATATATATATATATATATATACTTAAATACGAGTATGCATAAAAAATAAGGTTTAATGATAAATAACACACACACACACACACACACATATATATATATATATATATAATTATTATTATTTATATAAGTATCCATTAAAAATAACGTTTAAGTGATAACATACATACATATATATATATATATATATATATATATATATATATATATATATATATATATTTGGTTAGATAGATGTGAGTTTGTGACCCTGGGTTTCACGCTTTAGCGATCGTAAGACAATCTGACGATCGCTAAAGCGTGAAACCCATGGTCACAAACTCACATCTATCCAACCAAATATGTTAGCTCTATCTCTGATATTGAGCGCTTTCTAATAAGTACCGCACATATAATATATAAATAATTATATATATATATATTTATTTATATTTATATACACACACTTTTCAAATATATATATATATATATATATATATATATATATATATATATATTTTATATTTATCCCTTAAATTTTATTTTTAATGTATACCCATACATATTTGGATAGACGCTTCATTTTAATTTTTAAACAGTATATTTATTATCGTCTACTGGTCTGAATATTTGAGAAATCTTATTAAAGAAAAATATGAACCCCTCGGCAAGATTCGAACCTGCATCCCTCTTTTGCAAAGAGAAACTATTGTTCCAACGTGCTTTTACAGTTTCTCCTGCTCAGGGGAACGCAGATTTGAATTTTGTCGAATGTCATATAGTTTTCTTATTAAAGATTTCTATTTAAAGATTGTTCTTATTAAAGATTTCTCGCATATTCAGGCCCGTAGACGATAATATGTAAACTGTTTAAAAATAAAAATGGTACGTCTACTTTAAGTGATTACAATCTGATGGATTAATAAATTTAAAACATCCATTATTTCTTTAATATATATATATATATATATATATATATATATATATATATATATATATATATATATATATATATATATATATATATATATATTCTCGCTGTACCAGAGCGACACGTCTGATAATAGACGTCCTTTTTGCCATTGCTCGTAACCAGTGCAAACGTGTCGTCAAAGAAGGAAGTTTCTATTTGCTGGTAGAATGAAACAACATATAGCATTTTGTAAGTTCGCTTCTAGAGATTATTCGTGGCTCTGCAAGAATGTGCTGAACAACTGTAAATCCTCATTCCCTCTTGTATTCAATCAATTCGAAGTCCTGATATCTACAGTAGATAATGATGAATGCTCTGATCGGAAATTCTTTTCCAACTCAACACTCGACTCATTTGGAGTACCCACACCTGATTTCACTCCTAGAACAGAGGCTGGGTGATAAGCACATAACCCCGTCACTGGTCTCGGACATCATTTTTAAATTAGATTCCCATAAGGCCAGCGGAGCCGAGAAGATCACAACTGACGTCCTAAAGAAATTTGCTCCCGAGCTGGCTCCAGTTCTCTTCAAATTCTGCAACTGTTGTCTCGCTGATTCCTGCTTTCCAGCTTGCTGGATGTCCTCCTCTGCAGCTCCTGTTTTTAAGAACTCTATAGAACTATCTGAACTATCTAACTGTTGCCCTATTAGTCTCCTACCGCTTTTCAGCAAAATATTAGAGGTTTTAATCAATGCTGAAATAGTTAAGCATCTTACCTCTCACGATCTACTCTATGATAAACAATATGGCTTCCGTTCTGCCAGGTCTACCGCTGATGTGCTAACGGCCATCACTGAATATGTATATCAAGCTCTTGATAATAACAGTGAAGTTCGAACTGCAGCTCTAGATATCTCGAAGGCGTTTGACTGGGTTTGGCACACTAGTATTTTGCATAAGTTCCATGGCTACAGTATTACAGGACGATTGTTTGATTTAAACCAATCACTCCTATCAAATCGTGAAATGAAAGTCGTTTTAAACAGGCTCGCTTCCAGATCCTTTCACACGAACGTGGGTGTTCCCAAGACTCTATCCTGGGTCCTACACTGTATCTGATCTTCATCAATGATCTTCCTGATGTCATCAATTCCCAGGTAGGCATTTATGAAAAGGGCACTACCATTTACTCCTGTCTCAGTAGCAAATCCGTCAGAGCTGACAAAGTTAACCTGGCCGTTGCTCTTAAAAATGACCTCCAATCGGAGGCAGAAATGACTTGTAAATTTTAATGCCTCCAACTAAACTGCTCTCATTTAACCACCATAGAGAAACTTTCCTGCCCTCCATCAGCATGGCTGATACTAGACTCCTGGAGGGCGACACACTGCGCCTTCTTGGCCACACGTTTTCAACTGACTTGAAGTGGAATAACTACACTGAACCAATAGCTGCATCTACTGCAAGTAAAGTTGAGTCACTGTGTCGTGCCAGAAGAATCAAGAGAGTTATAATCTAAGGCAAGGCTGGAGCAAGAGTCCCATACGATCTCACCGAATCTATGATACGGGCTCTGGAATCAATGATATGAGGTCCTCATTCTACTCCATCTGAATTTTCATAAGGTAGTATTCATATAAAATACAAATTTTATTTTAATCTAATTATGTACAATAATGGATCATATGCAATATAGGTAAACAATTCAACCATAAAAATTGAAAATAAATGCAATGCACCTAAATACAATTAGAGACATGTCATAGTAGATCATTCCATCTTAAATAAATCAAAAAGGTTTTAATGAGTTTTTTAACGTCAACTTCAGATTTTTCTTGTTAAAAAGTTGAATAATTTGAACACATTAAACATTATGTGTAAAAAAAATAGTAAATTTTATTATAGCGTTTTTTCGCGACTGATCATAAGCCAAAAAAATTAACGGATTTGGACGAAAAAAAAACAACCCAGAATTACGTCAAAATTCGGGAAAATCTTTCATCCTTTAATGCTAATAGTCAGTTGTGCTTAGTTCAATGTATATAAATGTAGATAGAAAAAAAAAACAAAGATCAAATGATGATAAGATAGTGAGGGTCACAAAGCAGTATCCAGGGATCCTAATCCGCCTCCCCCTAAGAGAGAGGGTTCAGGAAGTTTGAGCGTAATATGCACCGACCCCGATCAATATATATATATATATATATATATATATATATTAAAAAAAAGTGCTGAATACAATTTCAAAAAAACTAAAGTATAGAGCCGTTTAAGACATAAAATAATTGAAACACTAACCTTCCTGCTACTGTGGTCTCTACCAGTCAGGTATGCTAAGGTTGGTGTTCTAATTTTATGTCACCCCCCACACACACAAAGACACACACACACACACATATATATATATATATATATATATATATATATATCTACAGACTAAGTACTGAGTTCTTTTTAAAATCTATTGTTTTTGCTGATCTGTATGCATCATGCCCGTAGCGTTATATGGCAATGGATATTGAAAGAAAACAGACGAAAATCCAGATGCGGGTCAACAATTGACGACGTGCAGAAATGTCAAACATATTTTAAAATTTCTTTTAACATTGAATATTTGTATATTATGTTGATAAACTGTAAATGTACATAAGCCATTGCTCAAATACGCGACTTTGAAAATTTTATTGAAAGAATTTCCAAAATCAGATGCCAAATGAACTCTTACAGTTTGTTCCTTCGTTTGTGTCTAAAGTGTTTATTGTTATTCACTTGTTTTTGTGAACTGTGTGTGGTGACTTTTTTCAAGTTATTTCTAATGGTTAAATGTCTGTCTATTTGTGAAGTCATAACAGTGTCAAGAACATCAACATGTAAAATACTCATCAGACGTTATATATAAATGCTCACTCGAATTACAGCCGCGCTCAACAACGCGAAGGCTTCGTATAATTGCTCCTACTAGAATTCAAAATAAATAACACAAAAAAATTACATCCAAAACAGTCAAAACATGAAGAGAAATTGCTAAAACCTAAATAACACTCACTTGGAAATGACTAAAGAAGTGGCCGAATGTGCTTGGGACAATGGACAATATGGACCATTTTTGCACTTTCCACCAATATATATATATATATATATATATATATATATATATATATATATATATATATATATATATATATATATTGGTGTAAATAAAAAGTGCTTAATGCAAAATTAATAAATATACATAATACCCTATGCTGATATTACGACTCGATGTTTCATGCACTATGGAATAGTCGTACTCCGAGTCGTACTGTCGGCGTGGGATATTTTTTATTAATATATATATATATATGTATATATATATATATATTGTACGTTGAGTGCTGGTGTTAATAAAATAGTACTCAATGTAATATAACAGACCTATTAATTATATATTATTGGATATGGATTCCTGTCAATTCAACACCTGAAGATTGCGTTGTGCATGAAACACTAAGTCGTGCTTCCGGTAAGGAAAAATGCATATTTATTAATATATATATATATATATATATATATATATATATATATATATGTGTGTGTGTGTGTGTGTGCGCGCGCGCGCACGCGCGTGTGTGTGTGTGTCTGCGTCTGTACGATGAAAAGTGTAAAATTATTCGCATTCTTGTCGAAAGATATGTTATGGCGGATATGTAAAGTATGGATAATTTTGACTTACTCTCGTATATATATATATATATGTGTGTGTGTGTGTATGTAACAGAATTCGATGACACCTGTCAAAATGCGCAAAATTCGTAGAATTTAACAAAGTTTTAAGGCCAGTAGAATTTTTTGCAAAATGTGTTCAGTAGATAGCTGGACTAACAATAGTCTATAAATGAACAAATAAATTAACAACACTCATCAAAACTAATAGTAAATTAACAATGCTCAACAGAACCTCTGACCCCGATTTAAAAAAATTACTTTATAAAACAATAAACGCTGCCAAACGAGTATGTGGTAATAATGGTGTTAAAAGAAAAAACGTCTTTTCGACATACACCTTTTTTTGCGGGTACGTTTGTTAAACTCTGCCAAAAAAAACACTAACTCAGTGCGAAATTGAAACAGAGACTTTATTTACACCGTGAAAAGATTAAGGATGTAGAGACTTGTTCATATTAGGTTGGTGCAAAAATAATGTCGGTTTTTGACGTATTTTTTAACGTCAAAAACCGACATTATTTTTGAACCAACCTAATAATATTCTTTTCTGGGTGGCTAAAAATTAAGCTTGGTAGAGAGAATCTCATATAAGAAAGTGGCAATTTACATTAGATGCTAAAGTTAAAAAAAAAGTTTCTTTGCAGAGATTGACAGTGAACTTCTAGAGGTGTTGTTAAATTTTTTTACCCTTTCATGGTTGATAGTTCAATCGAGCATCTGGTGTTGAATGAGTTGACAAGTGAGTGTCATTTTTTATAAACTTGTAGAAGTTTGTACAGACTGGAAGAATTATAGTTGCAGCATGCGAGTTGTCTTAAGGACAACTTAGACTTTTATTTTTTCGCATGTCCAAATATTGTCTGTATGAAGTTTTCAAATGTTGCCGGGGGTATTTTGCTGGTTAGGTGGTATCTCAGATTCCAGCGTTTTCTTCTTCTCGCTGTAGAAATATGTCCTGATTATCCACTGATTATGAATGAACGGTGATTAAACCAGATGATCGTTTCTCTTATATTTGTGCCGGTAATTTCTCAAGTCCTCTTTTAAAATTGTCGCGTGTTTCAAATTCGGTTTCTCTGATGGTTTGTAAATAATTCAGAGGAGTTCTTTTTTTTTCTTTGCAAGAAATTTCTTTTCTATTAAGCTGAAATAGGCATGATGGTGGCATAATCAGGCTCAGAAACAAAATGTCCTGTCCAAACATTTCATTGGTTGTAATTTTTTCTCTATGTAAGAAAAAAGGAGCAGGAAGTCGTGTATGTTAGGAGATTTCTAATAATGCCGCTAGATGGCCGTATATAAAAAAAAAAAAAAAAAAAAAAAGGACACAAACTACCAGTCTCTTTAATTTTTCTCTTTACTCACAGGATGCCGTAATGGCAAGACTTTTTAATCCCAATAGATTCACGTATCATATTGCATACAACACAATACTGTAGAGGACCGTATCGGCGATGCTGAGTAGAAGTAGTAGAACACACGTGAGTTAAGATTTTCCTGCTAGCCGGTCCAATTACATGAGAAAGTTGGACTTTAATTAAGTCCAAAGAAGGCAAAGAAAAACAAACACAAGACCGATAAATATATGTAAACAAATATATGTATTAATAACAAGAAAGGTTACAAGTTACATGGACAGTTACATGGACAGAGTGCGTGTGGTGAATATTATGTGTGTGTTGTGGTGAGTGTTCGTACGTACGTGTATTGTTCTTAGCGTGTTCCCAGCATTTGGGAAACGCTGTATCTGTGAGCGTTCACATCTGCGAAATGGTATAAGGCCGAACCCTGAGGGAAAAAGATTTACCTCAAGGTGGCGGTCCAAAGGCCTGAGGGAAAAAGAGGAAGAGGCGAAGGGTCAGAGAGTATTTATAGCCTCACAATCTTAACTCACGCGTGTTCTTCTACTTCTACTTAACATCGCCGCCATAGTCCTCTACAAATGTAAATAAATAGTAAATAAAAGTTCAGAGTTTTAGGCAGAGACGTTAGAAGTACAGTGTTGAAGTAGACTTGGTCTGGAAATTCAACCTTAAGCAGGAAACAAGAGATAAACCTCTACTCTTCCTCAAAAGAAACGGGAGGAGCTAGTAGGAATTTGGCTTTAGTTTGTAACAAACAGAAGTGAATACTGTCATACCTGAATTACAAGTTAAAAAATAAAATCCTTTTTACCTTTAAATACTGTCGGGAACAGGTGCAACAACTTCTAATGAATGCCTTTAAGTATTGCTAAAGCAAGAATTTGAGTAACTTTCGAAATAAAATGAATTCAACATTTTCAAAAAAAATTAATTCAACACATACGTGAACTTTTAATGATATATTCATACATGAAACAGTAAAATTCCAGGAGAGAGAAATATTTATTTGTATGTATACTGGTAAATCCAATAAAAAATAGAAAGAAAAACATTTCTGTGCTTAGATGTAGTGTGTAAGAGTGTGTGATGCACTACGTGGTTTAGTTGAAATTAAGTAGTCAGTTTGTCTGGAGAAAGAGATCTCCCCCGGCATAGACTTGCATTCTGGAGCTAAAAGGAGAAGAGAGAGAGTAAGTACTTTTATACCACTGATTGCCATACAGACAAGGTGAGGTAATCCCACAATACTCAGAAATCAGATCACAGGAAGTGTGTAATGTTCCCGTCTAAAAACAAATGCATACAAATTTCAAACTATTCCAGCCAATCAGAAAAGTTCAGGTAACACTTTCCGACCGATGAGAATATACAATTGTTCATTTAAGAAAACTTTCTCTGGATCCTATTTTGGAAGCTAAAATGGCATCAGAAAAAAATACAGTTCATTCGCGTATGTTGAAGTCCTCAGGAATCCACGTCACTGAACAGAAAATTCACATTCCACAGAACATTACAAGCATGTGCCGTGTAAGTGTATTTTCAAAACACATCATTATCACGAAGAAAGAACTTTACTCATTCAGAGACACTTTAAATTAATAGACAATTCAGAAACAGACATTCTATTAATTGGAGACACATTGAAACATTGACTCTTTAATCACAACACTCACTTCTTCGAAATTGTAAAGAAAATAATGTTATTTAAGCTTATGTACTATTTGAATATGCCACAAGTTCTTTTGTTTTTTTTTTAAATCATTTTACCTGAAGCAAGATGATAATGTCACTAGGATGCAAAGGGTTACTGGAAGTGAAAGAGAACGAGTAAACTTTAGTGAGAAGAAATGTCAATAAAAGAACAGGATTGAGGAATGTAGAAGATGGCGATTGGCATTTTATTTAATTTTTTGAAGATTTTATGTGGCAGTGAAGCAAGAAATCAGATGAGAAATCCACAGACGAGAAAATAAATTATTATGTATTTAGTTAATTCAACAATAAAACAGTGACACTTGTTGCCAATCAGGTAGCACACTTAAATTTATGCAGTCGCAAATAGGAAAGTTCATCAGAACGGTTATCATGAAAATATTTATAGAAAAGACAGGGGAAGCAATATCACGTCGGTAAGAATATGACTGAAGTCGAAATGCCAGGTCAGGTCATTACAGACTTTGAATTTTGTCAAGAATCTCTTGAGAAATATAGTATTAGCGCCAAACCATATCTGGCAGCAATATTCAAGTGACGAAGGGTAGACTTATAAGTGTTTAAGATGCAGTCTGACGAAATAAATTACCTGGCACGATACAGTGAACCAACATTGCTTAGCGGAGACTTAGCAATTGATTCAATATAATCACTCCAGTTCATTCCAGTGGAAAATGTGAGCCCAAGAGATTATCATAAGCCATACTGATGGTAGGCAGAAAAGATTCTCTATGGTGATTAAATGAAAGCAGTTTTGTTTTAGAGGCGTTAAAATTTGCAAGCCATTCCTTGGCCCAGTTAACCACTGGAGGTAATTTTTGAGAGCAGTTGCCAGTTTAACTTTGTCGGACTTGCTACTAAGACAGGAGTAAATAACTGCATAATCAGTAAAAAAAAATATCTAGATGGTCGACATCGGGAAGATTGTTGAAGATAATAAACATCATAGGTCCAAGGATATAGCCCCGGGACCCCCCCCATTAATTTGAAATGGTGGAAAAGCAATTCCGTTCAATATGACCTTCTGTTATGGTCCGGTTCCTTGTACCACGGTGATAGACCAAGGTAGAACCAATAAAGAAGAACGCGAACACAGGTATGGAATAACACAGATATATTACAAACAGGAATATATACAGAGAAGTACAAGTGTTAGTATGAACAATCAGGTTTAGTAGAGAGAACAATGTAGTCTCGACCAATATCACTATTCCAATGTCTTGCAGTAATTGTCTGAACGCGACTGTTTCGGACTGCCTCTGACTCGACTCTTGGGTCGACTTGAGCTACTGACTCGACTCTTGACTACTGACGATATTCAGTCATCCCCTCACGAGGGCGTCATGTGGCACAAGGCCTTTTTAACGTGGGATCTCCGAGCCCGTGGGCCCGGCCAAAAATATGCCCATTGAACCCGAATAAACGGGTTCAGGGTCGGTTTACCTCCCCGAAAGAGAATCCGCCCTTCGGCGTAGCCTCCTTCGGGTTCCTACCGCCCGAAGGCAGAGAGTTCAACCGATCAGCCGGTCGACCGAGATCGACTTGAACGACTGATTCCTTGCCTGCTCCTGAGGCGCAGTATTTATTAAGTATGGAATAGTCCATTATTATTATTATGGGTAAGATTCCATAACACCTTCATTACACAAGTTTTTAGGAATGACTGGATCAAGAAAATATTCATCTAGAGGCAGCTTGTGATTATGGAGAAGGCCAGCATGCCAAACACTGTCACATGCCTGTGAGATATCTAAATCCACAGTCCGAGCTTTGTCGTTCTTATCATCCTGATAGATGAATTCTAGTTTTGAGCTCATCTGAAAGTCTTTATCTTTGTATATATATCTGCGTGTATGTATGTGTGTGTGTGCCTTTAAGCACACAATAAAAAGGACTGTAAAATTGAAAGAGAAAGACATTGTTCATTTACAAGAATTTTTTTATGAGAATATGAAAATGTTTGATCAAAATATTCTCTTGAGTACCTACAGAAAGTACAGACTTACAATAATAGCTGAAGTTTTGAAGGCCCTCAGTAGAGAATGTCAGCAAAGAA
>OZ010577.1:52353621-52371121 GCA_963932145.1 Acanthosepion lycidas | reverse complement strand
AAGAAACCGGATGCAAATGAATGCGAACTCTATTGGTTAATCAACTTAATGAGCAACAAAACCAAGCTAATAATCCAAATCCTGTTGAACATAGCACTACCCAAGAAACCGGATGCAAATGAATGCGAACTCTATTGGTTAATCAACTTAATGAGCAACAAAACCAAGCTAATAATCCAAATCCTGTTGAACATAGCACTACCCAAGAAACCGGATGCAAATGAATGCGAACTCTATTGGTTAATCAACTTAATGAGCAACAAAACCAAGCTAATAATCCAAATCCTGTTGAACATAGCACTACCCAAGAAACCGGATTCAAATGAATGTAAACTCTATTCGTCAATCAACTTAATGAGCAACAAAACCAAGCTAATAATCCAAATCCTGTTGAACATAGCACTACCCAAGAAACCGGATGCAAATGAATGCGAACTCTATTGGTTAATCAACTTAATGAGCAACAAAACCAAGCTAATAATCCAAATCCTGTTGAACATAGCACTACCCAAGAAACCGGGTGCAAATGAATGCGAACTCTATTGGTTAATCAACTTAATGAGCAACAAAACCAAGCTAATAATCCAAATCCTGTTGAACATAGCACTACCCAAGAAACCGGATGCAAATGAATGCGAACTCTATTGGTTAATCAACTTAATGAGCAACAAAACCAAGCTAATAATCCAAATCCTGTTGAACATAGCACTACCCAAGAAACCGGATGCAAATGAATGCGAACTCTATTGGTTAATCAACTTAATGAGCAACAAAACCAAGCTAATAATCCAAATCCTGTTGAACATAGCACTACCCAAGAAACCGGGTGCAAATGAATGCGAACTCTATTGGTTAATCAACTTAATGAGCAACAAAACCAAGCTAATAATCCAAATCCTGTTGAACATAGCACTACCCAAGAAACCGGGTGCAAATGAATGCGAACTCTATTGGTTAATCAACTTAATGAGCAACAAAACCAAGCTAATAATCCAAATCCTGTTGAACATAGCACTACCCAAGAAACCGGATGCAAATGAATGCGAACTCTATTGGTTAATCAACTTAATGAGCAACAAAACCAAGCTAATAATCCAAATTCTGTTGAACATAGCACTACCCAATAAACCGGATTCAAATGAATGTAAACTCTATTCGTTAATCAAATTAATGAGCAACAAAACCAAGCTAATAATCCAAATCCTGTTGAACATAGCACTACCCAAGAAACCGGATGCAAGTGAATGCGAACTCTATTGGTTAATCAACTTAATGAGCAACAAAACCAAGCTAATAATCCAAATCCTGTTGAACATAGCACTACCCAAGAAACCGGGTGCAAATGAATGCGAACTCTATTGGTTAATCAACTTAATGAGCCACAAAACCAAGCTAATAATCCAAATCCTGTTGAATATCGCGCTACCCAAGAAACCGGATTCAAATGAATGCGAACTCTATTGTTTAATCAACTTAATGAGCCACAAAACCAAGCTAATAATCCAAATCCTGTTGAACATAGCACTACCCAAGAAACCGGGTGCAAATGAATGCGAACTCTATTGTTTAATAAACTTAATGAGCCACAAAACCAAGCTAATAATCCAAATCCTGTTGAATATCGCACTACCCAAGAAACCGGATTCAAATGAATGCGAACTCTATTGTTTAATCAACTTAATGAGCCACAAAACCAAGCTAATAATCCAAATCCTGTTGAATATAGCACTACCCAAGAAACCGGATGCAAATGAATGCGAACTCTATTGGTTAATCAACTTAATGAGCCACAAAACCAAGCTAATAATCCAAATACTATTGAACTTAGCACTACCCAAGAAACCGAATGCAAATGAAAGCGAACTCTATTGGGTAATCAACTTAATGAGCCAGAAAAGGAAGCTATTAATCCAAATCCTGTTGAACATAGCACTACCCAAGAAACCGGATGCAAATGAATGCGAACTCTATTGGTTAATCAACTTAATGAGCCACAAAACCAAGCTAATAATCCAAATCCTGTTGAACATAGCACTACCCAAGAAACCGGGTGCAAATGAATGCGAAATCTATTGGTTAATGATCTTAATGGGCCACAAAACCAAGCTAATAATCCAAATCCTGTTGAACATAGCACTACCCAAGAAACCGGATTCAAATGAATGCGAACTCTATTGTTTAATCAACTTAATGAGCCACAAAACCATGCTAATAATCCAAATCCTGTTGAATATAGCACTACCCAAGAAACCGGATGCAAATGAATGCGAACTCTATTGGTTAATCAACTTAATGAGCCACAAAACCAAGCTAATAATCCAAATCCTGTTGAATATAGCACTACCCAAGAAACCGGATTCAAATGAATGTAAACTCTATTCGTTAATCAACTTAATGAGCAACAAAACCAAGCTAATAATCCAAATCTTGTTGAATATAGCACTACCCAAGAAACCGGATGCAAATGAATGCGAACTCTATTGGTTAATCAACTTAATGAGCAACAAAACCAAGCTAATAAACCAAATCGTGTTGAACATAGCACTACCCAAGAAACCGGCTGCAAATGAATGCGAACTCTATTGGTTAATCATCTTAATGAGCCACAAAACCAAGCTAATAATCCAAATCCTGTTGAACAGAGCGCCAAGCAGAATTAGATTAGAAATAGGACATGAACAATGCAACTTCCTAAAAAAATACTGAAAGAAGAAATGCGATATTTATTTTTAGAATTATATCGGAGAGAGCAATAAAAATGTAGAAATTTGTAATCTTATTTTTTATAAATTACACAAAAGAATTTGATAAAATAGAACACAAAGATATGTTTGAACAGTTAGGAAAACTAAATCTATTTGGGAAGAATTAGAATTATTGAGAACTTATAATGGATAACAGAAAGACATGGACAACAGAAAGAGTACAATCTACTTCAGTCGGTTAAATAAAGGGCACAGTTTGAAATAGCCTGATGGTTATCCTGATCAACAGAACATTGAAGAAGGCCAGGTGGTACAACGGCCGCAACATTGGGATAATAGCAATAAAGATATTAGTTCAAACGTAAATAATGTAAACAATGATAACTTCTCATGTGAGCAATTCAGAAAGATATTAAGGAAAAGAAATCTGTAGAAAGCCATGAGCGACTATATCCTGACATGGCATTAATGAAAGATACACGCATAGAACAAATAGGAAACGTATATCAATCTAACATGTTTCACTTTTATTAAAACTTCGTCAGATATTAAGAGAAAAATACAAAAAAATAAAGCACTGTTAGTTTCAACTATGTTTGGGTCAGTTTTCATTGGTCAGACATGTTTTTTTTTTTTAACATTTCATCCTAAGCAAGGCGGAAGTGTCACTAGCATGCATAAGGTTACAGAGAGTGAAAATAAGAGTAAAGAAGGGTATTTGAGAAAAACACAAAGGCCGGTGATCAAGCACGTATATTAAAATAATGGATCATTCTATGTGCATGTAGGTTTATGAAGGTTTTTTTTTTTTTTTTTACGTGCCCACTTAAACATAAAATCGTCACAAACCTACATACATAAATTATCATTCACGGTTTTAATACATATGACACGTGTCTGACCAATGGGAACTGACCCAAACATAATTGAAACTACCAGTGTTTCTGTCATTTTTTTATTTTTTTGTCTGTTTTCTTTCAATCCCGGGCGAAGCTTTAATAAAAGTTGTTAGGGGAGACAACTCTTCCCCTAACGAATCATTGACTCTTCAGAGAAAAAGGATAGTATCAAACAACAACATGGCTGCTGGAGAATATACCACCTATAGACAACCCAATCCTGCTGTATCCTGGTCGGTGAAAATGAAAACGAATATTGTTTTAAAATATATTCAACTGTGTTTTGTTATATTTTTCTATTCTTAATATTTTAGATTACAACAAAAGTTAAACAAGTTAAATTGATATAAGTCAGTCACTTATGTGTCATGCGTGACACACGCTTAAGCGATCATGTATCTTTCGATACATGACTGTCGAGGCAGATTTTTTCTCGCAGAAGGTTGCCATTTCTTTCTGCGGTAAACCAGTTGCCATCCAAAGCAGTAGAACCCGGTCTGTCCTGCTATTTACCCATAGCTGGGGAGGGAGAAGAATCATACCTTTCCCAAGGGTATTAGCACGTAAATGAATGTAACGGAATCCTCAATCCGAGCCGCTAACCATTGCACTATCATGCCTCCTCATTGATAGATTGATATACATTTCCTATTTGTTCTTTTATTTTATCATCCTGTTGGATTCTGATCCATATTTGATCTGCATTTGATCCTTAACTCGTACTTGCATGGATATCTTCAAACAGAACAATTACAAATGTATGCATTCCTCGAAGGACCAGCCAAACATCCCTTGCACTATTCGCTCAGCGACGTGTTCGCTTGCTCCATCACGTCCTGCAATGACTTGATGACCACCCTACCAAAGTCATCTACCTGTTCGACCTGACATTTGTAAACTAGCGACGACCTTATATGGCAGACCGCACAACCTCTGGAAGGACGTCACCTCCATCAGATTAATCTGGCGCTGGAGGTCTGCCAAGACCGTGAGAGCTGGGGTGACAAGGTGGTTCACGTGGTGGGCTCGACTCCTTCGTGGCATGGGATTTAGCAGCAGCACCAGCAGTGGAAAATAAAAATTGTGAAAAGACATTATGCATCCAGTGCTTCAAGCAACTTTTGGAATGAAAAAATAATAAGCATCAGAAGGATCATGACTCCAGAGAAGAAGTGGAATGAACATTTTTCTTTTGTTATACTACATAAGATTTTTTTTTATCTCCACCTCCCTCACTATCTCTCTATATCTCTCCATCTCTCTCCCCTGCAATCTTCCCCTCTTCAGCTCTCTTCCAGCTCGATCCCTCCCTCTCTTCCTCTCCCTCTCTCGATTCCCCATCTCCCTCTTTTCATCCCCCCTCTCTCTTTCTCTCTCTCTCTCTCTCTCACTCACACTCATTAGCCAGACCGAAATGGATTAAAATAAGGCAGAGTACTTTAGTTCAGCATAATGCAGTTAGGCTAAGTGTCAGATTTATATATTGGTTAGTATGTGCGGCAGCCCAGTGACCCCAAGACTAAAAGAGCCCCAAAGACCCTTTTCTTGGATTCCTGATAAAATCTTTTTAAAAGTAAAGATATAAGGACAGAAAATATTGTTTATTTTCAGATTTAATGGGGGGTCCTTTAAACTAATTTGAAACAATTTATTTATGGGCCATTGGCAAGAGATGTTAAACACTTCTATCTTCCTTCTTTGTTTGTTTCTTTCTTTCATTTTCTTACTGAAACCAAGTAGTGTCTTTTCCACTATTCTATGCGATCAAAACAAAATAGTCCATTCTTTATGAGGTATTAGTAGAAGACATTAAACACTTCTATTTTCTCTTCTTTTTTATTCATTTTCTCACTGAAAATTTTTCTGGGCCTGGCCTGGGTGCATACTCACCGGACTCCCCACATTAAACTGACCTTGTGTCACATCTTGCCATTACAAGGCGGCAAGAAAATACAAATGCTTCTCAGCTTTTTGGTTAAAGATCAAAGTGTAGTATGTATTCTTATCAGTTTAATTTGATTCTCTTTCCACTTCTATCATCATTCTTTCTTTCATTTTCACACTGAAACCAAGTAATGTCTTTTTCTCTCTTTACACGCGATCAAAAAGGAATAGTCGATTATTTATAAGGTACTGGCAGGAGACGTTAAATACTTCTATCTCCCCTTCTTTCTTTCTTTCTTTCTTTCTTTCATTCATTCTTTCTTTCTTTCTTTCATTCATTCATTCATTCATTTTCTCATGAAAATCAAGTAGTTTCTTTCCCCCTGTTTCCACATAATGAAAAACGGAATAATCTATTGTTTATGAGGTACTGGCAGGAGACGTTAAATACTTCTATTTCTCCTTCTTTCTTTTTTCTTTCTTTCTTTCCTTTTCTCATGAAAATTATAGTGTCTTTTCCCTTCTTTCCACGTGATCAAAACGAAATAGTTTCATTGTTTATGAGGTATTGGCAGGAGACGTTAATTACTTCTATCTCCCCTTTCTTTCTTTTTTTCGTTCTTTCTTTTTCTCATGAAAATTAAATAGTGTCTTTTTCCCTCTTTCCACGCGATCAAAGCGGAATAGTCCATTATTCATGAAGTATTGGCAGGAAACGTTAAATACTTCTATCTCCACTTTTTTCTTTCTCTCATTCCTTCTTTCATTTATTTTCTCAATGAAACGTAGTAGTCCGTTACTTATAAGGTATTGGCAGGGCGTAACGGTCGTTCAAACTAACGAATGGAGGGATAATCACAATTATAACAGAATAATATATCTTATATAAAACTAATGCATCCCCTCTCTCTCTCTCTCTCTCTTACTCTCTCTCTCTCTCTCTTTCTCACTCCATTAGTTCAAGATGGAATAGATTAAGGAAGACGACATTATTTTTGTATAATGTAGTTAGCAAGACGAGATATAAGATGGACTTTTGTTTTCATCCTCTTTTGAAAAAAAAAGCCAATCCTATATTTCTCACATTCAGGAAGCTTTGATTTGTCATTCTGCAAATTGAAGCAGAAGACATTTCATCTGTGTTATGGTCCGGTTCCTTGTACCACGGTGATAGTCCAAGGTAGAACCAATAAAGAAGAACACAGGTATGGAATAACACAGATATATTACAAACAGGAATATATACAGAGAAGTAGAAGTGTTAGTATGAACAATCAGGTTTAGTAGAGAGAACAATGTAGTCTCGACCAGTATCTCTATTCCAATGTCTTGTAGTAATTGTCTGAACGCGATTCTATTTCGGACTGCCTCTGACTCGACTCTTGACTCGACTTGAGCTACTGACTCGACTTGAACTACTGACGATATTCAGTCACCCCCCACGAGGGTGTCATGTGGCACAAGGGCTTTTTAACGTGGGCACTCCGAGCCCGTGGGCTCGGCCAAAAATTTGCCCATTGAACCCGTATAAATGGGTTCAGGGCCGGTCTACCTCCCTGAAGGAGACTCCGCCCTTCGGCGTAGCCACCTTCGGGTTCCTCCCGTCCGTAGGAAGAGAGTAAAACCGGACAGTCGGTCAAAACTTGAACTGCTGACGATATTCAGTCACCCCCCACGAGGGTGTCATGTGGCACAAGGCCTTTTTAACGTGGGCATTCCGAGCCCGTGGGCTTGGCCAAAAATATGCCCATTGAAGCCGTTTAAACGGGTTCAGGGTCGGTCTACCTCCCCGAATGAGACTCCGCCCTTCGGCGTAGCCTCCTTCGGGTTCCTCCCGTCCGTAGGAAGAGAGTACAACCGGACAGTCGGTCAAAACTTGAACTGCTGACTCCTTGCCTACTCCTGAGGCGCAGTATTCATTAAGTATGGAATAGTCCATTATTATTATTATGGGTAAGATCCCATAACAATATGTCATAAATTTGTCCCTTTGGTCTCTTCTGAGAGCTTACCAAAATAAATTAATACATATTTATCTTCTTCTTTTATGCGCCATATCTTTTTAGGATATCGGTGATCATAATGCTCCACACCTTCCTCTTGCCCTATATAACACATTGTTATTTTATCATTCCTCCTTGTCATTGTTTTGCTATCCATTCACTCAAACTTGCTAAGGAGGTTACCCACTATTTCTCTTGCTTTCACTATACCCTGTGAGTGTTAACGTCCCCAAGCCATCTTTCCTTATTATGTGTCCCAGAAGTTTCAACTGTTCTTACTGATTGTAAGTATGACTTTCGTTGTTCCTATTTTCCTTAAGACTTTCTCATTGCTCAAATATTCTATCATCCATTCACACGAACAATGATTGACTCGTTTTCTACGGTTTATCAACCCTTTACAAGTTATTTAAAGTCAGAAAATATATTAACATTGTAAGAATTTAAAAAAATAATTGTTTAGTGATACAAGTGTTACTAATTAATCCATAGCTGGGAGGAGAAGAGGTGGATTCATACCATTTCGCAATGGTATTTGCACTTAAGTGAATATAACGACAGTATTGGAAATCTGACTTGAATTAGAACTCGCCTCTCCGATTAACAATTCCGATCCGTTATCCATATCACCACCTGCACATCCAAGCTTACGACACCTGGTATTTCCAAGCGGAAATGAGAGAGAGGGAGAGAAATATAAAGAGAGAAATAGAGAGAGAGAAAGATAGAGAAAGAGAGAAATATAAATTTATTGCCTCTTTTAATAATTATGATAATCCGTAGGATGAATGAAACTGTTATTCAACACGTAGTATATCAAATGTTGGAATCCAAGGGGAGATAACTATCCTCATTACTTGTTCCATGAAATTGTATCTTCTGCAATGGGGTTATTTTATGGCCGATTAAAATATTTTAAAATTTATCAACTTGAAAAAAATTGCTCACTAAAAAAAGAGAAAGGCCTATCTGAGATTTGGTCACTGAAGTTTAAATTTTGTTAGTTTTATAGTACATCTACTCCTGGTTTGTGGGTGAAATCAGTTCGATTGGAGGACTGGAAACAGACTTTACTAATTAACCCATACCTGGAAGTGAAAAGGTGGCTTCATACCTTTCCCAATTGTATCTGCATGTAAGTCAATATAACGGGCCTAACTGGAATTGGAACTCGGCTCTCCGATTAAAAATTGTGCCATTATCCATTACACCACCCAAATATCCAATCTTACAGCACTCGATATTCCTAAGCGGTCACCCATCTAGGTACTGATCAAGCTCGACGTTGCTTAACTTCAGTGATAATACGGGAACTGGTGTTTCAATGTGATGTGGTCGTAAGCCTAAAAACTGTTAGCATAGAATTTATGTGACCGTAAGCCCAATTCACATAAGCTTAAGTATTTTACTGGCTATTTCCCACTGCTTCTCTTGCCTTCAGTATGTCCTTTGAGTATTTGACTCTCCAAACACCCATTTCTCATTATGTGTCCTGGAAATGTCAGCTGTCACTTTCTGACTCTAAGTGTTTTCTTGAATCTAAAAAGAATTATAAATAGAATATTTTACAATGCTACAAATACTAATGACACAAAAATAACGGTTCTCGTTTTCTCTCTAAGGCAGTTGTTCCCAAACGACACAGTGTTCCTCATAGGTACAGCGGAAGAGGATAACAGGTGAGGGAGAATGACTGAAAGACAAAGTTTTAGAAACAGTTTCAAAAAATTCATATACCAAAAATAAATATGATTTCAAAATTTAAAATATTCTTATGAATTACTTGTAATTGCATGCTTGTGTCTCCGTATAAATAATTATAAATAATTATTGACCGAATTTTATCATTGTGATATTTTTGTATTTTTTCAAGTATTAAGAATATAGTAACTAGTTTTCTGCAAATGGGGGGGGATAATGTTCTAACTTTGAAGTTATTTCCTCTCTCTGTTTTTTTTTTTTTCTAATTTTAAATGTACTTTTTATCGCATAAAATTTGGTGCGGCACAAGCAAATTTTAATTCCAAAAATTCTGCCAGAGAGAAAAAATTTGAGAACCACTGGTCTAAGGAGAAGTATTTAAAATGAATGATGATATAAGATAGGACTGATCGTCTCAAGTTTCTCCTTGAAGTCATGTTAGTTTGCTATCATATTTCAGTTACATTCTGACATATTAATGAACAGTTTAGTGCAATTTTGTTTTGTTTTTATTCCTGAACATAGTTGAAAAATCTAGCTGCAACTTGACCTATTTTTATTAGGTTGGTGCAAAAACAATGACGTTTTTTGACGTTAAAAATACACCAAAAAACGTCATTATTTTTGCACCAACCTAATATTAAAAACATTATTTGTAAATAATTTCTGCCAGAATATTTCAGATGAGGAATTATCTTTATAATATGCTTTACTATTTGGTTGCTATACTCCATACTGTTTCGGCCATTGTATTCTCCCGCCTTTTTTGTTTTGTTTTTTGTTAATATACTTGGCAACGTTTGTCTGAATTTTAAACTGAACCTTTTACTATTGTTCTCATTCTACTTTCCATACTTAGGGGATATTTCATATAAGTTAATACTTGTAGTATTAGAGTGCCAAAGAGACTTCCTAATCATTTTATCGAAACAAAACGAACTGACTCAAGGGTATAAAATAAATAATATATTTTATTATTTCGATATTAGATTAGAATGAGTCCTTTGATATTTGATGTAGCAAAAAGTTCGTTTATAAGGCGAATATTGGTTGCAGTCTGGAGAAAGGGCATTTCAGCTTGGTAGTGGGGTAGTTTTGGCGGTCACACCTTGCTTAGTAATAAGTCAGAGTCAATCTACTGTTTTCTTGTTGTTTTTTTGTTTTGTTTTTTTCTCAAACCTAAGAAGAGCAGAAATATAATTAGCATAACCGCTTTACGCGTTACGCATGTCTGGTTTCTTTGGTGTAGCGTTTCCATTCGTTATTCTCGACGTCTCTTTCGCCGCCCTCCTTCCTGAGGTGCCAATAGAAAATGGCTCTATTTTATACGTGTTCAAAAACCTTCGTAAATGTGTAAAATTGTCTAAACTGTGGATAAGTGGTAGGATTTTCTTTACTGGAAACTTTGGAAGAAAACAAACTGAAGGGTAAAAAAATAAATAATATATTTTTATTTATTTTCTTTAGTATTGTTCGTTGATAAGGAAGATATTGATAGTATCTTTGAGAAAGTCCAGTAGTTTTGAAGTCAAACAGTGCAAGGCTAATATTACAAATAGGTCAATGTCAATCTGCTTGGTTCGTGTTTTTCTAGGCCCAGAGCAGGGTAAAAATATCATTAGCAGATGACCTCTTAACTACTTCTTCATGCGCCACGTATGGCTGGTTTCTCCGCGGTAGGGTCTTTTGTTGTCACTCTCGCCGTCCCTTATGCTTATCGCTCAGGGGTGTCAGCTTATATCCTTTTGACCAGGCTCCGAGAATCAGACGCGAACCGTGATTTATTTTTGGTAGATTTGTAGTCATAAATAAGCTGGACCCACAAACGTCCAGCGTTTTGGGGTTGCGTTCAGTCTTTTCTTCTTCCTCTTTTTATTTGACGGTTGCCTTCTTGTTAATTGAGAAAGAAGTTTAGAGAAAGAAAGAAAGAAATGTTTTAAAGGAAAGTGCAAATGACATTTTTATTTTTATTCTTTTTATTTTTGCTTGTCTTTTATTTTTATCGCGACTCACTATATACTCACCACTTTTAATCCACTTTGCATCACTGGTCCAACCCCAGGATTGAACTCACAACTGTTAGGGAACCAGATATGCCTGTTGGTTACAAGCATGGGTCAAGATATCTGGTTCTCTGATAGTTGTGTGTTTATTCCCTGTGTCTGGTACTATTGAAAGATCATATACACTTTTGCAGCAGATTGATTCATATTTTTATTTTTTTTATTTAGAGCCTCATTTATAACCTGGAGATTTCCATTCTAACCTTTTGTTTAGAATAGTCTGGAACATCAAAGATGATGAACGGTAACGAAACAAAATGGCACATATGGGTTGAATGAATCTATGTACAAATATGTAAATAGTGTCTTTGAAATTCACTCAAAAAATGCTATGATTGATTGATTTGTTTTTTATGGATAATCAACCTCTTGCAGGATATTTAAAGCCAGAAAATATTTTTAGATTGAAAGAAGTTTTTGACGATAATAATGATTTACTGATATGAGTCCAATTAATTAACACATAGCTGGGGGCAGAAGAGATGGATTCATATATTTCCCAAGGGTATTTGTGCGTAAATGAATATAACAAACCTGATTGGAATTAGAATTCAGCTCTCTGATTTCCAAGCTGTAATTCATTACACTACTCACAAACATAAGTTTACCTGATATTCCCATGCGGTCACTCATCTAGGTACTGACCAGGCTCAATGTTGCTTATCTTTAGTGCTCATATGAGAACCAGTGTGTCAACAAACAAGTGACACAAAGCTGAATTAGACTGGTGAGTATTAACTGATATGAAATATCCTCTAAGCATAAAAAGCTGATTGAGAATAATTTAACCCTGTGGATTGAATAATGAGTTCACTTGAAAATTTTGAAATGGTTATCAAGTACAATGACAGACACGTGAATATGGGCAAAGGGTACAATATTGTAACATTTGAATGATAACGCATAATAGTAAATAATTTAACTGAATTAAAAAGTAACATTATGAAAACTTTTTCTTTTCCAATTTTAGCTTGTATATATTTTCTATTTGAACATTTTATATAGTTTTCAACATTTCAACGGAAACACATTTCTCTAGAAGAGATAATCATTTTTTCAGGTTTATATCTATCAGTTATGCAATCCTGATCTCAGATATAAAAGAAAGAATATTTTTAACATTAATAAATGAAATGAAAAGTTTAGGAATTAATGAAAAAACATTATCATGTTTTCTTTTAAGTGTTGTATCATAGCTCTCCACAACTTCCTGTTCAACTCTTTATCCTCCCTATTTTGCCCCTGCTTTGCAATTCATTCACACAAACTCATTAGGAAGGTTATTCACTATGTCTTGTGAGTTTTAAATTTTCCAAGCCCTCTTTCTTCATAATGTGTTCCAGAAAATTCTATGGTAAGTCTTATACAAAAAATAGTAATTTAAAATAAATAATAAATAACCTACTCAATGAATTGTGTAGATAAATAGTAGAACAGGGACAAAAAGGGAATGGCAAAGGGTCAAAAGTTACTTAGAGCAACAAAAGACAGGAAGCTGTAGTGAGCCATGATCAGACAGATGTATGTCATCACTAAAAATGAACAGAAGTGGTGCACTCTAAAAAACATGAAGTGTTCTTCAAATAAAAATGCACATTTTGTTGAAACCAGAATCAACTGTGTACAGCTCAACTCAAGGGCCATCAATTATTTATTGTCAAACAAAATATAGTCCAATTTGAATGCCAACCTAGAAATGAGTGTGCAAATGACATTGCCTAATTAGTGTGGCATTTTGGAGAGGGAAGTCTTTATAAAAAAAAAAAAAAAAAAAAATCATTCATTCCCTCAGTTTCTGAGCAGCTATTAACAAGATTCTCCTAAAAACAAAATTTTATGTCTGGGGTCTTGTCAACATGGTGTTAATCATAGCCACCAGTAAATTTATTTGGAAGGGGATCACATTAATATAACACTCTTGTAGTTAACACTCCTAAAAACTTCCAATGGCATCATTTGCTTACACTAAAAGGGACTAAATTCTTCCATAATTTTATAAGTAGAAATATTAAATGTCTGTTTCCATCAAGTATTGATATTTTTTCCTAATCGATTTATTTCAAATGGCCGCTAACCAGATTTTAACATCTCTATATCAAAGGTCATTTTCACTCTTGTGAAATCTAAAATATTTAGTTTAACATGGATTTAATAGCATATAAAATCCCTTTTAAAAAATGGCTCAAGAATCTTATATGTGAAGTTGAGGTTTTTTTGTAGGTTAATTTTTATCCAGACTTTGTACACTTCCACAACTCCTAATGTGTCTAAATCTATAATAATAATAATAATAATGGCTACCCATATCTGAGGATGCCTGCCTGCATAGAGCGGCTAGCCAATCTCTGTTATAGACACCTGTTCAGGCACATACATATTTGTTTAACACAGAGCTCACCCACAACTATGCTGAGCTGACCTTAGTTAATGTTTCTTAGCAAGAGCACATTATCTGATGTGATCAGTAGTCTGAACAAGGCCAGTACACTCAAACCCTCATTCATGATGACTTGTGACTTCATGCTAGCACAATCATCAAATGGCTCCCAAATAGTTTTGTCTACCTAATTTCACTCACGTAGGTCATCTCGTGGTGTGATTTTCAGGCACTTTTCCAATAGTCCTACACACTAGGATTGCCTCCCCCAGACTGATAACATCAAGAAGTCTCCTGACAATTTGACCATGGTGAGATCTGTACCTGGGTCTCATAGTCAGAAAGTGTATATTCAACCACTCAGACATGTGGCCATATATCATCTAAAAATCTACAATAGTATAATATTAAATGTAAAAGGTTTTCTTGAAAGGAATTGACCATAGTCGGGATGATCAAGTCATTGTGAGCAATCCTTTCCTTAGCAGCATAGTAAGTGTTTCGCCAGGGCTACTTACAGTTTTGTATTCAGAGTTTTCATTCTCCTAAACTGGTTACTACCCAAGACTACAGAACCCAGTCTGTCCTGCTATGTTCTGAAAGTCAGAATGATGGATATCAATTGAGGAAAGACCTTTGACCTTACTTCCGCTGCATCAGTGTGTGAGCGGAAATCAAAACTGGTGATAGAATAAACAGGAAATGCATCTGATGACTAAAATAAACAGGATGCACAGGTTTCTTGAGCCTTGAATAAACAGGGTGCACAGGTGTACTGAATGGAAGGAAATGCATGCTTGCATGGGTGCATGCTGGAAGAGGTGTGGCCACATGATGTTGTATAGGCAACATACAGGAAGAAAGCACAGCCACATAAAGTTGCGTGGGTGTCCAAATGTTATAAAACTAGTCCAATTCTTGATCTGAACAGAGAGGCTGGTCAGAGGTTCACTGAAGATTTGTCTCCGTCAATTTCTGTGGGCGCAATCCTAACCTCTGTGATTCTCCCTCACTCTACCTATTCATCACAACTCAAACAATAAAGATATTTATATATTTATATATATATATGTGTCTCCATCGTCTCATTTGAGCCCAGTAGTAATATACAACAAGAATAGGGATGTAGCTCATCACAAGATTTGCCATGGAAAATATTGATAGAATAGTGACAGGCATGTGGTATTTTGTCTGTGGGAAAGGGGTCATAAAGTGGAAAATTCAGTGCGATGGTTAAATTGTCACCATTTTATATTTTTAATTTCACACATGCTTGTTGTTTGTTTTTGATTTTGTCGACTGCACAGTATAGTAGGGTCAGTTGGGCATCATCTGTGAGAAAAAATAGCACCATGATGCAATTCACACTGCCAGGAAAGTTCCAATACAAACATTTCAGAGTGTTTGGGTGTCAATCTGAGGACAGTGCAGAAGATTCGAAAGGAGTTTTAATTGAGTCTAATGGTGATTATGAAGGTAATTGGAATGGTCATTAGTGATGACAATGTTATGCTTCCATTCATCTTCCCACGGGGCCTCATGGAGGCAACATGGGGGCCTGCATCAAATGCCCTGAGGAGATAGATAGTGTTGCTTTGGGTCAAGATAATGGTGGCTGCTGGAAGACCCTACATCTGGCAAAAGGACTCTGCACCATGCCACAGAAGCAGGAGGACCCCGTTATGGCTGTCAGGTAATTTCTGTGACGACATCACCCTATACATCTGGCCACTTATGTCCCCAGATTGAAACCCCCTTGATTATTATGTGTGGGATGAAGCTGAACAAGAGACCAACAAAACTCCTTATAACAGCAAATATGGTAAATGTTGATAAAATTATCTGTTAAAATGTGATGTCAGTGTTATTTTCATTTTTGCAAAATTTAGACAATTTATCCATTGTACCCTGTAATTAATCACTCACAAGGACATTTTTGAACTCTAACAAGACTGGAAAGCGAGGACTGTTCAACTTAGGTGGGAGTACAATATAAATGGTAATTTCCAAACATTTGCTTTAATTTTTTTCTGAATCAATTGAATTAACCCTGTAGACTACATCTATGTGTCATCATATTGATAGAATATCTTATCAGGCACTCCAAAAGTAATTACTGATTTCACTGCTTCCATCACAATCTAATTAAAATGATATCATATAATTTGTACTACCAAGATGTTTAAAACTATACCTCATAACCAGTAGTATCAAGGAGGTTAAAACCATATCTCATAACCAGTTGTACTAAGGGAGGTGGGATAAAAACCATATCTCATAACCAGTTGCACCAAGGAGGTTAAAAACCATATACCCAATTGTACTAAGAGGGGTTAAAACCATATCTCATCACCAGTTGTACCAAGGCAACTAAAACTATATCTCATCACCAGTAGTATCAATGATGTCAAAACCATATCTTGTAACCGGTAGTAACAAGGGGTTAAAAACATATCTCATAACCATGAATTCCAAGGGGGTGGTGTTAAAACTATTTTTTATAATCAGTAGTACCAGGAGCTTAAAACCATATCTCATATTCAGTTTTACCAAGGATGTTAAAAGTATATCTAATAACCAATTGTACTGAGGAGATTAAACCATATCTCATAAACAATAATACCAAAGGGGTTAAACCATATCCCATAACCTGCAGTACCTAGATTCTATGAATTTAAGTGGAGTACTAGATTGGTGGCAATGTCTCATTTTACAGTCAAAATGGCTGCATGTATCTCTAAATTTCTTTTATCACACTTCTCACTTGTAGAACTCTCTTCCAGATTCTTGCTTTCTAGTCAAGTTTGATCTCCAAATATTTAAATGCAATGTCAATCATTATCTTCTGTCTTCTTAATATCTGTTCTTTTACTGTTGATCTCCCTAATAATGTTTGTCTTGTATTCTTTCACACTCACTAAATCGCTGCTTGTTAGTGGCTTTGTTGTCTTGCTTGGGATGAAAAGATTAAAAAAAATATCCACATAAACTGTATTTTTTACCTCTCCATTTTATGTACATAGAACAACAGCATTCATTAATCTGTTACCTTGAGTGGCTCTTAGGGGAAAAATTAATCAATAAAAAAGTATCATTTAATGATCTGAGCTTTTCTGAAAGTTATTTGGAGTTTTCCTCCACCTTAATTTTTAAAGCTCACATTCAATGACAGATGGTGGTCCACTTCTGGGCTTTATTTAAAATGACAAGTCACCAGCATTAAATCATTTAAACCAGTTTTGTGCACTATGGCCAGATTTTGTTT
Organism: Acanthosepion lycidas; assembly: GCA_963932145.1. Taxonomy (NCBI): domain Eukaryota; kingdom Metazoa; phylum Mollusca; class Cephalopoda; order Sepiida; family Sepiidae; genus Acanthosepion; species Acanthosepion lycidas. Next base: position 52,354,224 of record OZ010577.1, on the reverse strand, counting down.
CATTTCCTTCCACTTCCTGGAGGCTTCAACAGTTTTAGCAGCTACAAGGCTCAGTTTAAAATAATACTTCAAAATTTCCATAAATGAAAATATTGTATTATAACATCTGAAACAAAAGCACTGATGAATAGTATTGATAATTACATATATATATATATATATATATATATATATATATATATATATATATATATATATATATATATATATGTATGTATATATAAGATATCACTCATTGAGTGCTGGTGTTAATAAAAGTGGTTGATGTAATATAAGAAGGCTATTAAGTACATATTAATAAATATACATTTTTTTCTTCACTAGTACGACAACTCTGAGTTTCGTGAACAATGCAATCCTTAGGTGCTGAGTAGAGACTGTTACATAATTTAAATTTTAATAAAAATATCTAGTTGACACAATGCTGGTGCAGTCCATAAATTATACAGAAATTACTGGTTTTTTAAAACTATTATATTTAATATATATGGAACTTACATTTTGTATTTAAAATAAATAGGGGATTAATATTTTTTTTAATTTTATATTGAAATAAACTGAAAAAATTGCATATGTCTGACATACGATAAGTAATCAGAAGAA
>OZ010577.1:52211121-52348621 GCA_963932145.1 Acanthosepion lycidas | reverse complement strand
TTCATGGATTATTTCTAAAATTTTGTCATCATTTTTTCAGCATTTTATGGCGATTAGTTGTCCATGATATTCATCCTTGTGAACTGACACTCAGTTAATCCTGAAACAAATGTGCTGCTCAAAATCTTCTTATTGATCAAAAGAATGTTCATAAAATCCTGACAAAAAGTTTAAGGATCTCAACAGATTTGACAAGCTTTACTCAAAATTTGATGCCTGCGTGTTGCTTGAATTGGTTTGGCATCATAGACTGAAGAGTCATTCCAACACAACTTTGCATACTAATTGAAAAGTAGACAACACAAAACTTATTGGTAGACTGACTCAGTTGGCTGGGCACCAATAAGCATTAACTGCTAAACAGTAAAATCACAGCAGTTCCCAGGTTGTATAAGCATTTTAACAAAAACATTTACAGTACAATTCTTATTTACTTATTTCCTGGAAGTCACTTACTTAAAAGAGAAAAGATTATTGCAGACATACACACACACACACACACACACATATAAATGATCTAGGGATGAAAGCACTTTCTATACATTTTCATCTTAGTAAATTGCTTTCTCTTTTAAATAGAATAATATTTATTAAATCAAAATTATGGTTAGACTCATTATGGTGATCAACTAATGTACTGAGTGTGTTTTTTTGTAAAAGATTCCTTTTATGTTCATATAATCTTTTATTTAGATTTCTCAAGGTTTCTTCTATGCATTCATTGTAGCAATTATTACAGGCATTAGAGTAAATTCCTTATTCAGGTTTTAGCATATTATTATGTATTAATGAATTCTTTTATTGCTTTAGAAGTCATTGTAACAAATTTTGTTTTAAGCTTAGACAAATTTTTTTCAATTGTAGTTATGATAGAGTTGGTGCATAGGACAATATACAGGGTGTCCCTGAAAATTTGACCATTTTGCAGTCTAATAATTCTTGCTCAAATAATCTCAAATTAAAAAATAAAAATGGGTAAAAACTGACTAAGAATCTACCAAGATGAAGATGGATTGGGCGTGCCAGTGATAATGACAATGTGCTGTTGAGATGGCCACCATGTTCAGCTTGGAATTTTTTTCTATGGGGCTATGTGAAAAGACAGGTCTAGATGCCCCCTCTTCCTAACAACTGTCTAAGTATTGTAACTACCAATGTAAATACTTCTCAGTCATCTTATAGTACGGATATTAAATAAAATCATGAAAAATTGCTTAGATTTTGGGCTTTGTCTTTTCTATAGGTCACCTTATACATGGAAATATACAATAGTCTCTGTATTATGATTAACTATTAAGCTGAGCTTATATTTTCAACTTAACATCACTGGAATCGACACAATCAAACTATCAAGAAAAGTTTTACTTTATCCTTTGAGGGCTACAATTATGTTCTTTCTTCGATTTTGAAGGCAGAACTACTTAGAGAGAGCAACACTAACAGCAGTTTTATTGCTTTGTTTTTGTATACTTTCAAGGCAAAAACTGAAGCACAAAATAAATTATTGGGTTTATTTGTTGCTTATTTTTTGTTTTTTATTTATTTATTTATGTTTTTTTTTTGTTAAATTAAATCCTTAAATTCTTAAATTGACATCTTGGTCTCAGCAACAAACTCTGGTAATTTTAGCAAATAATACAGATGAACAAGGACATATCAACACACCTCATTCTTTGTTCGTCTTATTGAGGAGAACTTCACTGACTAACACATTCAACTTAATTGCCGATAATTATTAGTTAAAGTTGAGAATAGAACTGGAAGAGGAAATGTTTTTACAAAAAGAACGTACAGTAATAAAATTAAAAAAAAAATAACAAGCTCGAGAAAAAGATTTAAAAAAAGAAAAAAATCTCTAAAATAATTCAAATTGCACAGTGTCTAAATAAAGAAGAGGATTATTGATCCTAAAACTTGAAGCAAGCCGAGAGACATAAGTCAGCTTACAAACAACTTGCTTTTTTTATTTTTAGGCTTACCGATATATATATATATATATATATATATATATATATATATATATATATATATATATATATGTTGACTCTAGTTAGTATCGTCTACATTGCTGAGGCCCACTGACCCAGTGCTATGATGCTAGCATTGGATCATAATCGTCTGTATTCAATTCTTGGAAAGTGAATGCACATTGTTGCTGAGTCCCCAAAAAAGAATGAAATGGCTGTACAGTGCTTTCTGCATTCTGTTGAGGATTCTTGTACTAGACTCAATGAATTATTATGTGAAATACATATATATATATACAGTGTAACCCGGATATAAGAGAGTTGCCGGGACCGGAGAAGAAGTCTATTATATCCTGGTTTCTCTTATATCCGGGTTTGGTCTATTTTGTTTAGGTAAGTATGGCTCTAATTTGGGACCAGATAAAATCTCTCTTATATCCGGGTTTCTCTTATATCTGGGTCTCTTATATCCGGGTTACACTGTGTGTATATATATATATATATATATATATGTGTGTGTGTGTGTGTGCATGTGTGTGCATATGTGTGATAAAATATAGTTTTAAAGTATTAAACGGGTTAAATTGCTGAATATAAAGTGTATGTAAATATATAATTGGACAGTCTGTTTCATGTTTAAATGCAATCTTCAGCCAATGAAGATTTCATTTTAAGCATGAAACAAACTGTCACCAACATTATATGTATATATTTCTAATTTATTTCTTTAAACATTATTTTTTTTAAATCCATTCGTAAAGAATATAAATATAAAGAAAGAATAAATAAAGAATAAATATATATATATACATATGTAGGTAAGCATATAGCCACACACACACACACACACATACATTTGCCAAAAGAATAGTTAATTTAAAAGTTTGCTCAATACAGTTTTCATAAACTGTAAATGTAGGACAAGCACACATGCACACACACCCCCATACACACCCCCCCCCACACACACACATATATATATATATATATATATATATATATATATATATATTTATATATATAAATTTGTGATCAAATAGGGATTGAATATCACAAATTTATATGTACATATATATATATATATAATGCATATTTAATCCCTATTTGATCCCAAATTTATTGTATATATATATATATATATATATATATATATATATATATAATGCATATTTAATCCCTATTTGATCCCAAATTTATACATATATATAAATATGTATATATATAAATTTGGGATCAAATAGGGATTGAATATCCCAAATTATATATATATATATATATATATATATATATATATATATATATATATATATATATATATATAATGCATATTTAATCCCTATTTGATCCCAAATTTATATATATATATATATATATATATATATATATATATATATATATAAATTTGGGATCAAATAGGTATTAAATATGCATTAGAATCTGATAGGATAAGGGACAAATAGGAAACGTTTATAAATTTAATGCAAACAGCCCACATTATTTCATGGAATATTAGCGTTTAAGCCTTTTTATTATATCCTTACTCTGTCCTGGACATTGAGTTCTACCTGGATTCTATCCTCTCAGAATTTTTTATTCAAAAAATAAATTTATATATATATAAAAATTACCAACAGAAACAGATGTTTACCTGTATATATATATATATATATGTGTGTGTGTGTGTGCATATATATATATATCATCAATGCAATCACTCTTGTTAAGAGTATCAATGAGCGTGTGAAAAATTAAAAAATTACAAAACTGTTGATTGTCGGTAGGTATTGAATGCTATTACTCTTAATTTAATAATAATAATAATCATAATAATAATAATAATAATCATAATAATAATAATAATCATAATAATAATAATAATCATAATAATAATAATAATAATATGTGCATGTGTGTGAATAACAAAACAGAATTTTATTTTGCAACAAGTATTTAAACAAAAGCAAAAACTTTGTTAGTTTTTGATAATTTTTACTTTTATTCATAAATACATTTTCCCAACATAAATTCCTTACATTTGCCTAGTCCATGGCTAAGATAGGTTTTCCTTTATTCCTAATGTCCTTTTATAGATATATTTTTAGTTCATTCTGAAATTTTACATGCACACAAACACACACATATATATATATATATAAATTTAAATATATATATAAATTTAATGTATATATATATATATATATATATATATATATAAAAACCGTCATTTTGACGTTAAAAATATGTCAAAAACCGTCATTATTTTTGCACCAACCTAATATAAATATATTTAATGAAATTTTACACACACACCCATATATATATATATATATATATATATATATATAAATTTAGATATATATATAAATTTAATGTATGTATATATATATATATATATATATATATATTTAATGTTTATGTATGTATAAATATATATATATATATATATATATATATATATATATAGGATTTTAAGTGCTTGATATTCTTTAATTAATAATATATATAAATATATATATATATATATATATATATATATATATATATATATATATATATATATATGGTATTTTTAGAAAAGCAAAAATTTTAAGATTTTTAAATTTTAAGATTTTAAAGTTTTTTGATTTATAAAAACCTAACAGAAATTTTATCCTGAATTTTAGTCTCTGGAATATTGCCTATCAAGTATTTTGTAAAGAAAGTTAGAAAATTATTTTTTTGTTTATTTGTATTGAATAACTAAGTATTTTTGAAGTTGTATATTTAATTTTGCATTTGCACATTTATATGATAAAGCCAAAGAGAGATCTATTCACGTGGCATATCTTTTGACTTTTCAGATTTAAACCTTACTTGGCCTTGTTTTTATCCAATGAAATTTCTTCAGCTTCTTTCCAGAGGCACATTCTTTCAAGATTCCCACAACCGATTCACGTAATCTTATATCAGATGTTGAGGCATGTACAGGGCACAATGTAAATTCTATTGCCTCTAAAAAGTCTGAGGTAGCTCAACTTATTTCTTTCTTTCCAAATGCCTACACACTTCAACACACACAGACACACGCATTATCTGCTAAAACCATGATAAATAAAATTAATGTTTATTTGCACATATATAAAAATCTTTGAAGATAGAGATATGGAAGTGGGGGTGTATTTATCTAATGCTTAATAACATCAATTATAAACACAGCCACAAAAAAGTGGCTCTATTTGGAAATTAGAAATATGTCTGCTTTCAGAACATTTATATTGTCTACAATAGCACTTTCATGCCATTTATTATAGCAGTTTAACAAAAATTCTTGAAAATAACAAATATTTTGGCCAAAGGTGTTTGGAACCAACAAATGTTTGAACAATTTTTATGTTCATTAAGTCCGGAATAGAAAATACTTGTAGGCATACAAAAAAAATCATAAGAAAAGCTAAACAAATGTACATTGTCAGTCTTCTTTAACTAAGATCATGGTAATTGTTTGGATAAACTTTACACTGTGGTACCTATACTTTAATAATATATATAATAATATATTTAATAATATATGATAACTGGTATTAATAATAGCAGTTATAAATTGGCAGTTAGGTCTCATCATTTTATAGTTGAATTGGCTAACTGTAACCTTAAGTTCTATGTTAACAGTTTCTTCTATTGCACTTCTTACTTGTGGAGCTCTCTTCAAGCTTCAAGTTAACATTGATCAAATTTAAATTCAATATCAATCGTCATCCACATCTGCTTAATTCTTATCCTTTTATTGTTCTTTCTCCCTAATTAGGTTTTTTTTCCTCATATTCCATAACCCTAAATAACCACTTGTAAAAAAACATATAACAAATGCTCTTATATATATATATATATATATATATATATATATATATATATATATATATATATGTATATGTGTGGGTATATATATATATATATATATATATATATACAGCTCTTATCTTAAATAAAACTTAAAAGAGTCTGTTTGACCAACACAGGGTCTGACCAAAATTCATGTTAAAAAAATAAAAAAATAAAAAAACAAATAAAAACTACAGATAAATTCTCCATCAAGTCATTCATTTCTATAGTTCACTGCTACTAACAAGCAGAAAATATTTTTCTCCTGATGATGGCCATGTTGGCCGAAACTAGTCAAGGAATCTAACTGAAATAATAAAAATGAAAAAATATTAATATACAACCCAGTGTGTCTGAAGATTTTAATTTTTTAATATTTTTTATTGTTCAAAACATATATATACATATATATATATATATATATATATATATATATATATATATATATATATATATATATGTGTGTGTGTGTGTATATATATATGTATATATATATATGTATATATATATATATATATATATATATATATATATATATATATATTTATATATATATATATTACATTATTGATTAAATATATACTAAATTATACATAGAAAATAACATAAAATATAAAATTATATACAAATATATATTAGGTTGGTGCAAAAATAATTTCGTTTTCTAACATATGTTACTATGTGAGAAAACGAAATTATTTTTGCACCAACCTAATATTATTTTATTTTGAATTATATATAATTATATATTATATTAAAATCATATATAATTATATTTTATATATAAAATATATATTATATATTAAAAAATTATATATAAAATTTAAGCATACAACTGTTTCTTATTTACATATTTTATTCATATATTTTATATCAGTAATTATATAATATAATTTTATCTGTCTACCTATCTATCTATCTATCTATATATATATATATATATATTGCATCAAACTTTATTTTTAGTGTAGACACTCAACTTATTTTAAACATTATTTTTTTGTCTACCAGCCTGTATACTCAAGAAAACCTATTGAAGAAGGTTGATTCTCTGCATCCCTCTTTGCAGGAGAAACCAGCATCACATTTGGCATGCATGCCAGTAGACAAAATAAATAGTTTAAAATAAAATGGAATATATAATCAAATACAGGTATCCACTAGAAAAACATTTGATGTAATAAAAATATATCTGATAAAAAATAAAATCCATTAATACTTTAGAAATATATATATATATATATATATATATATATATATATGATAAAGTTTAGTCTTAAGACATACTATATTCATGGGTAAGAGTGCTTGATATAAGAGATAGATCAAATGTAAATATAAAAGTGGACACTGAGGTCAACACCAAGTGGTCACAGTCTGTTTCTTGCTTGAATGAAATCTTTAGGTTTAAACATTGCTAAATAGCTAGCTTCAGAAGCAATGCAGTAGACCCAATCCCAAATCTATTACCCCAACCTACTCCATCTGAATTTTCATAAGGTAGTATTCAAATAAAATACAAATTTTATTGTAACCCAATTATGTACAATAATGGATCATATACAATATAGGTAATTGATTCAATAAGGAAAAATTAAAATAAATACAATGTAACTAAATGTAAATTAGAGTCAATATAAACCACTCCATCTTAAATAAATCAACAATGCTTTTGTAGCAATTTTTAACATCAGCTTCAGATTTTTCTTGTTAAAAAGTTGAAGAATTTAACATTATTAATAAAAATAATGTATTTTATATAATGCTTTTTTAAACTTAGAATGAACAACACAAATTCACAGATTTGGATGAAATAAAAGCACCAGAATCACATCAAAATCTGCAAAAACTTTTCATCCGTTAAGATTAGTTTAATTTATGATGTATATGTAAGTAGAAAACCCCAAAATGTTGATAAGATAGCACAGATCACTAAGGACTGCCTGGGGCCCTCAATCAGGCTTGCTACCTATATATATATATATATATATATATATATATATATATATATTGTTTAAAATTTGCTATTCTTATGGGAGAAGAATGTTCACTACCAGAGATAGAGCATTTATCAATATAGACTGTGCAGACACAGATTTCGGAAACATGGTCTGGAGATCGCTTGAGGCATGAAACCATCTCTGATAATGAAGTGTTGATTACTATGTTTGTATCTATCTATTTGTCAATCTATCTAAATATCTGTATAATAAACATATATAAGCATATGAGTGTAAAAATGCTGTTATAACTAAAAATATATCTGTAAAAAGAGTAATGTAGTAACAACTCTGAGTAGAAGCTTATGAAACTTTATTTGACTCATTCTCTCTATTTACCAACCTCCCCCACAAGGCAAGATGTGGCACAAGGCCAGTTTTTAACGTGGAGCATTCCAAGCCTGTAGGCTCAGTCAAAAATTGCTCATAGACCCTGTATTTACGGGGGTCAGGTTTCTCTACCTCCCCAAACGAGACTCTGGTGTACGGAATGATGCGTCCGCAGAAATTGTCTGACAGCCATGACTAGGTTCTGCTTATGTGACATGGTGCAGAGTCCTGTTGCCAGACATAGGGTCTCCCTGCATCCACCCTCTTGACCCATAGCAGCACTACCTTCTCAAGGCACTTGATGCAGGCTTCCATGCTGAGTCTGAGGACCTGTGGGAAAATGAATGGAGGCACTCCAAACACTCCAAACACCTTTGTAATCATTATTAGACTCAACCAAAACTCTTTCTGAATCCTCTGCATTGTCCCCAGATTTACACTCAAATGTTCATATTGAAGTTTTTGGCATGAATGCCAAGCAGTACAGCATGTCATTTCCAAATTTCTGGCAGAGTGAATTGTGTAAGGTTATTTTTTTACGCACAGACAGTGCCCAACTGACCCCACTATACTCTGCAGTGAATAAAATCAGAAACAAACAACATGCATGCACAAAATTAAAAATATAAAATGGCAATAATTTACCCATTACACCATGTATTTATACACAGAAATAAAAATGCTGTTAGTTTTTTAAAATATTTAATATTAAAAACACTTATAAATATACGTCAGGCTAACTGCAAATGCATTAGTCATACATAGAAATTAGTTCAACCACAACTTTGATGTAAAGAATGCCACACTTATTCTTGTGAGAGGTATTATCACATCTTACCAAAATATGAATCTTGCACCCCAGATTTTTTCAAATATCTCCTATCCTAAAAGAAATACACTTTTCACATGTCAACATACATTAGTATAAAATTTTTTAAAATTAAAATAAAACAATTAAATTCAAAAACCCTTCTATTATTTAAAAAATATAGTACAATTTCTTAAACAAAAATATTTTAAATAATAATCATATTATAAAAAAAATTCAACAATACCATCATTTAATCACTTTTGTTTAATAGAGATTAAATTACACCACTTAGCGTCCTCCATATTTTACTTTGACTTTCAGTTAATATGAAATATATTTATGAGCATTCTTCATTTAAAAAATTTTGAAAAACTACTTTTACTTATGCTTACAAATACTTGTTGCAAAATAAAATCATTGCATTTGTCTTGATAAAGTACATCAGAGGACAAAATGAGTTGGCTAAGATAAGTTTTCTTTTTTTTTTTGTTCTTATTGAATTTCAAAAGGAACTCTTTATTTAATCCACAGAAGTAGATTCTTCTTTTTTATTTGCTCATATAGAACCTTTTCTGCCTGAACTCCAGGAGAGCAACACTCTATGCCTTCTTGAGCTCACGTTTTCCACTGATATGAATTGAAGTAACTATATTGAATCAATTGCTATATCTACTGCTAGGAAACTTTGTTCACTATGTCGTGCCAGAAATTTTTTCTTGTCATTATCTATCTTGCATATTTATAAATCTATCATTCGTCCATGCATTGAATACTGCAGTTATATCTGGTCTGTTGCTCCTGCTGTATATTTTGAGATTCTTGACAAAATTCAAAGGGTCTGTAATATAATCGATCCTGACATGGCATCTTGATTTTCTCACCAACGTGACATGGCTTCCCTCTCTCTTTTCTAAAAATATCAATTAACTAAATTTAATATATTCTTTTGAAGCATTCCATGAACAATATTCTTTGCATCAAATTGTCTTCATGTTTTCCCTCTTCAGGAAGTAAACATGAAGACACAATGCTATCTTTGGCTTATTCTTCCATTTTTTATTTGCAGGCAAAAACCCAAGGAAAAGAATGAATCTTAGTAAATAGTAATGTGATGAATTTTAGTTACCAATTAGTTATTTAAACTCCAATCATGATTAAATGATAAGTGTATAATTGAGGAAAGTTCAACTCATTAATTGATGATATCTGCTGATCTCCAGTATAATGTGCCATGCCAGAATTTCTTTCTCGTCAGAATCCCTCTTAGTCATTTATGAATCTACCCTTTGTCCATGCATTGAATACTGCTGCCATATCTGGTCTCGTGTTCTTGCTGTTTATCTCTTGATTCTTGACAAAATCCAAAGAAGAGTCTGTAATGTAATCAATCCTGACATAGCATCTTGACTTTCTCACCAGTGTGATGCAGCTTCACTCTCTTTTTTCTACAAATATTTTTATGGCCTCTGTTCTAAGCCTTTTCCCCTAGGGCCTCAACTACATGAATTTAAGCAGGCTACTAGATTGGCAATGAGGTCACACCGTTTTACCTTTGAACGAACTAGATATAACTACCACTTCTATTTTAACAGTTTTTTTTCTCTCACTTCTTCCCTGTGGAACTCCCTTTCAATTTCTTGCTTCCCTGCAATCTACAATTTTCAAAAATTTAAATGCAACTTCAGATGTTCTGTCTTTCTGAGCTCTGTTCCACTATTGCCCTTTCCTGACTTCCCCTCACTAAAGTCTTCTCATTATCTTTCACCCCCTGTAACCGACTCCCTCCCACCCTGCATCCTAGTGGCATTATCCCCTAGCCTGTGGTGAAATGATTAAAAAAAAAACATATCTCAAGTTATCTCGGCTTACTTTGTTTTTTATACTGCTCAGTTATTGTTCATTTTGTTTCCAATGAGTCTGAGTCTGTACTAAAAAGTGAACAAAGATGAAATGTTGTAGAGACATTATTATTAAGAAAACAAAAAATAAAAGAAATAAATTAATAATAATAATAATAATAGATATCCTAAGTAAATAAAACAAAAACAAATAAAATAATCAAAATTTACCCGACATATAAAAAAGACCTTTACTGCCTGTGAAACAGAAGCTTTACACCTAAAAAAGTTACTTCTTTTTATCACATAGAAACTTTATCACACCTTAACTAAATACACGCACCAGTACAATAAAATAAGTCAATAAAATTTTATATTTTCATTTTGCCACTTCGACAAGCTTACACTTGTTATTTTCATATTAGTTTTTATTCCTTGAACATGACATTATCTCTGCTTGTAAGATGTGGGTGACTTCATTTGGAGACCCCAAAATGTCCTGAGACCTGGATGGTGGAATGAGAACAATCTAATATATATATATATATATTAAATGAAGGGTTCAGTTCAAAATTCCCTGAAGGTTACCTAGATTATCAGACCCCTGATGAAGGCCAGAAGATATAACAGCTAAAAAACGTTGTGATAATAGCAACAAAGATGAGGATATTAGTCCAAATATAACTAATATAAATAATAACGATATCATTTCTTGAGCATTTATTTTTGTCCCCAACTTTTACCTTAGTTTTACACCTATTGTGTGCACATATCAGAAAATTCAGTTTTTACTTTCAAGTCTTTTTCCTTTTTTATCTTCTTTTTTTTTATTTGTATGGCCCCATACAAGAGAGAAAAGCCACTAAGCCACAAGGGGTTGCAGGGAGTAGAAGAATTAGGAACAGAATCATTAATAATGAGTAGGAAGAAGAAAGCACAATCAAGGGGACAGTAGATAGCGATTGACATTGCATTTAAATTTTTGCAGATAAAACTTGACTCAAAAGCATGGAGCCAGAAGGGAGTTCCACAAGCAAGGAGTGTGAGAAAAATAACTGTTAGTATAGAACTGATGGCTTCACCTAAACAGCACAAATGTGAATTGATGAGATCTCAACACCAGTTTAGTACTGCACTTAAATTCAAAATTTCTATGTACCACAGCAAATAGCTCATCAATTACTATGAAAGTATTTGTAGAAAAAACACAGAGACGCAACCTTACAGCAGTGGGAAAGTGACTGAAGCCGAGCTGCCAGATCAAGACCAATAATATTGCTGATTCTTTGGATTTTATCAAAGAGCTCAAAGTAAATAGCAGGGGAACTGGACCATACATGAAAGCAATATTCTAAGCATGGGTAAATGGTAGACGTATAGATATGTAAGATAAATTCTGAAGAGAAAAATTGTCTCACATGACACAGTGAACCAACTTTTTTAGCACCTAACCTAGCAATGGATTCAATAACCTTTCCCCTTCATGTCAGCTGAGAATGTTAGCCTGAGAAGGTGCAATGAGTCATTTTCCTGGGGATTAACATCAATCATGCTGATGGAAAGCAGACTCTCAGATGATTAATTTTAGTTTAATAAAAAATAATAAATGTTTGCTTTTCTTCTTTAAATTCAATAAAAATAAACAAATCTGTTATTAAACAAAACAAATTGAGTAACTTATTTTTACAACCAAAACTTTAAAAAATAAATATTTCAGAAACAAAAATTTAAATTTGTTAGATTATTAAAATATACTATTAAAATTGTTAATATTGTTTACTTGCCTTTATTCTCAAGATATATTCTAAATTCTAAGGTCATTGTGACTTTTGGAGCAGAAAATGGCTTTATTTGAATAAGCAAGCAATTTAATTATAAGAGCTATCAAAAAAGTAATTACTTATTTGTAAAGATCACAAAAACAAAATGATTACAAATGAATAAAAATAAAGTTATTTTTTTTATCTGGTTTTGTTATAACTCACTCCTAGCAGTTATAAGATCATGTCGTGCTTAGGCTACTTGCCATGATGTCATTAGAATTTTCTCCAACTGACTCCAACAGACTTCCCTGACTCAGTTGGAGTTCTTTATTTAAAGCATCTTGCCTAGTTCATTTGTGTTACTGGGGATGTGTTATTTACTCCACAATATCCCCACTTTTGAGATTTTTTTTTTTATTTGTAAATATTTTATTTTATTTCTTAGTATTCACCCCCTCCTCTTTGAAGTTATAAAAAGAACTTTGAAAATTGCATGGACAGGTTTTCCATTTTGACATATACATTTTTCATTCGCATTCCATGTGTCTTCATTGATTATTGTGGTATCACTACTAGTGTCTAGTTGCATTTTTACATTCCCATTATTAATTTTCACATACACAAATTTTCTTTAGTTTTCTGTAATTATTTTTTCCATCACAATACTGTGTACAAATTTTTCTGTGAGAATTTTTCATTGCTTTAGTTTTACAGTGTGACTTTTTATGTCCTACTTTTCCACACTTGTAGTACTTTGAATTTTTAAAGGGAGATGTAACCTCCCACATCTGAAACATGGATTAATGTTTCTTTGGCTTGTATTCTTTTTCTTTAATTTCTTCTATATCACATCTCAGATTTATGATTCTGACATTCATCTGATATTTCTTGTAGAGTTAGTTTTTTATTATATTCAAATTTCGTTAGAATTCTAGTACTTATTTCTGTATCTTTTTAACTGTTAACCCATGAACAAAAATTAATCCTTTAAACATCTCAGGAGTCAGTTCATTTAATTTGAATCTTTCACACTCCTTTTTAAAAATTCCAGCATATGTGACAAAATATTTTCCTTCTTTTTTGTCAAATTCATACACTTTCAGTGAGTATTGAATAACAAACTTTTCTCACTAAAGATTTTAGCCAGAATATTTACAGTTTCTTCAAAGGAAATTCTCTTGTTTTTTTTGGTAGTAAAAAATTACAGTATTTGTCATGTTCTACAATGCTAACTTTCTCAACAAAGGCCTTGTTTTTTGTTTTTTTGTCTGTATTCTTCTCTGAAAATTTGCTCATATTTTCTAAAATAAGCAAGAAAAAGGTAATTCCATGACCTGAATTGACTATGAATTCAGTTATGGCATTTGCCACTGCATTGAAAGTGAAAGAGCTTGTGGAATTCTCTATTTTCTTCAGTATTATTTCAATTAAATTTTGTTATTGTTTCTGAAATTCCAACATCTGCTGTTGTTGCTGTTGTTGTATGTTTACTACATGGGCTAATAATTCTTCCATATTTGAAGTATATCTGTTTTTGTTTTTTTTACCTCTTTCTCTTTTTTCTTTTTTATGCACACCAAGAAAAAAAATTGAACCAATGTGGATCTAATTTCTCATCATCACTGTTATCATGTGTGCTGAAGCAAAAAAGAATATTTTCCTACTTCATATGAGTTTTGATTCCTTGTCACCACTGTTCTAACTCACTCCTAACAGTTATAAGATTATATCTTGCTTAGGCTACTCACTGTGACGTCATTTAGAATTCTTGACAACAGATTCCAATGGACTTCCCTGACTCACTTTGAGTTCTTTATTTAAGGTGTCTTGCCTAGTTCATCTGTGTTACCGGGACTGGAGGCATTATTTACTCCACAACAGATTTTTAAAATTTAAATATGCAAGGAGCACTAAGTTGATAAGATATAAAATATATGCCAATAAACATCCATGATTTACTTGGCACAGGAGTTTGCAACTCAATTGTATCTCTGTCTACAGTACTGAGAGATGCCCAGTCCTGTGGAACAGCTGTCTGCTGAAGTACCCCTATTTGCACTAGAGTGGGGATTGGTATTATTATTAATGCCTGTGCAACTGATGCTTGTGAGAGCTGGGAAATTTGGTACAGGTGTATGTGCTCGGGTACCCCACATTAAATCCGAACTTGAGTCACATCATGTTTCTGGGGGGAAATGGGTAAATATCTACTTGGCACAGGTGTTTGCTTTTGGACAGAAGTAAAGTAAACTGTTCTCCTCATTTCAGGTGTGAAATGGAGCCTGGTCCCAGGGATTCCAAGCCAGCAGCAGCAGCAATTCCTCATTGCACTAAGAGAGGTGGGGGTGGGGGTGGGGGTTGGTGTAACATTGATGCCAACATAACAATGGTCACAGGGACTGGGCATTTTTTGTCCTTGGCCAATATGAATATGTATGTGTATGGTACTTCCAACATAAAAACGACTTTGTGTCACATCCTGCCTTAGTGGGGAGGTTGGTTAGATATAACTGATAAAATAACATTTGTTTAATGGCACAGTTTCATATTCCCACACATGACATCAATATATACCATGAAATGATATTAGTGAAATATAATTATTTAAAGAAGGTTGATAAGTTTAAACATTTTGGTAGTCTTTTATTTCCTATATGATATGTCATAGTATAATTTGTAATACTTGTTAGATTTTCAAAATATATTTTAAAAAGTATAAACTTTGCTTACCTCCATTTACTCCTAAGCTGTGATCTAAATGCTAAGATGGTTACCACTTTCAGTAAAGAAAGCAGCTTTATTTGAATAACTATACAAAACTATATAAAAGCCATCAGCAGTGCTGGTGCAAGGATCTCATGCCCCCACCCCCACTCTTAATCTATGATATAGGGCCTCCCACTCTACTACATTTCAATTTTCATTAGGTAATAGTCATATAAAATACAAATTTTATTGTAACCTACAATAATGGATTATATGCAATATAGAAGAACAATTCAACTAGAAAAATTGAAAATAAATACATGTATCTAAATGCAAATTAGAAATAAATCAGCAATGTTTTGCTGCAATTTTTATCATCAACATGAGATTTTTCTTTTTAAAAAGTTGAAGAATTTAATACATTCGACATTATTGATAAAAAATAGGGAATTTTATAAAAAAAATTTTCAAGACTTAACATAAGCAAAACACATTTACAGATTTGGACAAAAAAAAAGAACACAGAATGACACCAAAATCAGACCTAAATTTTTCATCCTTTAACAGTCAGTTGAAGATAGAAAAAAAAGCAAATGTTGATAAGATAGTGAAGGTCAAAAAGCACTTCTCAGAGCCCCAAATCAGGCTTCCCTCTGATTGGGGGGTTTTGTGGGTAGTATGCACCAGCCCCAGATATCAGCATCAAGAATTTTTATTTATAACAAAAGAGAAACCTTGGAATTGACAATAAAATAGTGTTAATTTTTAAAAATTTAATTTTTAAAGCTACATGTAAATCAATTATATCCTTTCAGCAAGAACTGTTGAGTTGGGCATGGTATAAGACACATGCTGGTAGATGAAAATAATAAAATTGCATTGATATTTTACAAGCAATCAACTTTATTTGCATCATTTACATGCAGATTGTTCCCACTGAGTCGAAGTACACACTGCTCAGCCAAAGGTTGGTTGATTTGTTTAGTGGCATATCAACCTCTATAGGTTATTTAATGCCAGAATCTAAATACTTTGAACACAATTTTATGGTTTCAACTAAATATATTTTCAAGACAATTGTATGCCTTCTACTACAGTTAAAATGCATTGTTGGTCATTTTGCTATAAATATGTATTGTTGGTCATTTTTTTATGTAAAAATGTATTGCTGGTATTTTTACTATAAAAATGTATTTTTATACTTTCATAGTGTTTTGCTTTTGTTTGTGGGTGGGTCACTATTTTCCCATATCTGGGACCCTAACAGGTGCTACCACCTTGGTCTAGGGTGGACCTGGGAACAATAGCAATGTTCCCTAAAACCTCCAATCTCCTAATAGCATTTGAGTTTTATATATTACCTACAATATTAATGTTAATTATTACATACTGTCTATTATATCATAATAATGATGGAGGAGGGCTTGGAAATTTTGACGCTATCAGGGCATATTGAAGACAAAATGGATGGTAGGCAGGCAGCAGGCCACCTACCTGATGGTCTTGTGTGAATGGATGGTAGACCAGTTATGGGAGAGATTGTAAAAAGACAAATGTTACTAAGAGGTTCTGTTCTTTTGCAATTATATCCATGCTGTAGAAGGCCCAAGAGCCACTCGAGGTAGAGGATTACAGAGTAAGAGTCACTGTTTATGAGGATATGTGGCTACAAAAAATAGGAAATGGTGAAGAACTATGACCACCCACATCCTTAAAGGACACAGCATATAAAAGAAGAAAATTGTCTATCAAATTTGCAGAATTTTTTATTTTTATTTTTTTCATAATAATAATTCAGATATTGAAGTCTTTATTTTTGCCCCTCTCCTCAGCTCTCTCCTGTTCTTACCGTAGCATCTGACTCATTTACTCACAACCCACCTCTTATCCTTGGAACTGGAAATATATGTTTACACAATGAGTATACAGGGATGCATCTAATGAAGGTAAACCATGCTATCTCAGGTTTACAGGATAACAAAGGCTAATCATCGCCTGAGAAACAGATTCCCTTTTTTTAAATGCTTAAGCAATCGATAATAGTATTTTGAAAGCACATGCTTTACTATCTGTCGTCTCTTTCTATTGTTAACTTAACACATGCACGTACATACGTATATATTTCGAAGGAAAATTTTGAGCAAATCAGCTGGCTGCTGCTGCTGCTGCTACTACTACTACTGCAGTTACAAGTGTGCATTTTGCAAAGGAGCAAAGACGATAATATTACTCAGAGATAAATGGAAGAATTTCTGGATGCATCTTATTAATTAATCTCACCCAAAGCAAAATATTTGTATTTCTGAGCGGAAGAAAAGAAACAGAATGTTGATAAAATATGGAAAGCTGCAAATAAAAACAGGAATTGGAAGACAGGAAAAACCCTACCGCAGCTAGTAGTAGTAAACAGCACTTGAGCTACAAACGCAGTCAAGTAATGAGAAGAAAACAACAGGTTGCTACGACAAAACCAGAGTAATTTTTTTGCATGTACCTGAAAAGAGGTAAGAAAAATAATGAAGGCGGTTAAAAAAAAAAAAAAAGTGTGTGTGTGTGTGTGTGGTGGGGGAAAATGTCGAGACGGCAAGTGGACACAATGCACGACAAAAGTGGTTAATGATGGTCATTAAATTCTCAAATGCCTATTTGCAACATTTGTAGTCTTCCCTTGTTGGAGTGTCTTGTCACGTCTGGCGAGATACAGAGAATGTAGCATTTTGGTGGGTAGGTGCATGCATGTGTATTTACATGTGTGCGTATGTGTGTGAGCATGTGCTTCAGCCAAAATTAAGCAGACACTAACAGATTTGACAGCAACTGTCTATCATTCCCCATTTTGATTTTTGCAAAATAACAACAGTAAAAAATACTGAAAGAAAAAAAATCATTAGCAGTTGTACTGAAAAAAATGATTTTATTTATTATTTATTATTTATTTTTATTTATTATTTATTTTTATTTATTTTTATTTATTATTTATTTTTATTTATTATTTATTTTTATTTATTTTTATTTATTATTTATTTATTTACCTATGGTACTGTCTCTCAGTCCATGCTGTTATTACCAATGCTGTCTACATGTGTTCATATAAATATCTGTTTCTTTTATTGTATTTTATACACACATGATAATTGCTATGATAATTTCTGCCTGTCTACAATCTGCAAAAGTAGGTGAATTATCAATTTTGGTTTGATTTATTTGTGACTGGGTCGATAACATTCTGATTTGCTTTTTAGACATTATTTGATGTTTACTCTTTTGCTTAAATGTTTTGAGTCAAATTTTACATATTTACTCTACCAAACTGGTTAAAAAGTAGTTTTAATTCCAAGACTTTTCACTGCCATAATCTAATTTCCCTGTGCCTTTTAAATACTTCCATGGTAATTGTTCTGATGAACTTTGCTATGGTACCTGGACTTTACAAATTTAAGCACAGAATTAGATTGGCAACAAGGTCTCATCATTTTACAGTGTTACTGGCTAGATATAACTGTAAGTTCTTTGCTAACAGTTTCTTTTCTCACACTTCTGCCTGGGGAGCTCTCTTCCAGCTTCTTGATTTCCAGCCAAATTTGATCTTCAAAAATTTAAATGCAATGTGAATCATTATCTACTGCCTTCTTGATTCCTCTTCTTTTATTATATTTGCACTTTAATAATGTTTTTCTTTTTCATAATCTTTCATGCTCAGTAACTCCTTGTGTCTTAGTGGCTTTATTATCTTGCTTGCAGGGAAATGATTAATACAAGAAAATGGTAAAAAGATATTACATATTAATTTTTCCTGGAAAAAAACACTCCCTTCTTCATTGTATCATTTACAATTAGTTAATTGTTTTGACGTAAACCTCAGCCAGACTTTAAATGTCTGTCTTTTTGTTTCTATTCTATTTTCTTTTTTCTATAAGATGATGAAGGAAAAATGAATTTGTTATGAAAATCCATGAAGAAAACGGTAGGCAAACCCAGCACAGTTTTCAACATCCCTAAAAGGAATCTATTCAGCCCAGAGGAAAATTCTCTGCATTTAATAGAATTCAAGGAGTTGATGTTGATGTGTGTGTATATATATATATATATATATATATATATATTCAGACAGGTTTTGTTAAATAATTTAGACACATTCTGTCTACTTATTTTCAATAAGATCCTTTCATATTTACGAATAAGCTTTTTTGTGCGGTTGATAAAAGACAAGCAGAAAACACCATGTTGGCTCATATTGAATTTATTCCAAGTACTTTCGATATAGCATAATGTCATCATCAGGGTATTGTTAAATATAGAGTAAGTAATTAGTTTTGATGGTTGTGAAGGACAAAAATTGTTGTGGTCATCTGAAGATATATATATATATATATATATATATATATATATATTACTTCAAATGTTATTTTTAGTGGACATCCATATTTGAGTAGATGGCCTGTTTTTGCTTTTTTTGTAAACAGAGTTTATATAAGACAGTGGTTCCTCCAACAAAAGAGGATGCAGGTTCAAATCATGCAGGAGGGCACATTTTCTTTATTAAGTTTTCTTGATTTTGCAGGCTGGTTGATGAAATAAACACTGTTTAAAAAAAAAAACAGACCCTCTGCTCAAAATATAGGTGTCTACTAAAAATAACATTTGACATAATAAAAATATGTTAGCTTAAAAAATAAAATCCATTAATTCATTATATATATATAAATATATATATATATATATATATATATATATATATATATATATATATATATATATATATATATATGAAGAAAATATACAGAAAAAACAAACAAAAATCCTTATATGCAATTATGCAATGGAACGCTGATCATAAAACTTTCAGTTATCTGTTTGGATAAGTCTTGTTCTTATGTCCATCGTCTTTGTCATGTTAAATTGATAATGTTAATTATATTTTATGAATATGTCCTGAAGATGGTTTATTAGACCGAAACGTCAGATGTTGACTTAAAACAGCATAATTGCATATAAGGATTTTTGTTTGTTTTTTCCATATATTTTCTTCATACTGTCGGATCTATATCCATATATTTGCTTACATATATATATATATATATATATATATTTCTGAGATGAGGTATTATGTACAGTATTTACATTAGTCGGACTATTGTCCTCATCTTTATCGCCATATTTATTACATTTCGGCCGTTGTACACTCCGGCCTTCTTCAGATGATTGGAATGTCGAACTGAACACTTTATTTCGCTCACAGGGTTAGACTGTTCTAGTTTCACGTGCCATGTTTGATGGATGTCAGTTATCAGTTATCTCCTGCTAATTTTCCCTCTGAAAGTTCTCCACTGCCGTAACCAGGTATTGAACGCAAATCAAGTCCAACAAGAAATCCAGGATTTCAAAAGTTTTGGAAGCTTAATTCAAAAATGCCTGAACATGGATTTCTTGTTAGACTTGATTTGCGTTGCTCTGTCTTCATGAGGAAGTGACAGCAGAAACAAAAAAGAGATTTGTTTTGAGATTCTGTCTATATTTCTGAGATGAGGTATTATGTACATTATTTACATTATTCAGACTATTGTCCTCATCTTTGTCGCCATATTTATCACAACGTTTCGGCCATTGTACACTCCAGCCTTCTTCAAGGACACATGGCACAGTGGATAAAGTTAGATCC
The DNA here is from genome assembly GCA_963932145.1 of Acanthosepion lycidas. NCBI lineage: Eukaryota > Metazoa > Mollusca > Cephalopoda > Sepiida > Sepiidae > Acanthosepion > Acanthosepion lycidas. Next base: position 52,327,689 of record OZ010577.1, on the reverse strand, counting down.
AGTGACAGACCCAAAGAGTGTGAGTTCAATACCCGGTTAAGGCAGTGGAGAATTTTCAGAGGGAAAATTAGCAGGAGATAACTGATAACTGACATCCATCAAACATTGCACGTGGAACTAGAACAGTCTACCCAAGAGATCGAAATAAAGGGTTCAGTTCGAAATTCCAACCACCTGAAGAAGGCCGGAGCGTACAATAGCCAAAACGTTGTGACAAATATGGTGACAAAGATGAGAACAATAGTCCAACTAATGTAAATACTATATATATATATATATTTATATATATATATATATACATAAAGAAATGGATTAAGTCTGACAATTATTTAATATATTTTCTGTTTGTACATTATTTTTATAGATACAATTTATTTAAGCAATACCTGAATGTTCAAAAAATGTCTTAGAAAATATGTGTTCTCCAACAGGAATCAAACCTGATGTGCTATAACATTTAGCTACAAACGAGCGTTTGGTTAGAAGTTGTAATTAATACTGTTTAATTAAAAACAGATCATTTACTTAAATAAATTGTATCTATAAAAATAACATATAAACAGAAAATCTATTAAACATATATATAGGATGGCAATAAAATCACTATACAGTTACTTTTAATAAAAAGGAAAAGCATTGAAGCAGATGGCATTGTTTACCATACCATTTTATTGTTATTAATCAGAATTAACTAGTACCATTTTAATAATAAATTTCTGTACTGTTGATTAATTGCTTTGTCTTAATTATTATTGTAAGTAACTGTATAGTGACTGTATTGTCATCCTGTATATATATATATATATATATATATATGTTTCATTAAAGACTACAGACAAGGTACTATGATTAAGCATTTTATTTAATATTTCTTGTGTTCAAACAAATGTTTTCTTTTCTGGACACAGAGTGTGTAGAAATTGTTCAAATTTGGACAGTTTCTACATACTGTGTCCAGAAAACACTTGTTTGAACACAAGAAATATTAAATAAAAGGCTTAATCATAGTACCTTGTCTGTAGTCTTTAATGAAACATATATAAATGAAGGATTGCTGCCTAAATACATAATATATATAGATGAATGCCTGACGATTGCATCTAGCATGAAACAGCCTGTCACCTCTGAATGTTGACTTCAATGTTCACTTTTACATTTATATTTACATATGCTCTATCTCTGATATTGAGCACTTTATCTCATAAATATCACACACCTTAAAACTATATTTCTTCATATATATATATATATATATATATATATATATATATATATATATATATATATATATATGTATATATATATGGGATTAGACACAGAAGTTCTATTACGATGCTAAAATTTCTTTATTAGCAACATTTTCACCAATACAACTTTTTTGTAAATTCCTTTTTGACATTATGTTATTTCTACTTGAACATCCTACTCTCGACACCACAACATTGAGTTGACCATGAACAAAATATTTGAATAATTTTTGTTGGGATCTTCCTGGTTGTGTGTGTTTGTATGTGTCTGTATACACACGTGCTCAACTGTGTATAGAATGGAATGAACAAATCCAAAGCTCAAAATAACTTTAACAGTTTTTATTTGTGGTTGAAAGAGAGTTCAAAATAGTGGTATTTTGCTGGAAAAAAAGTTGGGCTTCCTCATTAACAGATCTCTTCCCTTGAGTAGATGTTTTGAGGAGAGATTTTTCTGCTTGTTCCCACAAGTGGAATGAGAAATCTTTAGATTCAAGCTGCAAAGACTTGTATGGGTCTTCTGGTGGTTTCCTTCTCTTTCCTTTCCAGTAGCCTCTTGTGTCTTAGTGGTGTTATTGCCTTGCTTGGGGTGAATTGATTTAAAAAAAAAAAAACAATAGAAGATAACTACTGACACTGAATTTAAATTATTGAAGGTCAAAATTAGCTAGAAGGCCAGAAAAGAGAAGAGACTAAAACTGTTAGCATAGAACTTACAGTTACATCTAGCCATTTTAACTAGAAAGGTGAGATGTTGCCGCCAATCTAGTAGAATGCTTAAATTCATAAAGTCTAGGTATCAAAGTCAAAAACTCATCTGAAAAATTACCCAGAAAAAAGTAACAGAGAAGCTATGTTATGGAGGTGGGAAAATAACTAAAGCCAAGATGCTAGGTCAAGACTGATAACATTGCAGATTCTTCTTTTGAACTAATTTGTAGTAATGTGTAATATCAGATGACTACAATGCTTATTATTATGAATGTTGTAGGTTTTCTAAATTACAACAGAATTTTGACAAAGCAGATACAAATTCTTTTGATACAAATTGGAGAAACAATTAAACCATTTTCTGTTTCTTTTTTATTATTTAAAATAATAATCATACACCAAGCCTACTATTTTTTTTACATTTGCTTAAATAATTCAGGACAGTTTTAAGAAAATCTAATTAAATGGATTATTTTGACTTATTTAAATAATTCTATAAATTTTTGGGGCTCCATTTCACTAATTTGTAGTAATGTGAAATATCAGATGTCAACAATGCTCATTATTATGGATGCTGTAGATTTTCTGACTTCTAACAAAATTTTGACAAGGTAGATACAATTTTTTTCAATATAGACATAATGAATTAATAAAAAAAAAATTACTGGCAGAAACATTGCTTATATATGGCAATTTGTAAAATTTGAATTGAAAATAAATAACACAGGTTAAATATTTATTGAAATATGCTTTTAAGAATTGTTATACAAATTCATTGTCATTGCTTATATTGTAAATGTCATTTGTTAATAATATATATAAAAAAAGACTGGCAGGAAATACTTCATAATTTAGTATAATGGGTGAGGCTGTTTTCTTGTAAGGTGGGGACAAATGGTAAAAAATAATTTTGCATGAATTTATGAAAATATTTCTTGATTTGATTGTTATTGCCCCAGATATTTATTGCCATAAATATATGTATTTTTTCATCTCTTTCAATGTCTATCACACACAATCATTTGTATTAGTCTGATGCAAAAGTTACCAGCACTAAATTTTATATAATGTTAGGAAAATCTGGAAAATACATGTGGTGTCACTTCTGCAGAATGTTTTTTTTTTGCATTGATGTTCACTCTGCACAAGGCCCGAGAGCCAATCGAGGTAGAGGGTTGCAAAGTAAGAGGCATAGTATATGCAGATATGTGGGGAAGATAACAGTTAAACCTAGATTTGAACAGATTAAGATTGAAGTGAGTGGGGAAGAATCCTCTTAGGAGTTGGTTCCACAAAGCAGCTGTTCATGGGAAGAAGCTGCTCAAGTGGAACTTACATCTCACCAAAGGAATTCTAAGAGAATGAAGGTAGTTCACTACAATGTGCATATTATTGTCGATATTAGCTATGAAGAGGTTAGAACTGGTGGAACTAAGGAATGTTGTTCATCTGAGCATTTTCCATGCAAATAGCAATAGAACAACGAGAGGCTTGCAGAGTTTCATCTATATAATGTAGAATAGAAAATAATTTATCACCCGCTAGGACATAGAAATGCTTTTGGACTCTATCAGTACTGGAAAGTCAAGACTGAGCAGCTCCTGCCCATATATGGTAAGGGTACTTATGGCTGAACTTTTGCACTTCTTGTAAAACTGTCATATAACACATTTTTTACTCTTTAATATGCACACAAATTAAAATCAATGGCAGACAACCAAGTTATACAATTCAGCAAATTTAATACAAGAATCAAAGCTGAAAATGATAAATAAAACCAGGAGTATTCAAAATTTCAACTTAATCAAAATTCATAAAGAGAACCGAAAATGTATTCACTATAATTGCACCAGTACTACAGCGAGGAACTAGCTTGTTTGAATGACACAATGTCTTTTCTTTAAATAGTGATTTGGGAGCATGACAATATTTGCCCTCAAGGTGCAACCCAGCAAGTGATCTTCTCCAGACAACCCTCTTTGGTCAGCCATTTCAAGAGGCTGAAGATATCAAAAAAATTCCATAAAGAATTCACCAGATCAAAATTTCAGTCAGTCTTCTCCAACAGGATATACAATTTATTTGAATGTTAATGTAAATTTATAGAAACCAGGGAAATACTTTGGTGACAGAATAATGATGCTATGAATTAATATGAATAAAAGAAATTATCAGAAGAATGCAATAAACTTTTGCATCATCTTATGAGAGTTGCTGAAAATTTCTCAGCTTCACAAAGAAGAGATTCCATACAAAATATTTCTGATGTTTGGTCAGATTTAAGAAGCAGGTTGAGAACTTTTCAGCACCTAACTTTTAATATGATTTTTGCACTATGCTTTGAATATTGTTGCCACATATGGTCATGTGCTCCTGGTATATATTTAGAGTTCCTTGATAAAATCCAAAGAAGAATCAGCAGTATTATTGGTCCTGACCTGGCATCTCAGCTTCAGTCACTTTCCCACCACCATAAAGTTACCTTTCTGTGCATTTTCTATAAATATTTCCATGGTAATTGTTTGGATATGCTCTTTGCTATAGTATCAAGACTTTATGAATTTAAGTGCAGTACTAGACTTACAGTCAATTTGGCTAAATGCAACCATAAGTTCTATGCTAACAGTTTCTTTTCTCACACTTCTTTCTTATGGAACTCTCTCCTGGCGCCATACCTTCTAGTCAAGTTTAATCGTCAAAAATTTAAATGCAATATCAATCAATATTTACGGTCTTCCTAATTACTCTTCTATTGTTCTTGCTCCTTAGTAATATTTCTGTTCTCTAATTCTTTCATGCCCAGTAACCCTTATGCCTTAGTTGCTCAGCTGCATTGCTTGGGGCAATTTGATTTTTAAAAAAAATTGCTGGGTAATATTTCTAACAATGATTATAAACTATGACAGATTTTAGTTTTTAGTTTCATTCTGTATTGTAAAGTATGTTGAGAATACTTTGGTTTTTCAGCCATTTTGGTACAGGTGATGCTGAATTTTAAGAAACAGCATTAAACCAAAATACCACCAACAGAATCTAAAATATGTTGACAATACAAGTTGGCAGTAATGGCAGGCTGATAAGTTTTGCTGTTAAATTTCAGAGAATTTGTTGGCACCAGTTTGGCAGTTGGCAGTTCCTGAATCCTCACATTTATATAACCATCTACCTAATCATCTACCTAATGGCTTTATTTACATTTTGGATAGGAAACTGAACAGATATGGGTTTTCAAGAAAAATATCTTAGTGAGGAAGTGTGCTTTCCTTAAAAGTGAAAATAGAGCCTTGCTGAACTGTGATGCTCTCTGCAGCTGAGTGGTAAAGCACACTGTATGAATCGGTGGTTTCTCCTGCAAAGGGGAATGGAGGTTCAATCCCTGATGGGGAGCACATCTTCTTTATTGAGATTTCTCAAATATTCAAACTGATAGATATAATAAATACTGTTTAAAGTGAACACAAAATTGGGGCATCTATTTCAAACACAAGTATCCACTCGATTAAAATAAACAAAATTGTAATTGTAACATTTAATACTTCAATCGCATATGAACAATAGACAAAATATAATAAATCCATTTCTTTGGAACATTTTCACAAGAATTATGGCACTTTATCTATATAATCAGTATTCCATACTATTTAATTTACTTACAATATACATTTATCTATAGTATAATTAACATTTTTTATTTACGTTATTTAGTTAGACTAGTGTCCTCATCAGCAGCATAAAAGGAGAAAGAATTAGGTTTACAGATCCAAGTTTTAATTTCAGGTTTGTTCTGACAACAGCTTAGGGGACTAAAGTGTTGGTTAGTGGATTTAGTGACATAATAATTATGAGTTTATGGTGTGACCAAATGTAAAAATAAAATATGAAAATACAATATTAAAAAAAAGTTTAAATTAAAAGAAGGCATTTGCTTTTCTTAAAACCACATATCTCTTTTTTTTTCTCTCTCTACTCTTCTCTCTACTTCTCTCTCAACTAATAGGAAGGCAACACTAACATAAAAATAGGAAGAAGAAGAAAATATGAACAATTGTTGCAAAACAGAAGTTCACTAGTCCCGGGTCTATTTATTGTGACTAGAAATCTGCCAAAATAAGAGAGACTCCACACATAACTTCTGCTATAAAAAAGAAAAAGAAAGGAACACTGGAAAATAAATGAAAGAATTTTGGCCAATCAAAAAACAAAGAGACTTTTGATATTAGCTGAAGCCAAGCTTACACCAATTAGTCTGGAGCCTTTCAAAATTGTATATAAAGAGAGAGCCTATGGACAGCAATGAGGAAACAATCAGAAACCGGCCCAAGCATGTCGCGTAAAGCAGTCATCTGCTTAAGTTTTTTTTCCAGCATTTTTAAGTGCTGAGAATACACAGGAGAGTGTCTCCACAACATATTCCCAAAGTAATCACACTTCCGACAGTTGCCAACAAGATATCAAATGCTATCAAAGTCTGACTCATAAACTAACAACTACTAAGCCGAACAAGCTTTCACCAGCCAGATTTATAAGGAATTCATGTCAATGAAATAAATATATATTATTTGATTCTGTTCCTTTATTTCATAGTGTTCCGAAGTGTCCAAGAAATATTACTAAAGGTCTCTGGCAATTCTACACAAGTTCAGTCCCTGGGCTTGGTAGTATGAATATAGTCAGGCTCAATGGAAACATGACTAACAATAAATGTACGAATGTAGCATCTAATAGGAATGTGAGACTAGGTTTTTTTTTATTTACTTCTGAGTTGCATTGAATTAATGTTTACCATGAGGGTATGTGTGTATGTTTTTAGGAGACTATCTTTGAACATTTGATCATCTTCTCATGAGGATGTTTGCAGTTCTATACTTCCTCTTGTGAGACTGACATTTATATAACTGCCTCTTGTCATGTGGATAAGTTCAGCTAAGTCAACTTCCTGTTTTATGTCGGGGCAATCCAGACATCCTCAATTGTGCACTTGGTGATTCTGAAGCTATCTTCTAGCTCAACCCTCTAAGGTACCTACCTCTTTTGATGTTCTGATGTGACATTGAGTACAAAGCTTGCTTTTGTATCTGTTAGAGCGAATTTTTTTTTAAAGCAATTCACCCCAAGCAAAGCAGGAGTGCCACTACCACGCAAGGAGTTACAGAGGATTGAGAACAAAAGTAAAGAGGTGTTTTTGAGCAAAGAATACAGAGAAAGTCGAGGAACAAGCTCAGGGTGTCAGATGTCGATTGACATTACACTTGAATATTTGAAGATTATAGCCATCAGGAAAGCAAGTAAGGGGAAGGGAGTTCCACAGGTTACCACAGATCAACTACTCTTAGATTAAAGGTACCTGATTGGCATTAAATTCAATTCAAACCTTTGGTATTTCCTGGGGCAAATCACATACTACACAATAAGCAAAACTTGGTAATGGTGAGAATAACAGTTTCCATAGAGGAAATATTCAACATTCATTGAAGAAACTTTTAGCATTATTTTTCATAGAAATCCAGAAAAATATTTTTCTTTAAAAGGCTTTTCATGCATCCAGCCTTTTCAAGTTCAGTAACTGTTATTGCTCTTTCTAATATTTCCTTGCAAACCTCTAGTTTAAGGAATTGTGGAACGGTGGAGTAATGGATAGCAGCTCGAATGACAGTAAAGATAAGGACAACAGTCTTAAAAAATCAACCCACTGGATTAAAATGAGATAACTAGCAAAGCATAGGTGTTAAAATGTTCTTGGCTGTATTAGAAACTGTATCAGAAGTAGAGAAGGCATGGTGGAGTAATGGACAGCTGCTTGAATTGAGGAATCGGAGAGCTGAGTTCAAATTCCAGTTGAATCCATTACATTCATTTATGTGCTAATACCCTTGGGAATGGTATGAATCCTCTACTTCTCTTCCCAGCTATGGGTAAAATAGCAGAATAGACTGGGTTCTACAACCATGGATGACAAATGATTAACTGCAGAAAGAAATGGCAACCTACTGCAGGAAAAAATCTGCCTCGTCAGCCATGTATTGAAAGATGCATGATCGCCTAAGCATGTATCATGCATCGCACATAATTGACCGGAAAGTTAAAATCTTGTTTATATCATTATTTTCCATTCTAGTTACATCTGCTAGCCATTTTAGTTATTGTTGCTCTTGGAGGTCTTCATGTGATGTGTTTTGTTTTTTTTTTTGTTATTAGCTAAAGTTCACGACTATGTATGAAAATCTACAAGGTGTAAGGAAGGAGCGTTTTGCTAAAAATCTAAAAACCATGCATTGAATACTGTGTCCATCTCTGGTCTGGTGCTCCTGTTGTACATCTCAAGATTCTTGACAAAATCCAAAGAGGTATCCGTAATATAATCGATCCTAACCAGGCATCTTGACTTCAGTCACTTTCTCACCAAATATGTTCATAGCAACTGCTCTGACAAGCTTTTTTTCCCTTATGCCCAGACTACATGAATTTAAGCATGCTACTAAATTGGCATCTAGGTCCTATCCTTTTACTGTTGAAATATCTGCAACCACAATTTCTACTATTTTCTTTTCTCACACTTCTCACCTGTGGAACTCTCTTCTGTTTCAACTTCCTTGATAACTACAATCTGTTTTCTTGAATCCCTTTTACTTTTTGTCCTTTTCTCAATCCTCCCTGTTCTCAATTTTTCCCTTTCATTCCCTGTAACCCCTTGCATACTAGAGGCATTGCTGCCTTGCTTGGAGTGAAATAATTATTAAAAAAAAATGAATTCTCTTAAAGTCATTTTTAATAATTGATCTGAGAAAATGTTTGTATATAGTTGATAGTTTAGACATTTCTTAATGAGCTGGACTCCATTTATGACCTCCATATGAGTCTAGATATGACAAAGCTAATTAAGAGCATGACTTGAGTTTTCAGGCTAATATTTGAGTTTTGTTGCATCTTAGAACTTTGGTCGAAAGTACGCCTAGTGCAAACTCTCCTTTGTTCATTTTCCTTATCTGTTTCTTTGTCTGTTTCCTAGACATGGACAGAAAAAGGAAAACAATCTATATTTCATAGATTGAATAAAGTGTTTAGCATGAAATTACTTGAGTGTTACCTCAATCAACAGAATCCTGAAGAAGATTGTGAACACAACAGCTATAATTTTGAAATTCTAAAAAAACAAAGATAAGAATCTGCCTATATTTCTGAGATTAGGTATTATGTACACTATTTACATTATTCAGACTATTGTCCTCATCTTTGTTGCCATATTTATCACAACATTTTGACCGTTGTATGCTCTGGCCTTCTTCAGGTGGTTGGAAATTCATACACAGATGTCCTTAAGGACACATGGCACAGTGGATAAAGGAATTGGTTAGATCCAATGATAGGACCCAAAGAGTTGTGAGTTCAATACCTGGTTAAGGCAGTGGAGAACTTGGAGAGGTGAATTAACGGGAGATAACTGATAACTGATATTCCATTAGACATGGCACGTGGAACTAGAACAGTCTTCCTCAGCAAGCGAAATAAAGGGTTCAGTTTGACATTCCAAACACCTGAAGAAGGCCTGAGCGTACAATGGCTGAAACGTTGTGATAAATACGGCGACAAAAATGAAGACAATAGTCTAAATATTGTAAAGATAAGGATACTAGTCAAAATGTAAATAATAACTGTAGGGAACAATGTTTGGATTGTTGTGCTAAAAACAACAAAGATGTAGATAATAGTTCAAGTTTAAGTAATATAAATAATAGCTTCCATCCCAGAAATTAAGGTATGTTTTGTAAATTTATTATTAATATTTTTCTTTAGTCATTTCACCCCAAGCAAGGCAATAAAGCCACTAAGATGCAAGGGGTTACTGAGTAGGACATAATATGAGAAAAAAAACACTACTAAAGAGAGAGAACAATAAAAGAACAAGATTAAAAAGAAAAATGATAAGGATTAACATTGAAGATCAATGTTGGCTTGGTAGCAAGAAGCCAGTAGAGTGTTCCACAAGCAAGAAGTGTAGTAGAAAGAACTGTTAGCAGAGAATTTACAGCTGCATCTAATCAATTCAACTGATAAGACCTTGTTGCCAATCTAGTTCTGTGTTTAAACTCATAAAGGCAAGGTAACACAGAACAAAGTTAATCAGAATAATTACCATGAAAGTATTTATAGAAAAGACACAGGAAAGCTACATTATGGTGGAAAGTGACTAAAGCCAAGTTGCCAGGTCAAGAACAATGACATTGCAGATTCTTCTTTGGATTTTATCAAGAATCTGTAAATATATAGCAGGAAAACCAGACTAGATGTGGCATCAATATTCAAAGCTTGGATGAATGGTACTCTTATAAATATGTAAGATAGATTCTGGCAAGAACCAACTTTCCTAGCAGCAGATTCAGCAATTGATTCAATATAATCTTAGTTGAAGAAGACTGACAATGTACATTTGTTTAGTTTTTTATTATGTTTTTCTTGTATGCCTACAAGTATTTTGTGTTAAGGGCTTAATGAATGTAAAAATTGTTCAAACGTTTGTTGGTTCCAAGTGCTAGCAATTCAGTATAATCTTTCCATTTCATGCCTGCAGATAACATTAGTCCAAGAAGGTGCAATGAGTTGCTTTCCTGGAGGTTAACATCAGCCATACTGATGGTAGGCAAAAAAAAAAATGTTCTCTCAGGCAATTAAAAGAAAGCAGTTTCGTTTTGGAGGTGGTAAAATTTAACAAGCCATTCTTTACCCCAGTTAACAACAGACTGTAGGACATTTTTGGGATCAGCTGCCAATTTGGATTTATTGATTAAGACAGGAATAAATGGTTGTATCATCAGTATAGATACCAAATTGAGAACTGATAATTTTAATTTTTTTTTTTTTTTTTTGAAATTTTCGAATTTCTTTGTATGTATTTAAACTTACTGGAAATTTCTTTACAGAAACTGCAAGTGGACCAATCCAAGAATTAACATTTTGCCAAGGGAATTGACGACCAACAAATCAGGTAAATAAATCAAATTTAGTTTTTTTGTATATTCACAAAAGATATAAGTAAACAGGAAATGCTAATGTCCCACTGGAAATATGAGTAAATTCTACCATCACAAGTGGCACAGACACAGGAAGGACACTTTACTGACTGTGTGTGAGCTAAGTGTAAATAACTATTTCTATCAATGAAAGTGTGTTGGGCAAGTCCAGTAAATGTATGAGAGGAAGCCTTTTTCTACATGTGTGTAATGTGTGATATTTGTGTATATGTATGTATGTGTATGTGTGTGCCGATATCCATGCAGAAATTTGTATAGGAGGATATGTACAATGTAAGTGTGGTTTCATTTAGTTATATTCTTAATTTTCTGTTTTAGCTGGTAAATGGGATGACATTTGTCAAGTGATGTTTCCTTACAATGTCAATGAATTTGATAATTACGACGGTTTTGACTAACTTTGTTTTGTATTCTGCATTCCAGTTCTAATTGGTAACTCACTTGACAATAAACTGTTTCAAGAAGGTAAATTCCACTTTCAAAAAGAAAAAAGACTCTTCTTCAGTTAGCTTTTATAACAAAGTTTTTGTGTACATAAAATATATATATAAATACTTATATTTCTAAATATATATATAATACTTACATTTATAAATATATATATATATATATATATATATATAACATTTGTGCGTGTGGTGTGTGTATGTATTTAGGAAAGGCATTAAATCCAACATATTGTTATTTTTAATTTATTTTGTTTAAATGTTATTTGTGATGTATACTCATATACGAGTAGAAGTTCTGTTTTTTTTAATTAAACGGTATTTTTTATGCAACTACATCTATCAGACTGAATATTCAAGAAATCTAATCAGGAGGACATATATTTTTCTGATAAGACTTCTACTCAAATATGAGTATCCATCAAAAATAACAATTAAACAAAATAAATCATATATATATATATATATATATATATATATGTATATCATAAATAACGTTTAAACAAAATAAATTAAATATATATATATATACATATATATATATATATATATATATATATATATATATATATATATATATCAGTAATAACATTTAAACAAAATAAATTAAATATGTATATATATATATATCATAAATAACTTTTAAACAAAATAAATTAAATATATATATATATATATATATATATATGTATTTGATTTATTTTGTTTAAACGTTATTTTTGATAGATACTCATATTTGAGTAGAACCTCTGTTTTTTTAATTAAACAGTATTTTTTAATTAAACAGTATATATATATATATATATATATATATATATATATATATAAAATAACATTTAAACAAAATAAATTATATATATATATATATATGAATAAAGACAAATGGAAAACTTATCTTCACCAGCACATTTCATCCTCTGTAGGAGGCAAATGCAAGGATTTTTTTTTTATTTTGTAACAAGTATTTATATACAAGAGCATGAATGTTATTGGTTTTTGAGAATTTTTCAGTTTAGGAATGCTTATAAATATTCATTTGGTTAAATGAAACATCTGGCAATCTATGGAGGATACAAAGTAATATAATTCAATGTCTAAGAAATGAAAGCGAGTAAGTGATATCTTCAACATTTTTTTCACTTTCATTTATTAGATATTGAATTGTATCACTCTGTCCTGCTATTTACCCATAGCTGGGGTGGGGGAGAAGAGGTGGATTCATACCTTTCCCAAGGGTATTTGTGCCTAAGTCAATGTAACAAACCCAACTGGAATTTCTCAATCTAAACTGCAGTCCATATAAGTCTACATATGCTTCTTACACAATTTAATTATAATAGGTTGATGAAAGAAATTATAAAAAGATATAATAATGATAATAATAATGATAATAATGGTAAGGAATGGACAATTTTACCAGCAGTGCCCCAGGTAAAATCAACATACAAGTTGCCCAGAAGATCGCCCTACCAGGAACATCTCATATACTAAGAAATGTGCTACCAATTAAATGACAATTCTCCTATAGGGTCTAAGGACCATAGTTTGGACCCAGCTCTACAGTATACAAAGCAGAAAACATAACATACTCAAATAATAATAATAATAATAATAATAATAATAATAATAATAATATTTGTTGTATTAGTTCAATAGACAAAATAGAAACATGATGAGAAAAGTTGTTAAAACTTGGAATTTTTGGACATGGCTGTCCTTTGTCAGTGAAAACAAAAAATCCAACTTCATTTTATATTTTGTTGCGAAAGGACACAGACATGTTCAAAAATTTCAACAATATTTATAATTAATATTTTTAGAAATTTTTTTTTTTAATTCGTTTGAAGTTGGTCAACTTGTTAATGTTTAAATGTTTGCTATAATTTAAGAGTATAAAATTTGTTTTATACCAAATTTTAATTTCAATACATTTTCATAATTATTCATGATGCACATCAATTTATCATAAAGTATAAATATCATTTTGTCTTTTGTTGCTTGCTTTGTTTACACTTCTGCAAAGAGCTGTTTTAATATTTGGAGAAAAATATAGGTCCTACATACTGTAGTGGGCCGGTGTGTGTACACATTGTGTGTTTAACATGTGTAGTCTCCTGAAATAGCCCACTACAAATATGGTGGGCTCATGAGGAGTCCACCAAAAGGAATGTGAAGGAAAACAACAAAGACTGGTATATCTATATACAAACCAATATATGTGTATTAACAGAAAATAAGGTTTACAATTGACAAAAACTATAATGAGTGTGTATGAATGAACACAGAGAGTTTGTGTTTCAAAGTATGCATGAGTGAATGTTTGTAGAAAGTTTGTGATCAAAATATGTGTAGTGAATATTCATGTGTGTAATGTTCATCCATGTTTCCCAGAGAAAAGAACATAGTGTTCACCACTCCCGCAAAAGGGAGAAATGCAATCTTCATGAGGTTGATTTTTCTTCTTTGTGTGTGTGTGTGTCTATGCCTATACATGTGCATATACACACATATATTATGATAAATATTAATATAATATGATATATATATGGGTATAACACTATTGGACTCTACTTAAGAATGTATAATTACTCTCCAAAATTAGTAGAAGAATTGTGATGAAATCGATCATAAATAAAAATGACATGTTCATCATTAATTAATCATAGCTAAGGATCATTTTCCAACTTTTTCAAGATGATCTTCACCCTCTCTAACCTTCTAATTTTCTGTTCTGGAGTAGCATGATGCCTCACACATTTCACATACGATTTCATTTTCAAGCTTTTTTTTCACTGCTCTTTAGACTGTCAGAGGTGAAACACCTCTCTCACATGCCACACAATTGAGTTGGATCTTTTTTAATTGATCTCTCTTTCTTCCTCTTGTGACCTCCTGATCCAGTTTTCCTCTCTACTGTTCCCTCTTGTTAAACTTATTCACCATTCTCATGATGATTCTTGAATGGATTTTGAGGATAGAAGCCAGTGTATGAATGTTGGTACCATTACTGAAGGCCTGAAAGATCTTTTTCCTGTTACCATTGCTCAGTTGGGAAGATAGTAGGGCCAACACAAAATGATTTTAGCCTGTTCTCTTTCTACGCGAATAACTTAAAGGTTTTTTTTTTCAGTGATTCTTATGACAAATGGTATCAGGATGGCTAAATGTTTTATCTGAATACCTGAGAAAAAAGAAACTAAATTAGTTCAGTGATTTTTTAGATATTAAACATTTTGTGAGATGGACAATTATGCTGTTACACAATTTGAACAATTTTACTGTTACATGCATCATATATATATATATATATATATATATATATATATATATATATATATATAAGGTAATTCATGCAAAATCCGCAAAACTCAGAGTAGGGACAGATAAGTGAACATTTTAAGAGAGAGACAGAGAGAGAGAGATAGAAAGGAAGGAAGGGAGAGAAAGAAAGACTACCAAATGCGCACAAGCATCATACTCACACAAATGAACTCTATCATTTTTGGCATATCCTGTCTTTGTTTTTCTTTAATCAAGATTATTTTAGATATTAAACATTTTGTGAGATGGACAATTATGCTGTTACACAATTTGGACAATTTTGCTGTTACATGCACGATATATATATATATATATATATATTTATAATACTGTTAAAAGTGTCATGTTGATATTTTTTGAAATGCCATATCCCTTCATCACATGGGTGATCATTGGCCTACCACAGGATATTTTTGTTTAATGTCTGTGAATTGCCATGGATTTCTTGGGATTGGTTTCCTGTTGCTCTCTTCAGTGTTTTATATTCATAGTAGCTCTCCTCTTAGACTGGTTACCATCAAAGGCTAGAGATCATATTTTACCCTTCTAGAAATAATGCATTCAAGGGCATTCATGTGAAAGTGAGTGTGGCAGACTAAGCCAGAATTTGAATTCAGTATGTCAGTTCTATTTTTTGCAACTGTTATGGCTCCCATACATCCTTTAACCCATCTTAATATTTAGGGGGAATAATAAGCACGCAAAGGGAGCTCAGTTGTTTTGTCCCTGCTGTGATAAGAAAGGGAAGTGTAAACCAAATTCTTGTTTGTCCTAGGCATGACAATAAACTACATCTTGCAGCAAGACTTCTGATCACAGGAGATTGTATGTTTCGAGGAGCATGAAACCACCTCTTAATTGCTTTTGTTCCCAGGTCCACCCTGACCTGGAGTGGTAGCACTTGTTAGGGTCCCAGCTATGGGCAAGTAACAAAACCCCCAAACAAAGACAAAACTATGAAAGTATTAAAATATCTATTTATAGTAGAATTATCATCATCAATACTTATCTATAACAAAATAACCAATGCAAGCATAAAATTGTGTTCAAAATATTTAGCTTTTAGCATTAAATAACCTGTTAATTCACCAATATGCTGCTAAACAAAATTAACCACAACCAACCAAATGAACACAAGCAAGATATATCATCAATCTCTCTTTGGCAAGCATACACGAAATATAGCCAGGAAATATAGATTTGTTTTTGTTTATCATTTCACCCCAAGTAAGGCAATAAAGCCACTAAAGCATGTGTTTTTACTGGGTGTGAAAGAATAAGGAAAAGAAAACATTATTAAAGAGAAAGAACAATAAAAGATGTGGATTCAAGAAGTAGTCACTGAGGCAAGTTGCTTTTTAAGGCTGACCTCTGCTAAGAATCAAAGTGTAGTATCTGTCTTTGGGCAAAGAGACAACATTTTATCTCTCAATTGTGCTTCTGTCATTGAACAGAGCACAACTCAATTGTGTCTTTGTCTGCAGACAGACTACAATTTTTCTTTCAATTCTACTCTGTCTACAGACAAAGACACAACTGAAAAGTCCTGGAAAACAGCTGTCCACGGTAGTACCACCCTCATTGCACTAAAGAGGTGAGATAAGTAATTATACCAATGCCAGCACAATCAACAGTTCCAGAGACTGGGCTGTTTTTGGACCTGGCCTGAATGCACTTGCTCAGACTCCCCACATTAAACTGATCTTGTGTCACATCCTAGCAGAATGGAGTGGCAAGGAAATATTAAGTGTAGTATCTGTGCTTCATGTAAAAAATACAATGCATAAAATATATCCATACACATTGCATTTTATTTCTTACTACTTAAAACTGTTATATTTACAGGATACATGTGTTTGAGTAGACATTCCTGTTTTTAAACAATGTAAATTTATGTCTACCAGACTGTGCATTCAAGAGTCTTAATAAAGAAAATATGCATTCCAGCAATGTTTAGATCTACATCTCCCTTGTAGGGAAAACCACTGTTAAGTCAGGTGTGCTTTAGACTTCTCAGCTCAGCCACAGATGCCTTAAACAGTCAAACAAGGTTAAATTACCCTTTTTAGGAAATGCTTATCTTTTATTGAAATCTTTTGAAGCTCTTTGTATCTGAAACATAAACAAAGTACTATATATACTTGGATATAAGCCGATTTCATGTATAGTGCAACCCCTGAATATTTGCATGAATTTTAACCCCTTCAAGAAAATATTATATATTATATAGTATCATCGGTCAATGAAAATTTATGATTTTTACCACTTCAAAAAAATTACCTGTGTATAGTGTAACCCCCTATTTTTTAGGGAAAAAAACTGATCATAAAAACTTACATTATACTCAAGTATATATGATAAATTCTAAGGCATTAATAGATTTTATTTATAATTTGGTGTTATCTTTTTTTACAATGATGTTCACTGTGTACAAGGCCAGAAATCCACTCAAGGTAGAGGATTACAGAGTAAGAGGTACAGATCATGGGGATGTGTGAGGAAGAAACCAGTTAACCCCAGACTTGAACAGGTTAAAATTGTAGTGATCAGGAAAGCATCCTCTTGGGAGTTGGCTCACAAAGCATCAGTTTGTAAGAAGCTGTTCAAGTGGAACTTACATCTTACCAATGAAGTATGAAGTGAATGAGGGTGGTTCACTACAATGTGTGTAGCATAGTGGGTCTTAGCCGTGAAAGTTGGAACTGGTGGAAATAAGGAATGTAGAATCTGAATACTTTCTATGGAGGTAGTGATAAAATAGTGAGAGGCTTGCAACATTCCGTCTGTAGAAAATAATTCATCACCCACAAAAAACAGAGATGCTTTTCAACTCTGGAGAGTGAAGATTGGGCAGCTCCTGCCCATATATGTCAGTAGTACCCCATTTTCAGCCTGATCTGGCTCTTGTAAAGGTAGAGGATAGTGCATGGAGTCAGGTACTTATTGAAGCAGTACAAGAAACAACCATTTTTCCTGCCTCTGCCAATGGATCCTATGTGTAAGTTCCTCTTGAGGTCTGGGTTGTATTCAAGTCCTAATTGGTGCTCAAGGCATGGGGTCTCTTTAAGGGAACATCCATTTATTGGTGATTGATTATAGTTCTGGGTCCAATCAGCAATGATTATTTAATGATGATTATTTAAAAACTGATAAGGTTGTGAGTTTCCTCCCAACACCACAGGTTAGTGGTCAGCTCCAGTATTTTAGACATTGGACTTTAAAACTTATTTTCTCTTTCAAGGCAAGCAGACCCTACCCCATCCAACTTTAAAAAATTGATTCAGCAAATTTTTCTCTTTTTCTCTTTTCTCTACTCCACTTGGCCTAATGCTGAATTCAATTGTGCTTAATCAATGCCCATGTGCTACCTGACAATGATCCATGTCCACTAATTAAATGGTGGAAAATATGAAAATAGTTCACTGCATTAAAATCATCAAGATTTACATATTTCAAATGCCTATTCCAGATATTACCATTTCCTTGCTAATGTAATTTTTTTAAGAACTTGGTTGCGTAATTCATTTTCTATGGTTTATCAACCCTTTGCAGGTTATTTAAAGCCAGAAAATATTTTTAGATTGAAGAAAATATTTTTAGATTGAAGAATTTTTTTTAGATAATAATGGTTTAGTGATACAAGTCATACTAATTAACCCATAGCTGGAGAGAGAAGAAGTGGATTCATACCTAATCAGAATTTGACAAACAAGAAATTATAATGTGAATATAAAGTGGAAGATCAATTCTATATTACAATCAATATATAAAACTGATCTCTCACTTTTTGGTCAAGGTAGTTTCATATTTTATATTCTAGAGAATGTAAACAAATCTAAAAGATATGCCTGTGTAGCTAATCAGTATTTCACTGATTGATTGCTTTGTTTTCTATGGCTTATCAACTTTCTGCAGGTTATTTAAAGCCATAAAATATTTTTAAATTGTAAGAATTTTTTTGAGATAATACTGGTTTAGTGATAGAATACGTACTAATTAACCCATAGCTGGAGGGGAGAAGAGGTTGATTCCTAACTTTCCCAAGATTATGTATGTGTAAGTGAATATAACAAACCCAACGAGAACAGAAACAGGAACTAGAACTCTGTTCTCCAAGTAACAATTTTGAGATGTTATCCATTACTCTATTCAGACATCCAAGCTTACAGCACCTGGTATTCCCAAGTAGTCACCCATCTAGCTACTGATCTGGCTCAGCATGCTGACAACAAGCTTGTTAGGCAGATTCTTTGCTGTTTTCCTCTCTCCCTCTTGCCTTCAGCATACCCCTGTGAGTGTTAAATTTTCCAAGCTCTCTTTCCTCATTATATTCCCTAGAAATTCTAATTGTTTCTTTCTGATTCTAAGTCTTTTTAGTTTCCATTCTCTCAAACACTTTGTTGTTGTTCGCATGTTCAGTCCATAGTACTCAGCATGCTTCTTTCTGTAGAACCACATTTCTGTTGCTTCAAGTTTCTTTTTTACCTGTGAGGATATTGTTCTGCATTCACTGCCATATAGGAGAACCCGTACACACACGCACACACACATGCACACACACGCATATATGGCTTGAAGCAAGTGGACATCTAGCCTCACTGAGGAGCAATATATATATATATATATATATGTATATATATATATATATATATATATATATATATATGGCTTGAAGCAAGTTGATATCTAGCCACACTGAGGAGCCATATATATATATATATATATATATGGCTTGAAGTAAGTGGATATCTAGCCACACTGAGGAGCTAGCTGTGATACAGTGAAGCAGTCTCTCTGTGGATGACTATATATGCTCCTGGAAATCCGGTTGACTCTCTAAGGAAAAGGGGTTTCAAAAACACCAGCTCCTACTGCTATTGAGCATTACTCTTCAAGTATGAATTGAGTTTCTTCGAGCTGCTGGCATATTTCGTATAGAGAAAAATATTAAAATTCCCTTCCTTCCTGCCATGTGACGATAGCCTAGAGGTAAGATATTCGACCAATGTCAAATCAGTCATGTTTCAATCTGGGCTTAAGGCAATCAGACTTCTAGCCACGCTGAAGAGCTGTGATACAGCGAAACTGTCTGTGGATGGTTATATATATATATATATATATATATATATATATATATATATATATATGCATAACAGTTCAGTACTATTTCTTTGTTTCCAGTGAAATTTTCCTGTTTCTTAATACTTTGCTTAGCTTTTGGAAAGAATCTTTTGTTATCCATATACACCTTTAGATTTCAGCGTCACATTTTCCATCCTCTGTTAAAACATTTACTAGATATTTAAACTTTTGTACTTGCTTGATATTGATGTCATCAATACAAGTTCAAATTTTGGGCTGTTTCTTTTGCTAACTACTATAGATTCTGTTTTCTTACAATTGATATTTAGTCCTTTCTTCTTGCTTTCCTTTACTACCTTCTGTAAGTGTTCCTGTAGTTTATCTTCTGTGCTTGCTATCAACACAGTGTCATCTGTGTATCTTATATTCTTAAGATTGTATCTGCCAATAATGAATCCTGTTTGGGCTTCTGATTCTCTCAGAATCACCTTTCTATAAAGGTGGAATAAGTCTGGTGAAAAACACATCTTTGTCTTACGTACTTTCTATTTTTGGATATTTGCTGAATTTATTTTCTATATGTATGCAGGTAGTTTGCTTTTAATATATTTTCTGGATTATTCTAATATGAAAACTCATGCCTACCTCACAAGTCAAAACATTCTTTCTAATGCACTTTTTTTATAATTTATATATATTTTTCTTAACCCAGTTTCCACTTCCATTGCTCTTTTTTCTACTTGTCATTTTTCTGTGTGGAAAACAATTTTTATCTGATTCCATTTCCTTAAAAAAATTATTTTTGTTCAATACTTTACTGAATCCTCATCAACTTTTAAAATCCACATTCTTTTAATATTGCTATACCTTGTTGTGTTCTTTAATATCAAATACAAGTTTTATAGAAAAAATCACAATGACTTAATAAACAGGTCAACAGGTCTAGTTTTCATTCAAGTTAAAAAGGTAAACACATATCCAATTTGCAATAGTATTAAAAAAGCTTGACTCTAGCCTGCTTCACACTTGGGTCAAAAAGATATATATATATATATATATATATATATATATATATATATATATATATATCCAGTTTGCAATCGTGTTAAAAAGATCCAAATCTAGTCTGCACATGAGTCAAAAATGTAGATGCAGACCCTATTTTTTTTCTTTTAAAATCTAAAAGCATATAATATAACAATAATGAAAATACAAACCTACAAATAACTCGATTACAACGACAATTAAAAATAATTTATCTAAATCTAATATAAAATTTGTTATAATTACTTCCAAAACAATAAAAGACTTAATACAAAAACAAAAATAACAAAACAAAATAACAATAAGCTAAAACTCAAAGGAAGAATTTACTCTATCAATTGCAATAATTACTATGAGGAACACATAGCAACTAGAAGTAACCATAGTAACCAGAAAGTTGGTTGTCTTTGTTTAGCAATATATCAACCTCTATGGGTTATTTAATGTTGAAATATAAATATTTTGCACACAATTAGTTTTGGTGGGAGAAATAATAATGGTTTTAGCAATACATGCCTTACTAATTAACCCATAGTTGGGAGGAGAAAAGGTGGATTCATACCTTTCCCAAGGGTATTTGCACATAAGTGAATATAATGAACCCAACTGGAATTGGAGCTCAGCTCTCTGATTAACAATTCTGAGCCATTATCCATTATACTACTTGTACATCCAAGCTTACAACACCTGGCATTCCCAAGCAGTTACCCATCTAGATACTGACCAGGTTCGACCATACTTAACTTGGGTAATCATACGGGAACCAGTGTTTCAATGTGATGTGGCTGTAAGCTGAAACTTCAAGAAATTTAAATAAAAGATTATATGAACACAAAAGGAATCTTTTACAAAACAATGTACTCAGCACATTAGTTGCTCCCTATAATGAGTCCAGTCATAATTTTAATAAATTCTACTCTAATTAAAAGTGAAAGCAATTTTCTAAGATGAAATGTATAGAAAGTGCTTTAATCACTAGATCATCCACATAAATTTGAATCCAGTTTCTTATAATATTTCATTTCTATTATCATAATGTGGTATTGTTAATAACAAAAGTGATAAAAACATAAAAAATAGAAAAAGAAACAAGATGAAAACAGCTAGACTATATACCCAAACATATATTAAAGAATAATTTTAATTTATTAGTTTAAAATTTCAGCAACCATTCTAATTTGTATGCCTCTGTAGTTGCATCAATGTAAATATCACTTTAATCCAATGAAGTCTTAAAAGACAAAATGCATCACACAGAAAAAAGTTTCCCCTTTGTCCTAACACTTGTTTTTCTTTTATGCAATTACACAAGTATAGAAATGAATACAATATGGGATCCAGTAATATAAAGTGCTAGAGAAAAGCAATAATAATAACAAAATTGCAATATGAGTTTTGGTAAAAAAAAAAATAGTAACTGAGACATTAAGTTTACAAATCCCCAAAATTCAAACGCTGATGCCCTCAAGGACACATGGCCCAGTGGGTATAAGCATTGGTTGGACCCAGTGACTAGTCTAGCTAGGTTCAATACCTGGCTAGACCCATGACACATTAGAACAATCTAAGGTGGATGAAATAAAAAGTTCAGTTCGAAATTCCAATCAGTGTACGCCATGAACATGACAATAAAGATGAGGACAACAGTCTTAAAAATTCAACCCACTGGATTAAAATGAGATAACTAGCAAAGCATAGGTGTTAAAATATTCTTGGCTGTATTAGAGACTGTATCTAGAAGAGGCATGGTGGAGAAATGGATAGCTGCTCAGATTGAGGAATTGGAGAGCTGAGTTTGAATTCCAGTTGAATCCATTACATTCACTTACGTGCTAATACCCTTGGGAAAGGTATGAATGGGTAAAATAGCAGAACAGATCGGGTTCTATAGCCTTGGGTGGCAACTGGTCTACTGCAGAAAGAAATGGTAACCTACTGCGGGGAAAAATCTGCCTTGTCAATCATGTATCAAAATGACTAAGCGTGTATCACGCATGGCACATAACTTACTGATCAGAGGTAGATTTTGGAAAATGATTCAGCACCACTTTATTTATAATGTAGAAGCCTATAAAAATTTCTAAATATACAAAACAAGCATCCATCATTTTCCAGATTTCATCCATGAAGCTAGAACATTGTTACATGAAAACATGTCTATTTATAATATATATTTATTTATATAGCTAAAATACAGTGTAGTTAATGGAGAAGATTTTTTCCACTTTATAGAAAACATAAAAACTCCACATCTAGCACAGAAATAGCCAAATTATTGAAATTACTTGATTGTTATTATAACTGATTTCTTAAAATTGGTGTTGCCAACTATAAAAAGTTCAGCATAGGAAAATTACATTTGAAATAAACAAAAGAGTGCTGACCTCCTCTGTCATATCAATATTCCTATATGCCACTAAATGCTGGACAATTTACTAATAGATAAAAAGAAGACTGAAGGCAACAGAAATATGAGTCTACAGATGGATACTCAGTGAGTCTACAGATGGATACTCAGAATACCATGAACATA
Source organism: Acanthosepion lycidas (assembly GCA_963932145.1). Taxonomy (NCBI): domain Eukaryota; kingdom Metazoa; phylum Mollusca; class Cephalopoda; order Sepiida; family Sepiidae; genus Acanthosepion; species Acanthosepion lycidas. The sequence continues at coordinate 52,304,279 of OZ010577.1, read as the reverse complement.
AAACCATGTTGGTAGCAGACATAAAAAGAAAACTGCTTAAACTCATATATAATAAAGTGAAGAAAAGTGCAAAGAAAGGACTAAGCAGTTGTAAGCAGGCAGAATGTATGGTTGTCAGTAAAAGAAACAGCTCAGGATGCACACTATGAAGTGGAGTTATCAAAATCACATACAAGTACAGAAATTTAATTATGTGGGAAGTGTTTTAACAGATAACAGAAAATGTGAAGCCAAAATTCAAAGGTTTTTTTTTTAATCATTTCTCTCCAAGCAAGGTAGCAGAGCCTTGAACACACAAAGGGTTTTTCTGGGTGTGAAAGAATATAAGAAAAACATTATTAAGAAGCAAGAACAATAAAAGAACAGAATCTAACAGGGCAAAAGATAAGGATTGACATTGAATTTAAATGTTTGAAGATAAAACTTGACTGGGAAACAAGAAGCCAGAAGAAAGTTCCACCAGCAAGAATTGTGAGAAAAGAGGCCGTTAACATAGAACTTAGGGTTACATCTAGTCATAATGAAAAAAGATGCCTCCCAAAAGCTAAGCAAAGTGTCAAGAAGCAGATAATTTTCATTAGAAAGAAAGAAAAGAGTTTTGAAATATTATGTAATATTAATCCTTCTATATGGCAGTGAATGTTGGACAATTTCCTCATGGATGAAGAGGGGATTTGAGTCAACAGAAATATGGTTCTATAGATGGATGCTGAAAATACTATGGTCATGACACCATGTTGATGACAGATGCAAAAAGAAAACTACAGGAATGGTAGACAAGGTAGTAAAAGAAAATAAGGAGACAGGACTAACCATCAATTGTAAGAAGACAAAATGTATGGTCATCAGCAGAAGAGACAGCTATATAGACATGAGATACAAAATGGAGATGTCAAAATCAAGTGGGTATAGAAATTCAACTATCTGAGAAGTGTTTTAATGGGACAGAAAATGTGTCACAGAAATCCAAAGATACATTGGAATAGCAATAGATGCCTTCCTGAAGCTAAGAAAAGTATTAAGAAGCAGTAAAAGTTCATTAAAAACAAAGAAAAAACACTTAGCTGCTATGTTATATCAGTCCTCATATATGCCAGTGAATGCTAAACAATTTCTTCATAGACAATGAAAATACTTGAGGCAAAATAGATGTGGTTCTACAGAAGCATGCTGAGAATACCATGGATCAGCATTTCTCAACCAGTGCACCCAGGCACACAGATATGCCCTGAAAGGTAGTCAGGTATGCCTCAAGTTAACAGAAGAGCAATTTATGGATTTATTTTTATATTTAAAAAATCTATATTTATAAAAAAGCTAGAGACACGAAGCACATGACTTCCATGTTTAAATCAAGTTTTTGTCATTTGATATTTTAAACTGGATGTTAAATTCCTTAATCTTTAAAAAGGAGGGGATAAGCCTTTTTTCTTTGCTTTCCTCAAGGCATAACATTTAAGTCCTATCATTCGAAAAGTTACCAAGACACATCAAGCACAGTTTTCCCACAAGCATACTTAAATATACAATGTAACGTCATAAAAATAAATGCTTATTTCAGGAGACTTTTTTATTATTTTCCTATTTTCAAATTTTATGACTAATTTTTCTTTATTAAAACTGTAAGTACACCTCAGAGTTTTATTTATTCTACAAGTGCGCCCTGAAGTTAAAAAAAAAAAAAGTTTGTGAAACACTGTCATGGATCAACAAAAAAGTTTTAAGGAAAATAGAAACAAAACTTGACACTTGCATTCAGAATCAAGAAGAGTCAGTTGAAATTTATGAGACACAAAATGAGGAAAGAGCACTTGAAAAATTTGACACTCATAAGATATATTAAAGTCGAGAAGTTAGGGTGAAACAGTTAGTAATCTACTTAACAAGCTTATATAAATGGATGACAGAAGAGGTACTGGCAGGAAGAGTAAGCAGACAAACATTACTTAGTGACAAAGGACAGGAAGGCGTGGAGAGAAATGATCACCTGAAGTCCTGAAGGGACGTGGCCCATAAAAGACAAAGAATTGTTGTTTTTAATAGCATAAGAAGCAGTGACTTCAACCTCTAATCTGTTATACTAAATTATTTCAAATGTAATTGCTTGTTTTAAACTTTGTTGTTAGTCTTTTTTTAACAGTGGCTTTCAATCCACAAGGTGTAACTATCACTTTGCAAGTGTGTGTTTTTATACTATTTGTTGAGTATTTTGAGTATAGACAAATATCAAACAATCAACAAAAACACAACAGCTTGCTGGGACAGGTTGAACATTGCAACAGTGTTAGTGCAACTAACCTGTTACTGACTCATGGTGTTCTGTCATCTAAAATTGCCTCGTTAAACGTTTGCATATACTTAACAGGTATGCGGGTGCAGATATTTAAAACTTTAAAATTAAAAAAAAAAAAATTCCATGACTAAGAAACCTTGAAAATGGTTCACAGCTCGATGCATGGAGACTTCTTTTTTTTTTTTTTTTTTTTTTTTAAATATGAGTGTCAGGGCTTTTGATAATATTCTCCATTCTTCTGTAAAGCAAAGTCTGTCTGTAATAGAGGGTGTGATGGTTAAATTGTCACCATTTTATATTTTTGATATGCATGTGCATTGTTTGTTTTGATTTTGTCAACTGCACAGTATAGTAGGGACAGTTGGGCACTATTTGTGTAAAAAAGATAACCATGATACAATTCACTCCACCAGAAATTTTGAATCAGCATGCTCTACTGCTTGGCATTTGTGCCAGAAGCTCCAATATGAACATTTCAGAGTGATTGGGTGTCAATCTAAGGACAGTGCAGAGGATTCAGAAATAATTGTTTTAAAAGATCATATGAAAAATAAAATAAAGCCTATTTTTGCATATTTGAACTTTTGATGCATCTTTCTTCTTTTAATCATTTCACCCCAAATAAGGCAATAAAGTTACTAAGATACAAAAGGTTACTGAGTGTGAGTGAATATGAGATAAGTATAGTTCTTGTTATATACCATACCTATGAACACTAAAGAGTATGTCCCAATCCTCATAAATACGTTGGACACTTTTAAAAGTTGAAGTAATATGCTAAGTAGCAGTGATTTACCTATTTCATGCTGCTGGCAAGCATTGTATTTTGTTGATGTTATAAAGATTACCATTTCATTTCCAACCTCCATTTTGGTTATTCCTCATTCAGTAACCTTTTCTAGGTTACAAGAGTTTCCCAATTAGACTGATTAGAAGCAGCAATCAATGAAAAATGTATGGGAATGGTCCATCAAAAAGATGTCGTCTTCCATCAGGACAAAACCAGCATCACTTCTCTTTGTATACATGGCAAAAATTGGTACAGCTTGGTTGGGATGTTCTACTAGACCCACCATACTCACCTGTTCTTGCACCTTTGGATTGCTTACTTACTTTGATATCTTTTTTGCTTTTTCTTTTCCTAATCATTTCACCCCAAGCAAGGCAATAAATCACTAAGAAGGAGTTACTGAGTGGGAGAGAATATGAGAAAAAGAAAACATTATTAAGGAGAGAGAGAGAGCAATAAACTAAAATGAATTAAGATGACAGAAGATATTGTTTGCTGGTGCATTTAAATTTTTGAAAATCAAAGTTGACTTTGAAAGCAATAATCTAGAAGTGAATTCCAAAAGTGAGAAGTGTGAGAAGAGAAACTCTTAGCATTGAATTTATGGTTACATTTAGTTATTTCTATTATAAAATGATGAGACCGAGCTGCCAATCTAGTACTGTACTTAAATTCATAAAGTCTAGGTACCATAGAGATAAGTTCATCAGAACAGTTACCATGAAAATATTTATAGAAAAGACACAGGGAAGCTACCCTAACCTACACTACCCCTAACCCTAACCCATAAACCTAACTCTAACAGTAATCCTCTAACAGTAACCCTACGTGGTAGAAAAGTGACTGAAGACAAGTTGCCAGATCAGAACCAATAATGTTGCAAATTCTTCTTTGTATTCTATCAAGAATCTCTAGATACATAACAGAAGCACCAAATACCTACATATGTCTCTTAATGGTAAGAACTTGCAATTCTCTGTAAGCCTGTAAAAAACAGTTCATCATATCTAAAAAAAAGCTATGGTCTGAGTGGATGGAATCAAGAATTTGATGGCAAAAGCTAGTGGAACAAAATGGCACATATGAGATTGAATAAATCGATCTAGAAATATTCAAATACTGTCTTTGAGGTTCACTTAAAAAAAATTTTATGAACTTTTGTTCCAACCCAATAATTTTAGTTTTAAAATTCTTGCTTATAAGCTCTCCTGACTTAAAGACTGCACCCCCTACACTCATAAAAACTCTGGTTAGGGGGCTTGTTTTAGAGAGAGAGAAAGAGAGGAATGTTTTACATTGCCACCAGGAATTGATTTCACTACTTCCCATTTTTTATAGAAATGAGTAAGCGATTGTACGGGAAGAACTTATAAGTGCGCTTTTGATTTAAGTAGAGAAATTAAATTTTACTTGTTCAGGATGTAAAATAAATGCCCAGGATGAATCATTGAGCAGAAACCTTTCCTGGCATCTCTAAAATCAGTTAAGGAAGTGCAGTGAAAGGAAGTGAATGGTAAAAGGAGTTTGTTTACAATGTTCAGATATTTATTCATTTTTTTTTTTTTTTCTGTATATCTGCTTTCATTACAATCAAATCATTTTTTTTTTCAAATTCTTAAGTACTTCAGTACTACATCCTGTTTTGGGCATAGACTTATATCTATTTTCAAAGATGTCTTTGTCAACATTATCAACGAGTATGTAATTCTGTCTATATTTCTGAGATTGTAATTATTTACATTGTTCAGACCGTTGTCCTCATCATCTTTATTGCCATATTCAGGATGTTTCAGCCATTGTACACTTCGGTCTTCTTCTGGTGATATTAGATGACTAAATAAAGATTTTGGTTTAAAATTCCAATTAATATCACCTGAAGTGTGTACAACTGCCTAAATGTCATGAATATTGCAAGAATGATGAGGACAACAGTTTGAACAATGTAAATAGTGTAAAGAGTATGTAATTATATATAAAATTTGTGAAGATGTTCAGAAAAATATGCTTAAAGGTGAGCAATATTGGAGCAAGAAGAATATTTGTCATTATATCTCACTGTTTGACTGCATCATTATTAAAACATTAAACATATAATCTTTATTTATTATTGACATTCAAACTAATATCCTCATCTTTGTTATTTCAGTTGACACAGCCTTCAGGGCTTGCAGTCATATCATGTTGAACACTTGTACTAATCACAAAAGTTAAGCAACATAAAGTCTGGTCAGTACTGAGATGGGTGACTGCTTGGGAATACTAGTTCATGTAAACTTAGATGTGCAGGTGGTGTAATGGATAAAGGCTCAGTATTGAAAATTGGGAAGCCAGTTGAGTTTGTTATATTCAATTATGGGTTAATAAACTTAGGAAAGGTATGATTCTCCCCCAGCTATGGGTTAATTAGTAGGACTTGTATCAATAAATCATTATTATCCCATCAAAACTTTTATGACCTAAAAATAACCTGCCAAAAGTTGATCGGCCATAAAAAAATAAATCAACAGAATTTTCAATCAAAAACAAACCCTTTGTATTTCAACAGGTGTAAGTTGATCTCCAGGAAATTTTGAACTGGAACTTTTATTTAATAAATGGAGATAAATTATTCATGTTCTGTTGTCTATGTCTTGGAATAGATTTTTGCTTGGATCAACATACATCTGAAAAAGGTCAGACAACACAATAGCCAAAACATTGTATAATGGATAACAAAGATGAAAATCTTAGTCCAATAATGTCAATAATGATAACTCCTCATTTGAGATATTCAGACAAAGATCACATAATTTTTGTTCTTTAATATAATAGTATATATTTTTAGAGTTATCTTAACTCAATTTAAATTTTAAATCAATTTTACATTTTGTGTACGAGGAAAAGAAATAGGATTGAAGTGACAAAAAATTTATGTCATATCCAAACTACAAACTACAAGTTTTCCCCTTTGAAATTACCCCCATCGAGTCTAACACACTTTCCCTTTTATGTACTCCTGGAAGAATTCTCCCGAGATTATCCACAGCTCCCTTGGCCTTCTTGATGGCTTCCATGTTGATGAACATCACCATGCTGAAACAACCTTCCTACTCACTTGACCTAGCTTTGTGTGATTTTTTGTTTTTCCTCAAGTTCAAGGAGGTCATCAAGGGGAACCTTTTTTTTCCAGATGTAGAAGCCATCAAGAGAAACATGATGATAGTTCTGCAAAGAATCCATGGAGAATACTTACAGGAGTGCATGGGAGTATTGCAGAGAAGGATGGGAAAGTGCTGAGACTCAAGGGGATTAAATTTGAAGGTGAAAATGTGTAGATTGTAGTTTGGATTTTACATAAATTCTTTTGTGATTTCAGTCTTGTTTCTTTTCTGCCACACTTTGTATGAGTGTGTGTGTGTGTGTATATATATATATATATATATATATATGTGTGTGTGTGTGTATAGATATATATATTTATAATGATATGTCTCATTAAATAATTTAGACAAGTTTTGTTTACTTATTCTTAATTGCAAAAAACTGAAAAAATCAGGTTTTTCATACTACTTAAAAGAAAAACGTAAATAACTTCCTCATTTCTTATCCAATTTTCTTCAAATATGTTGCAAAAAAATTTGCCATCATGCAAGAAATAAGATAGTGTGGTTTTAGTTCTGTTTGCTTCCCCCACGTATAATCAAAAACTGTTCAAAAAGCCTATTTTTCAGCCATAACTCCCTGGTTTTTCATCCTATGCTTTCCAAATTTGCCATGTTTATTGCATATGACATACAAATTGAATGACCCATGAATGTTTGGTTTAGATTATTTCATTTAAGCGGGCAAAATCTGCGACAAACTAGGTCAAAAATCAGCTTTTGCCATTTAGGCAATAGTTTCTTCATATGATTCCTTCCTAAATTGGCATTCAAACAACCTTTGATGCAAAGATTGTTTGAGAAAGATTAAAAGGGAAAAATTGCCGAAGAACCCCAAATTAATCCCAGGTTTACAGAAAATATGCTAAAAGGAGTGGGGCACTCATGTGTTTGCACTTGCAGTTGAATAAAGCTCTGACACTTCATCCTTGTTTTTGTTTGATAATTAAATAGTGAACGATGGCACACTATTTGAAAGTTATTGTGGCCATAGGAAATTTACTGAATATTTAAAACATTGAAACAATTTAACCACAAGCAACAACCACGCAAGAAGGTTTTATCAATGGAATTTCTTTATTAAAAACACTCAAACACTTGCAAAGGACATACTGTAAAAAGGATGAGTGGCGAGTAGGTTAGTATACCAACATGTAAGCGGAGACACAGGCAGACATTTTTAGACAGGGGTGTGTGGGTATACAGTGGGATGCAGTCATACAATTGCAGCTATGTACACCTGGGCAATGCCAGGTACCTTGGATAGTATATATATATATATATATATATATATATATATATATATATATATATATATTAAAAGGCTAGACATTTTAGGTTTATCAGATTTATCCATCATCTTTTTAAAACAGTGAATGTAAGCAAAGTCTCATTTGATAAACAACAATAAGCAAATTCAGAAAAACCTCATAATTAGGAAAGCAAATAAATCTAATATTTTTGTTATATTAAATAAGAATGAATATGAAAAAAACTACGATCTATCCTCAAAGTCAGTGCTAAATTTACAAAACTTAAGAAAAACACAGCCCCTCAATTAAAAAAATGTTAGGGTATAAAAATTATATCTTTGAATAACAAAAACAATAAGTTATAGAATATTATTCAATAAGTTATAGAAGAATATCTTCCTGTTTACATATATGATAATATTAAAATTCATAAACCAGGTGACCCATACCACTTATTAAATAGAAAAAATATAGTTTTATCAGTTTCCCTAATTATCTGAGCTTGCTTCATATGTGGTATATGCCTGGCATCTCGGCTTCAATCACTTTCCCACTGCTGTAATGTAGCTTCCCTGTTCCTTTTTTATAAATATTTTTATGTAATAGTTCTGATGAGCTTTCCTCCTGGAGATCTCAACTTTATGAATTTTATTGCAGTACTAGATTGGCAGCTAGGTCTCATCATTTTACAGATGAAATGGCTAGATGAAACCATATGCTATGAGTTTCTTATCTCATGCTTGTGGAACTATCTTCCAGCCTCTTTATTTCCAGTCAAATTTGATTCTTGTTCTTTCATTGTATTCTCCCTTTAATAATGTTTTTCATTTTTTCTTTTATTCTTTCACGCTCAGTAAGACCTTACATCTTAGTGGCTTTATTACCTTACTTGAGGCGAAATGAATAAAAAATGTAAGGATCATAAAACAAATACTTAAAATTGGCTAATTACATTGTTGTCTATCAAATTAAACATCACTTACATTTGCCATTTGGAATAGACAATGTATATACGCAACAGACATAGAATGACTAGTTTTTTTTTATAAAACTTGTTTAGAACAATTGTTGCCAGGTTATACTATATCAGGGTGTATCAAAAATACCTTTACAAACTTTGGGGACAGATTCCTCACCCCCAAAACAAGGATAAAAGTCCATATAAATGTATGTCTACAAATCCTTCCTTTTTGAGTTATTAAGTTTAAAGAAAGTTTAGAGTAGATGGTGCTATGTTACTACATAGACTAGGCTACATTAGTCATTTGTGTACATTTGTGGCTAGTCTGTCTTCAATGTTTAACCTGTGTAGTAGTGATTTAACTGAGAAGTGTTCCATTTAACAATGGCAGGATATTCATATCATGAGCGGGCAAATATGACTTTCTTCATACAGCTGCATGAATGGTAATGGACTCAGGGCTTGTGGCTGTAACAGATTGCATTTACAGACCAATGGCAGCTGAGTCATCCAACCTTTGCTGCTGTTTATTGTCACATTGCTGAGCCAAGATCTGTGGCACCACAAACTATGACTCAAGGAAGACCAAGTGTATATTTAACAGTGTCTACCATAAACTTTAGACAATTCCAGGTTGTGGCACCATTGGAAAGTACCTGAAAAGCATACCATGTGTTTTCAGAAGCCTTGTGAGTGAAATTGGATTGACAAAAATATTTGGAAGCTGCTTGATGGCCATTTAAGTATGAAGCCACAAGTCTTCATGACTGAGGGTTTGAAAGTACACTTTGACTTGTTTAACTACTGATTATGCCAGATTATATGCTCTTTGCCAAACACTGTATCTAAGATCTTCTCAGCATAGTTAGCATATAAAACCACCTGTATGCTCTATTAGTGTTGAAGAAACATATAATGTGCATAAGTGGATGCCTGCAACAGGGATTAGATAACCAACAGACAGAAACAAGTAGATAACTATATATATATATATATATATATATATATATATATATATATATAAAAAGAACAGTAAGATATATAATCTGGTGTTCTTATTGATATTTTTTCTTTATTTCTACAAAACAGTGCTCAATGTAAATTTACAGAGCATAAATATTATAAATTAACTGATTGAAAATATGTTTTTTCGCTACACATTAATAACCATGTTTCAAAAATGGAAGCTAAAAACTTTAAATTTAATTATATAAATTAAATTAAAAGCATTAGTTCCGTTTCATCTTCAAGTGAATATTGGAATAACTTATTTTTAAATTTACTGAGTTTTAAACACACATATAAATTCATAATTTACTGTTTATAAGGATACAGAGAAATCCGATCATTCAGACAGGGGCGGTAGTGTGTTCATTTTTATTAACTATTGTTGTATCAATTATGAGTTACGTTCGAAAATGAGGCTAAGTTTAGGGAGGGTAGGGGTGTATTTTTCAATGAATTCTGACATCCATTAAATGCATGTCATCTGGGTTTTTTTTTATTAATGGCAAAAAGTTTTTCAGCATTTTTTTCTTACTTGTATACGTAAAGATTCTTTTTAGGTGTGTTTGTGTTAGAATACATCTTATTTAACTACAATTTAAAAATATTTTTACTCTTAATTACTAATAGACTATATTTCTTTTTAAATCAAGTAAATGTAATAGAATTACTTAAATTATTTAAAATTATTTTTTCATATCAAATATAAGTATGTATATTACCAGCTCCCATTTTTTTATTTTATTTTTAAATATTATTTAAGGAAAATTTTTGACAATGACAGCAACAAAATAGCTATTTCATTTCTCTGATTCAGTAAATTTTTATTTTTTATAAACTTAGTAATATATAGTTTCTCATGTATGCACAGAGGACATGGGTCATTTAATGACCTACATATTCTAGCTTTTCTTATTAATTTCCATTTTACTGTAGGTGTTTTATTTGATTCTTTTAAGTGCCAGAAATACTTTGAAAGTGATGTCTGATTTCTGTATTTATTTATCCTAAATGAAGTTTGATTGAACCACTTTTTGAACTCATGGCTTGTTCAACCTATATAGATTTTTATGTTTTCGGTATTCTAGTTCCACATGCCATGTTTAATGGATGTCAGTTATCGGTTATCTCCTGCTAATTTCCCTCTGAATAATAAATAAATATGGCGACAAAGATGAGGACAATAGTTCGAATAATGTAAATAATGTAAATAATACCTCATCTCAGAAATATAAGCAGATCATGAAAAGGTGTTTTAAGAGAAAGATTTTATAAATGGCAACTGACAGCAGCACTGTCAATGAATGCCAGATATTTCCTTATATGGTAATGGCTAATATCATCATTATTTTTTTAATCAATTCAACCCAAGAAAAGCAAAATGCCACTAAGATGCAAGGGGCTACTGGAAGCGAATTAGGAGGAAAAGACTTTAGAAAGAACCAGAAATGCAATCCAGACAGGAAACAGGGGATAAACCTCTACTCCTGTTCAAAAGACCAGGGAGGTGTGTGAACCAGATATTATATATAAATATAAAAAAATAATAGTGATAAAAATAAAAGATATAAATGTGATATAAATTTGAATGAAGTTGGCTGAGTTATGCGTTGAGATATATTGGATAATAAAAATTTAAAAATTTAAATTTAAAGCTGAACATCCCTGTATTTTCAGTGTTTCTTGCTGTAAAATCATTTGTTGTATTTCTTCCCTCACCTATATTTATAAATCATTATGAATCTGAAGAAGTCCTTTTGAAGGATGAAACATGTAATACAGCCATATTTTCCATTTTGTCATTCAATTACCCACTATAGATATGATTATAGATATATGTATTTATGTATGCATTTGTGTGCATGTCTAATATAAGAGAACTGTATTTCTGGGTGCTCCTTGAGAATATGTACAGTTCCTATAAAAATGAAAAACTAAACAGTATCTGAGAAAAGTAAATTGCTTTTATTGCTTCTTGCAAATTTAAAATGATCTCCATTTTTTTGGTTATTGAGAAAATGTTTCTATTGTCATTGTCGTTGGTTTGGCTCGATGACATTTTCCAGATCTGATTGCAAAAACAATGAAAAAATGAATAAAAACATAATTTTAAAAGAAGTGTTTAGATAACATACAAAAAAAACGTGCTTATGTTTTTGTTTTTTTTTGTTTTTTTACACTTTTTCACGCAGGCTCAAGTGCCACTCAAGGTAAACGGTTACTAAATAAGGTTGTTCACAAGGAATCAAAGTATCAGAAATTTTCCTTGAGTTGGAAACATACTTGAGCAGGCATTCCAAGATACAGAGATGAGCTCACCCATCTGGAAGTACTCATCTGGAAGGACTCATCTGGAAGGACTTATCTGGAAGGACTAAAGGATCCATTGCAAGAAGCAGTTCACAAAAGCTGCTCAAAAATGAGCTGACATCACTTCCTCTACAGGATTACTGTAGTACTATAGCAGTAAGGAAATACCTGTAGTGAGATTAGGTGTGAACATACAACTATGTTTGGATAAGTGGGTATCAAACTAGATGGATGTTATATTAAAGTTTTAAACTTGTTAAAGTCAGAATGACTTCTACTGAAGTGAGTATCAAAAGCTACTGTCAAATCAGTAGCAGAAGACTACAAAATAATATAAAATGAAAAATAATACCTTAATCTTGTTCTCTTTTGTTTTTTTAACTCCTCTCCTTAGCTAGACTAGTCTGCTTCTAAACACAAATAGAGGTTCCATTTACACTTCCTAAGTGACACAATTACATTCCTTTTTAATGAAAAACATGCCTTCTCTTACTTCTGACAAAGTTTAAAAAAATGAAACCATGAGTTTTTGTTTTTTTTTCATCATTCAGAAACAAAAATCAATTTTATCCATAAATGATGGTAATGGCTAATATTAGGTTGGTGCAAAAATAATGTCGTTTTCTCACATAGTAACATATGTGAGAAAACGATATTATTTTTGCACCAACCTAATATTAGCCATTTCTCCAGATGACCAATAATCCTAAAAGAAAGTTTATTCACCCTTTAATCACTCTTGTTTTTAATCCCTCTAGGTATCTAACCAATCCCCTCACCAGAAAAAGACTGATGAGGGAATTGATTTAGTCACCAATGATCTGAACATTTGGCAGGTAGTATTGGGTAATACAATGATCCAGTATATGAGATAATTGTTCTTCCATTTTTAAGTTCATCAGAATGAGATATCTGTTGTCAGTTACATTAAGAACCTGGATTCTCAAAATGAAGAACTTCTTTTAGTGATTCACTAATTTAAAATGCTTATTTTTAAGGTCTCAGTTTGAAATAAGAAGAGAACTGAAAATCCTAAAGTAAAAAAAAAAAAACAGTATTTACATTAGTCAGACTATTGCCCTCATCTTTGTCACAACGTTTCGGCCTTCTTCAGGTGGTTGGAATTTCGAACTGAACCCTTTATTTCGATCACTGGGGTAGACTGTTCTAGTTCCATGTACCATGTTTGATGGATGTCAGTTATCAGTTACTCCTGCTAATTTTCCCTCTGAAAGTTCTCCACTGCCTTAAACAGGTATTGAACTCACACTCTTTGGGTCTGTCACTGGATCTAACCAACACCTTTATCCACTGTGCCATGTGTCCTTGAGGACAAAAAAAAAACGTTTAAACAATGCTTACATATGCTGAATTTATATCTATCTATTCATTCTCTGGAATGAAGACAAGTATAGTTTATACAAGTATAGAAAATTTTTAAAAAATTATTGTCTAAAATCTAATGATAATCATAATATTAGCCGTTTCTCTAAGAAAACATTTGGCATTCATTAACCAAGCAGCCAGTACTGTTTTTGATTGGAATTTATAAAGTCTTTCTCTTAAAACACATTTTTGGGAAAATAGTTTTTCTCAAGTCATGTAAATTTTATCGCTCTTTCCAATATTGATGGGGGTTTCCTTCCAAACCTTCTATTTAAAGTAGTGTGGAATGTTTACATCTTGATTATGTCATTATTTTTTCTTTGAGAAGGTATAAATCAACCTATTCTTCCCGACCACAGCCATGGGGTAATTAGAAGGACATGTATCAGTAAATCATTATTATCCCCACCACCATCACCAAAAAAAACAATTCTTATAATCTAAAAATATTTTCTGGCTTTAAATAACATGCCAAAGGGTTGATAAACTATAGAAAAAAATCAGTGAACAATGTAGTTAACTGTAAACTAAGAAGTCCTGTAGAGAGGAAACACGACCCATCGATGACATCTTGTGGGTTAAAGAGATGGAGAGGAGAGAAAAGGTTTGCACTCTTTCCTTTTTGTATTGCTTTATACATTGCTTCTTCATTGGTTCTTTGTGATGCTGTTTCTGTTTTGTGGGAAGGAGTTGTATGTTTGTCGTCCAAGTTTTCTGGAGGGGGATTGAATTCCACATCTGACTTCAAGGCAGGCTGCTGGTGAAAGAGGATGATAAAGCACTTGAAGTTGATGGGGAAACCAAACTGTCACATGATACTCTAGAACAGCGTTTCTCAAACTTTTTACCCTTGCGTAACCTTTAAAATATATTACATGTCTCAAGAAATCCCTGCGCAAAAACAAAATTATATACCATATCTTTCTTATTTTATATTCATCATGGTTCACATGGTAAATATCAGAGTATAAATTTTTGAATAACTGGTTTAAGGAAAAATTGATACTTCTTTGTCAGATATTTTGTTAATGCTTAATAAAATTCATAATGTTCTTTTATAATACTTCAGGGAGTTTTCATTCACACAAAAAAATTCTAAACTCAAACATAAAAAATAAACATAAGTAACCAATATCGTATATGTATAATATAGATGTAAACAGAACAAAAACAGATAATTGCTGCATCAGTTTTTTTGGGGGGGGTTTTTGTATCCTTTACTGGCAATGTTGAAAAGGTATAAGGTAAATCAAGGCAAAATGTCCTGTGAACCAATAAATGAGCTAAGAAAATATTACTTTCAGAGCCATTTGATAAAGTGAAACATGCTTCTTTAATATGAAAGCAGTGCCTGTCATTTGCTATACAAATACTTAATTTGTGGTTGAACTTTAGATAAACACACATGGATTTCATTTTCACTTGAGCGGAGATGATTTCTGTCTTTGTTCTTGATACCTGTTTTAGCTTATCTCACCTGTTCTTGTGGAATCCTTGCGGCCTTTTGCAGAACCTTAGGGTTCCAGGGAACCCCAGTTGAGAAATGCTGCTCTAGAAGTTCAGTGGTAGCAATTTTTTATCCGTTCCTAGCTCAGTCAGTTCTCTGTATCACAGGTTTTGTCTTTCTCTCTTTAATTTTCAGATAGACGACTGTTCTAGCAATCTATGTTAGTCTGCTCGTATGTATTTTTCTATATATCTATCTGAATTTCAAGTTTCTCCATTAATCATTTGATTAATCATCTGGCTGATGGTAACCTCTAAGAAAGTGACTTGTTGCAGCTTCTTGGGCTAACATTCTCAGCTGACATAAGTGGAAAGACTATATTGAATGTATTGCTAGATCAGCTGCTAAGAAAATTGGTTCACTGTGTCATATGAGACAATTTTTCTCTTCAGAATCTATCATACATATTTATTCATCCATGGTTAGAATATTACTACTACATATGGTCTGGTACCCCAGCTATTTACCTTGAGCTCCTTGATAAAATACAAAGAAGCATCAGCAATATTATTGGTCCTGTTCTGGCAGCTCAGATTTAGTCACTTTCTCACCACCATAAGGCTGCCTCTCTGTGCCTTTTCTATAGATACTTTCATGGATGGTAATTGTTCAGATGAGCTCTTCGCTATGGTACCTAGCCTTTTTGAATTTAAGCGCAGTACAAGACTGGCGTCAAGATCTCATCAATTTACAGTTGAGCTGGCTAGCTTTAGACGTAAGTTCAATGCTAACAGTTTCTTTTCTTACACTTCTTGTTTGTGGAACTTTGTTCTAGTTCCATGCTTTCTAACCAACTTTAATCTGCAAAAATTTAAACATAATGTCAATCGCTATCTAGTGTCCTCCTGATTACTCTTTTCTCTTCCCACTCATTATTAATGTTTCTGTTCCTAATTCTTCCACATCCAGTAACCCCTTTTTGTCTTAGTGGCTTTTCTGCTTTGACAGGGTGAAACTAATTTTTAAAAAAAAATTTCAACTATTTCATTTTCTTCCTACCTTTCTACATTCATATCTATCTATCTATCTATCCATCTATCTATCTATCTCTGTCTGTTCTTATCTATCTATCTATCTATCTATCTATCTATCGTAGTGTGTTTATGATCTATCTATCTATCTATCTATCTGTATGTATGTATGTATGTCTATCTATCTATCTATCTATCTATCTATCTCATTTTCTTCATTATCCATCTATACATACATATTTCAGTTTCATCCTTATCTATCTATCTATCTATCTATTAGTTGTAGTGTGTTCATGATCTATCTATCTATCTCTGTCTGTTCTTATCTATCTCTGTCTGTTCTTATCTATCTATCTATCTATCTATCTATCTATCTCTGTCTGTTCTTATCTATCTATCTATCTATCTATCTTTGTCTGTTCTTATCTATCTATCTATCTATCTATCTATCTCTGTCTGTTCTTATCTATCTATCTATCTATCTATCTATCTATCTATCTATCTATCTATCTCTGTCTGTTCTTATCTATCTCTGTCTGTTCTTATCTATCTATCTATCTCATTTTCTTCATTATCTATCTATACATACATATTTCAGTTTCATCCTTATCTATCTATCTATCTATCTATCTAATTATTTATTCAAAAATTATAACATAAATATGTTATAAAATCACAACAAAAATACCCTTTTTTTTTCAACACTTCTGGTGTTTTATCAAGTAACCCCATCACTTGATAAAACACCAGAAGTGTTGAAACAAAAGGGCTATTTTTGTTGTGATTTTATAACATATTTATCTTATAATTTTTGAATAAATAATTATATTTGCTCTACTCTGTATTGAGCACTCTTTTAAGAATAGCATTTTTTGGTTATTGGAATTTATTCAGTATACATCAATCCATATACTTGGATATCTATCTATCTATCTATCTATCTATCTATATATATATATATATCACTTTCGGTGCATCTTTATCATTCTCTTCCTACTTTTCTCAGTATCTATCTATCTCAATCTGTTCATATCTATCTTTTTTTTCTTTTTGTTTTTTATAGTAAGTTTAACCCTGTACAAAGCCTGGAGACCATTCAAAGTAGAGGGTTAGACAGTTTGTAGGAATAGGAGGGGAAGATATTGGCTAACCCTAATCTTGAAAAAGTTAAGATTGTCGTGATCAGGGAAACATCCTCTTGGGAGTTAGTTCTACAGAGCAGTGGTTCACAGGAAGAAGCTGTTTGAGTAAAACTTGAAGGGAATGTGGTTAATCGCTACAATATAAGTAGCATAGCAGGTCCTTGCCGTGAAGGTTAGGCCTGGTAGAACCAAGGAATGTAGTTTTTCCATGCACTTTCCGTGAAAGTAGCAATAGAATAATAAGAGACTTGCAACATCCCACCTGTGAGAGAGAGGTTGGAGGATAGAAAATAATCTCACCCACAAGAATTCCGGGATGCTTTTGGACTCTTAATAAAGGCTGGGAAGTGCTCAAATAAGACAACAATACTCTATTCTTGGCCTTATCTGGCCCTTGTAAAGGTAGAGGATAGCATGTGGAATCAGATACTTACTGGAGTGGTACAGGGAGCCTATCTGCATCTATCTATCTCTCTCAATCCATTCATATCTATCTATCTGAATCTGTTCCTATCTATCTATCTATCTATCTATCTATCTATCTATCTAAATTTGTTAATATCTATCTATGTCAATCTATTCATATCTATCTATATATCTATCTCAATCCATTCATATCCATCTATCTCCATCCGTTCATATCTGTCTATATATCTATCTCAATCTGTTCATATCTATCTCTATATATCTATCTCAATCTGTTTATATCTATCTATCTATCTATCTATCTATCTATCTATCTCAATCTGCTCATATCTCTATGTATCTCAATTCGTTCATATCTATCTATATATCTCATTTCCTTTGTATCTTTCTCATTTTTATCTTACCTTTCTCTGTATATATCTATCTATCTATCTCATGCTCTTCCTACCTCTCTGTCAGGATACCTCACTCCAGACACACTGCAATACATTTAGTGACCTCATACACCAGTAATGAGTTATAAACCTTTAACTGTAACCATGAATTTCCACAGGGATTTAATTCACTTCAGCTAATGACGATTTTTCCACTTTCAACAGTTTTTCTACTTCATAATTGGTTTTCTCTTCTATCAACAGGTAAGAAAATGGAGCAAGAGAACCGATACAAACAACGTAAACCTACACCATTGCAGATCAACCCAACTGGGGAACAGGATGCTGTCAAGTTGAAGGACAAGGACACTTCAAATTCTCTGCCGTAAGTTATTTCCTACTTACATCTCACCTTTACTTTGCAGGTGTGTTATAGATGCACATTTGTTAGTACAATTGAACAATATGCATATGTACACAAAATCTGAGGTGAAATGGCAACAATGAATTTATATATTCAAAGGAAAGGTCAACTGCAAAGAACCAAAAATTTTGATTTTTGGATATGCTTTCATAAACCGTGTTATAAAATAGGCTGTGCCAGAGGTAGCATTGCCCAACACCACAAATTGATTCGAAACTAAAACATCAACCTGAAAACTCATCATGTTCTTAAATAGCCTCGTTAAGTTTTAAGGAAAATAGAAACAAAATGGATGCTTATATTTAGAAATGGAAAGAGTTGAAAGTTTTTTTGGATGCATAATGAAGAAAGAGGGCTTGGAGAATTTGGCACTCACAGGACATATTGATTTCAACAAAGACAGAAGAAAACAAGCTTTTGGAAATGGATTACAGAACAGGGGGTGGGATGGATAATAAAAAGACAAACATTTTAAGAAGACAGACTATATGATCATTAGCATATGACAGAAAATGAATTCAGTAAATGTTTAAAAATAGAAAGGAGCATAAGACAAGGATGTATCTTCTCACTGAGTTTATTCCAACCTTATGTTGGGGTGATCCCAAGAGAACTACAAGTCTTGCCAGAATTCAGTATCAGGGACCACAATCTTAATAACATATATACAAATGACACAGTGTCAATAACAGATACAGAAAGTAACTACATGAACCCTTAAAAAAGGTAGTAAAAAAAAGAGAAAAGAAAAGGTTAAAACATTAATTATAAGAAGATAGAACACATACTTGTCAGCAAAACAAACAACCCAAGATGAGAACTCTTGTGTCGTAAATAGGAAAGGTTGACCCACATATAGAAAATAAGAAGTAGTTTATTCCAGAGAATAATATGGTACATGGTAGAGAACATAGACTAATATAATAAACAGTTAATCATTAACTCCTCTCCTTCAGTAAGAGAGAGTGATGTTTAAATAGTCATGGACCAGTCCATCTTGTGAGGATGTTAAGCTACTCCACAACAAGAACTATGAAGTGGAGACACCAGTATCAAGTCAGTCTGAAAATTTAAATATCTAGGTAGTTTTTTTTAACAGTGGATGAAAGTGCTTTACTGAAATCTGAAGATTGAGCTAGTGAAAGATGCCTTCTAAAAACTAAACAAACTATTAAGAAACAGGAAAATGTCATTATAAACAAAGAAAAGAGTACTGAACTGTTATGTAATGTCAATCCTCCAATATGGTAGTGAATACTGGACAATCTCCTCACAGATGAAGAAGAGACTTGAGGCAACAGTTCTACAGAAGGATGCTGAGAATCAAATGGTCCAAACATGTGAGCAATGACAAAGTTCTAGAGAAAATGGAAACAAAACCCTTAATGCTTAACATCAGGAGGAGATACTTGAAATTTCTTGGGCACATAATAAGGAAAGAGGGCTTGGAAAATTTGATACTCACAGAACAGATTGAATGTAAGAGAGAAAGAGGAAAGCAATGCATAACATACCTAGCAAGCTTGAGTGAATGCATGGTGGATCAGGGTTTAGGAGAAATAACAAAAAGACAAAATTTATTAAGAGCTACAAATGACAGGAAATTGTGGAGAGCCATGATCACCAACATCCTGGAGGCACATAGAAGAAGAAAAACCCATGTACAATCATTAAACGTTTTCTTGAATTACCTCCCCTCCCAACAAAAAAATCATCTGAAAAACATGTTAACAAATTATGAATATTTGATTAAGAGGTAAAGTTATTGATTTTTCCATATTTATTCTTCTACAGCGTTCATGATTAAACATCAGTATATCAAAATGTGAGTATGTATTTGAATGATTACAGTGTTAGTATTCTGATCATTAGACCTGGAACATGGTCACAACTCTTAATTTCTGTAGCACCTGTTAGGGTCACAGCTATGGGCAAATTGTGAACCCCACCACCCCAATTGAAACACTATAAAAGCATAAAAATACATTTATATATTTAAAAAAAACTACCAATAATACCTATTTATAATAAAAGTACCAACAATTCATATTTGTAATGAAATTACCAACAATGCATTTTATGTGTAGTTGAAAACTTGCAATTACATTCAAAATATTTAGATTTTGACATTAAATAGCCCATGTTGATATGTGCAGAGTAGTTATGTGCAGAGTAGACTTAATTTGTCTATACAGAAAGTTTAGAGGGGTAAGAGAACTTTTGATCTATCCATCTTTTTTCATTTATTTGTTTAAATGTTATTTTAAATGCATACTCATAAATATAAGTAGATGATCTGTTTTTATTTATTTATTAAACAGTATATTTATTTACAACTAATAGCCTGAATATTCAAGAAATCTTGTTAGAAAAATATCTGCTCTCCAGCAGAATTCAAACCTGGGTCTCCTTGGAGTAAACATCATTAGATCTGATGTGCCTTAGACCACTCAGCCACGTAGGACCTCCTGATCAAGCAAAATATCTATCTTTGACCTGGGGTGGTAGCACCTGCATAGAATACTGCTGCAATATATGGTCTGGTGCCCCTGCTGTTCATCTCGAGTTTCTCAACAAAATCCAAAGACAGATATGCAATGTGATCTGTCCTGGTTTTGATTCCAGTCACTTTCTCGCCAACATAATGTGGTTTCCCTCTGTCTTTTCTATAAATATTTTCATGGCAACTGCTCTGACGAGCTATTTTCACTGGTACCCCAACTGCATGAATTTAAGTGTGCTACTAGGTTGGCATCTCAGTCCCACCCCTTTACTGTCATAACAGTTAAATGTAATGCTTTCTTCTACTCCAACAGCTTCTTCTCTCGCACTTCCCATCAGTGGAACTCTCTTCCTCTTACTAGCTTCCCTGATAACTATAATCTTCAAAAATTTAAATGTAATGTCAATTGACATCTTCTGTTGCATTGATCCCTGTTCTTCTTTTATCCTTCTCCATTCTTCTTTTTATCCTTTCCTAAACCCCCAATACTCAGTCTTTTCCCTTACTTACACTCTCTGTAGCCCTTTACATACTAGTGGCACTCCTGCCTTGATTGGAATGAAATGCTTAAGAAAAAAAGAAACTATGGACAGATAGTGAATCCCCAAACACAAACAAAACACTATGAAAGTATAAAAATAATACATTTTTATAGTAAAAATACTAGTTATATATTTTTATATAAAAAAATTACCAACAATACTTATTTATAGTAAAATTACCAACAACACAATTTTATAGCAAAATGACCAACAATACATTTTGTCTGTAGTTGAAGGCATACAACTGTGTTGAAAATATTTAGATTTCAGCATTACATAACTCATAGAGGTTGATATGCTGCTAAACAAAATTAACCAAAAACCATAGTCGATTGAAAGAGTTAACTTCTTGATAATATTCTCTTAGTATGTAGCCCCATCAAAAATTGCCTGAAAACCATTCCACAGGTTGCCCCAGGCCTTGTGAGTGAAATTGGGTTGACAAAACAGTTTGGAAGCTGTTGATGTTTATGCTAGTATGTAGTTACATGTCCTCGACTAAAGGACTTCCATAAACACTTGGATAGCACTCTGTATAGAGATGGTGCCCTAATAAAAACACCCATAACCCAGGAGCCTGGCAAAGTCACATGAGTTCACAATGTGATGCAGGTGGAAAATAATGCAACACAAATAAAAAAGATTGTAGGCATCTAATATTTAAATATTTCAAAGATAAGTTTTAGGATTACTTTTTCTTTTTTTTTCTATAAGCTTTTTATTCAGTATTTACATTATGCGGACTATTGTCATCATCTTTGTTGCCATATTTTGTCACAACGTTATCTCCTGCTAATTTTCCCTCTGAAAGTTCTCCACTGCCTTAACAGGGTATTGAACTCACACTCTTTGGGTCTGTCACTGGATCTAACCAACACCTTTATCCACTGTGCCATGTGTCCTTGAGGACATTTGCTAGGCCACAAAAATCTCCTGAGCCAACCAAGCATAGAAATAAATACAATATGGGAACCAGTAATAAGGAGTGCCAGAGAAAAGCAATAATAAGAAAGTTGCAATATGAGCTCGGGTAAAAACATGCAATGATAACAGCAAAATTGCAATATGAGCACTGGTAAAAATGGTTGCTGAAAACATTAGGTTTATAATACCCAGAAATTCATACCCAGATGTCCTGAGGGAAAATTAGCAGGAGATAACTGATAACTGACATCCATCAAACATGGCACGTGGAACTAGAACAGTCTACCCCAGGGATCGAAATAAAGGGTTCAGTTCGAAATTCCAACCACCTGAAGAAGGCCGGAGCGTACAACGGCCGAAACGTTGTGACAAATATGGCAACAAAGATGAGGACAATAGTCTGCATAATGTAAATACTTACATAATACCTCATCTCAGAAATATAGACAGCTTTTTATTCATAGAAAAAGAAGAATAAATGAAAACTGTTTATATATGAATTGCGATGAAATACTCATCAAAGATAGACTGGAATCTGATAGAATGATAGGATAAAGAACAAATAGGAAATGTCTATAAATCTAGCATGTTTCACTTTTACTAAAGCTTCATCAGAGAATGAGCAGGATATCAGTATATCTCATTTTCTGATGAAGCTTTAATAACAGTGAAACATGTTAGATTTATAGACATTTCCTATTTTTTTTTTTTATCCTATCCAAGTGGTTCCCAAACTTTTTTTGGGCTGCATTTGCAAAATGAAAATTTGCTCGTGTCTCATCAAATTTTAATTGACAAAATGTACATTAAAAAATAGAAAAACAGAGATAGGTTGAAGGGAGATAACCTCGGATTCTAACATCATCTTTGATAACTTTCTCCTCCAGTGTGTTACTATATTTGTGCCTATATATATGCCTAGTTATTATATTCTTAATACTTGATATAATACAAAAATATCACAGTGATAAATTTGGTCAATAATTATTTACAACTATTTATACTGGGACTCATGCATGCAATTAAAGTTAAATGAAATAAAATTTTAAATTTTGAAATCATATTTATCTTTGACATATGAATTTTTAAAATGTTTCTAAATTTTTGATTATATTTCAATGATTCAGCCTCATCTGCTATCTTCTTTGCCACGTTCTGTCATATAAGAGTACACTACAAGTCGATACCAGCAGTTTGAAAAATCCTGTGAATTTTAAAATTATTAGGTTGGTGCAAAAATAATTTCGTTTTCTAACATATGTTACTATGTGAGAAAACGAAATTATTTTTGCACCAATCAAATAAAATTCATAGGTGAAAACGGTCATTTACTAAAGGTATCATAATTCCAATTGTAAAGTATATATATATATATATATATATATATATATATATATATATATATATATATATATATGTGTGTATATATATATATATATATTCAGACAGATTTCATTAAATAATTTAGACACATTCTGATTACTTATTTTCGATAAGATCCTTTCATATTCACGAATAAGCTTTTTCGTGCAGTTGTTAAAAGACAAGAGGAAAACACCATGTTGGCTCATATTGTATTTATTCCGAGTAATTTCAACATAGCATAATGTCATCATTATGTCAAAAGTAATCGGAATAAATGCAATGTGAGCCGACATGGTGTTTTCCTCTTGTCTTTTAACAACAATAAATATATGATATATGTTATTCTGCTTTCACAATTGAATACATGGTAGATGATACTCAGCTTTTGTGTATATACATATTTGTGTTGACATAATTACTAGAGACAGTGATATGTGTGTTTGATTTCTTTAAGAAATTGTAGGATATTATATGGATTAATATGAAAGAGTTCTTTCATGTTGGTTGATTTTGTTTAGCAGCATATCAACCCCTATGAGTTATTTAATGCTGAAATCTAAATATTTTGAATGCAATTTTATCACTTGAACTAAATATATTTTGAACATAATTGTATACTTTCAACTATAGATAAAATATATTGTTGGCCATTTTGGTATAAAATGTATTGCTGGTCATTTTACTTTAAAAATGTATTGTTAGTAATTTTACTATAAATATGCATTGCTGGTAATTTCCTTATACAAAAATGTATTGCTGGTATTTTTACCACAAAAATGCAACTTCACACTTATACAGTATTTTGTTTCTGCTTGAAGATTCACTATTTGCCCATGGTTGGGACCCAAACAGGTGCTACCACTCCAGGTTAGGGTGGACCTGGGAATATCAGCAATTAAGAGATGATTCCATGCTCTTCAAAACTTCCAATCTCTGTATCAGAGGCCTTGCTGCCAGATGCAGTTTATTGTCATACCCAGGACTGAGGTTCCTAGATGTTTTTCTGATGTACATTATTGGGCATATTGTTGTTGCTTGGCAAAACATCTAAAAACCTTTAAAAAGTTAATATATATATGTGTGTGTGTGTGTGTGTGTGAGTGTGTTTCATTAAAAATGATGGACAAGGTACTACAATTAATTATTTAATTTTTCTTGCGTTCAAACATATGCTTTTTTTTTGGACACAGAATGTGTAGAAACTGTCCAAATGTTCTAAAATTCTGAGTGCTTTCAGCTATACTTTTAGTCATTATCAAGGATGATTTTATTTTTTCAGTTTAATTGGGTGTGTGTGTATGTTTTTAGTGCTATAGTGTTGTTTTGTTTTCCGAACACAGCACATTTTTTTGTCATTTTTAATGAAGTATGCATAAATGAAAGATTGCTGCCTAAATACAAAATATATATATATATATATATATATATATATATATATATATATATATATATATATATATTAATTCAAATTTTTTTTGTTTCTTCATTTCAGACTGTCAGAGATTTTGGAGACCCAATCTGCCAACTTGTCCCTGCCCCCATCACCTGTGCCTGGGAAATCTCCATTTACGTTTGAGTTTCCTGTTGAAGCTGCTAAGTGAAAGAATCATGAAAGACACGTAACCTTCCTCTTTTCTGATGCTTTCACCAGTTTATTATGTCTTCTACCTTCTTCAAACTGCTCAATCAAATATTTTTGGTCCAAATTTTCTTGCTCTTTACTTTGCCTACACTCTACCCTCAGGATGAGACATTGTCTTAACTTTATGTATGGGGGTGGGTGGGAGGTAGGATATCACTTTCTTCTTTCCTCTCACTCACTCTGATTTTTTTTTTTCTCCTACCAAACGAAAGCTGCTGACTTTTAATAAATCGCAGCATTAGGGACTGACCCAAGGACTGTCCTCCATTTTCCTTTTTGAATCTTTTTCGTTACTACCCTCTCTTTTTCTCTTTCTCTATCTCTCTCTCTCTCTCTCTCTCATTGAAAAGTACAGAAGCTATTTAAACCTCTGTGCTAATTTCTTCACTCTGAGAAAAGAACAAAAACATATAATTGACAATCAAAGACAACATCCTTTCCAGGTAACTTGTCTATTTAACGCATCTTCATACATATTTTTATTTTATAAAATATTAATAGTGAAGAACCATGCTATGGAGAGAGTAGATCAGTTTACTAATTAAACTTTAACGTTTTTAAAAAAAATTAAAATTACAACAAATTATTTTTTTCTCAATTTTGCTTCTACAAAATAGCATTAAAGCTGATCAATTAATTAATTTAACTGATTAAAAATGAAAATTTTTTACAATAAAACGTCAAAAAATGAATACAAAATTAAAATAATTTATAGCGTCATTGTTCTCATGGCAGACATCACTTTTAAATCTGGCTGTTGATACGGATAAACTTCTTCCTGAAAAAAAATAAATAAATAAAACATCCACTGTAAGGTAGACAGCTTTTTCTTCTTTTTTATTTAATAAAGTGCTGTTTATAAAGTGGGTGAATGGTAGTTGTCTTTACTTAATTCCAAAGAAGCAAATCGAAAAGAGATAAGACAAGGGCTGAACTATCTTACAAGTGTCAGCGATATTTGCTGAAATACTTGAAGCTTACATTCAAACCATTGTTACCAAATAACAACTAATGCATATTTGTGTGCGTGTATGTGTGATATGTATGAATTAGACAAATATAGATATGAACAGAAGATAGTTTAATAGATCTGACCCAACATAGATATAGAGCTGAAATAGATTTTTATACAGAATGATATCATCATTATGGATATGATATTATTATTATTATGAGTATGATAATGTATAACAGAAACTGTAGTGCTAGGTTAATTGTAAGAATTAATGAGCGATTATATGACCTTTTAATTTATAATTTCTACTTTTAAATGATAAAAAAGAAGACAATAGCTGACATTAGGCTCATTATCATTGCAATTAAAGCATCAGAATGGATTTTGATATTTTTTTAAATATAAATATTTGATCACATTAAACTTAATAATGGGAGATGGTAAAGTTACTTGTTTATTGATTACAAAACACTGGTATTAAGAATTATAGAGAAATATAATAATTATAGAAATTTGTGTTAAAACATTGGTTTAACAGTAATTTTTCCAATATCAACAGTAACATCTCATATAGATTTATAAAGAAGCAAAACACAATTAAAGTGATAGATAGATAGATAGATAGATAGATAGATAGATAGATAGATAGATAGATAGATAGATAGATAGATAGATAATGGAGACAATTGCTGATACCTCCTGATGAGTGGACTAAATGATTACAAAAAGGTTTGTCTATGAAACTCTGGAGTTGGGGTGCTGAACATAACATCAATCAACTTAGTGACAAATTTTATATTTGTATTAATCTTAGATAGATAGATAGATAGATAGATAGATAGATAGATAGATAGATAGTCTTAATGGTTTAATAGCAAGTGTTGACTTTTTGTCATCTACTCTAATTATTGATAGGAAAGAAAATTAATAGTTATTTAGAATGACGTATCTTGACTAATCTTTGATAGAGTACCAACTTTCTGTCTGCTTCCCCCCACCCTGGCCCACTAATTGCTGGATCAAACACAACTCCACTAATGCCAAGCTTGGAGCAGTTTAAATTTTCCTGCTATTCAGAGAACGAAATCTGTATTGAATGTGGAGAATTTCAACTTCTATTTATTATCTATGATATTCTAAATAAATCCTCTATTTTTGCATGTTTTGTAATAAGCAAAATGTGATTTACTCAATGAAAAAAGACCGACAGATATCAATAAGCACAAATAAAAAGCAAAACTCAGCAGATATACTATGCATAATAAAAAAAAAGAAATTGTGTCTGGCTCCATGAAGAGGTTTTCTCCGATTTCCCTGTTGAGAGGTGATTTTTGACACATCCAATGATATTTGCTTCATATGAAGAATTAAATTTTTTAACCAAATGACTTTTGTTTTGTTTCTTTTTTAAATATTTCCAAACATTTTCATTTTTTAAATAATAAATTTTTTATTACGTTTTTTATTACGTTTCTTTTTTATTATGCTTATTTTATTGTTTTTTTATTACGTTTTTTAAATAATAAATTTAAAACTGATCTTATTTCAGCTCCATATTTTCTGTTTTCATGGTTTGTTGCAGGAATCAAAGGTATTATCATTTCATACCTCTTGGTACATTTCTCCCACAAAAATATGTGAGTTATGTGAGTCCTGGTTAAAAAAGAAAAAAGAAGCACAGAACAGGGGATTCAAACAAACAACAATAAATAAAGACATATTAGAGAAGGATAAAAAAAAGAAATGAAGTTGAATATGAACAGTCAGTGTCTCTGAAGTACTTAAATACTTCATCTCTCTCAGATAGAAAGAAAACGTTTCTTGCTGCTCCCAAAGTCAAAGGGAAAAGAAAAAGAGTCTTTTATCGCACTACCTGTGATTATAGTGAGGGGGTGGTAACCCAACACTCTATATTATCTGTCTATATTTTCTTTCATATATCTATTATCCAGGACTGGTACATACTACTTTCGAACCCGCCTACTGAGGTGCAAGCTTGATTGGCAGACCCAGGAAGTGCTTTGTGAAACTCACTCTCTTATCAACATTTGCTTTTTTCGACCCACATTTATATACATGACAAATTAAATTAAGCACAACTGAGTATTAAAGGATAAAAAATTTTCACAAATTTTACATCATTCTGGGGTCATTTTCCATCCAAACCCATAAATTTGTTTTGCTCATGTTAAGTCTTGGAAAAAACACGATATAAAATTCACTATATTTTTTCAGCCATAATGATGAATCTATTAAAATCTCTCAACTTTCTAATAAGAAAAATCTCAAGTTGATGTTAAAAATTGACGTTAAATATTGTGGATTTATTTAAGACTAGCAGTAGAGCCCGGCGTTGCCCGGGGATGTAACAGTGAGAGATAGATCAAGTATCGACCATCATAAAGACTGAAAAATAAAATTGACAAAGATTATTGTTTAAGGTTGAAGGACACGCATGTCTTAATTAGTTTTTTGTTTGTTTTGTTTTGTTTTGTTTTGTTTTTTTTACGAATTGGTCAAACCCAAACTCAAACAAAAACAGTGTTTTCAATCGTTATGAGTCTACCAATTGAATAGAATTTTATTATAAACAATTGTCTTGTAAATGGAATTTTTAAAGCATTCTGAATGTAAAAATAAAGAAAAAAAGTGTGCAAGACAAAAAGTGAAATTTTGTTGAAATCGGTTGAAAAATGTAGGAAATCCGATCCCATATATAAACGAACACACACACACACACAAACAATCTGGGTTTTATAATAAGTTTAACTCGATATGAGTTGTCCTCCTTTCATTCTCGCGACAGCGATGCCTCTTAATCGTGTTTTCAAATTGATTTTGTGCAAAAACAATTGTGTTTTTCACATTTTTGGTGCTGTCAGAACCACCGCAAGGTAATTTTACGTAGTCCTGTGAAGTTTTGTTGAAATCGGTTGAAAAATGTAGGAAATCCGATCCAATATATAAACGAAGAAACACACACACACACACACACACACACACAACCTGGGTTTTATAATAAGTATGATGAAATTATTTATTATGAAATATCTTTAATTTATATTTAAATACATGTTATGGACAAGCGTATGGTTGCAAGAAAGAAATACGACAACAGCAGAAATAGATTTACGTGATTTATTTCAGTAGGAATGTGTGGGTTTGGGACAGCTACCTTGTGGTATAGTTCATAAGCCGGCTGCTGATCTGGGTTGATCTCTCATAGTAGTTCTCACTGGTTGGCGTGGCGCTCCTCCTGCTGACTGCTGCTGACTGCCCAGACTGACCGTGACAGATCTCTTCCCTGGCCTCCTGTTGACTGCTCTTGTACTTCCCTGTGTGACCCCTTTTATGGCGTTTTTCCCTTTATATGCGTAAACGACGATAATGGTCATTTTGTGATGGGGCCTTGTCCCATTCACATCCGGCTCTTGCTCTTGAGTATGTTAGTTTATTTGCCTGCAAATCAGCCGAGATATGTCTTATTTTATTTTATAACATACATTATATTTATTTTCAATTTTCTAGTTGAATTGTTCACCTATATTGCATATGATCCATTATTGTACATAATTAGGTTATAATAAAATTTGTATTTTATATGAATACTACCTTATGACAATTGAGATGTAATAGAGTGAGGTACCCTGTATTACAGATTCATGGTAGTGGTGGGGGGGTGTCTTTATCATAGATTCGGTGTGCGGGTCACGAAACCTTTGCACGGCCCATGCTATTATCCATTGATTTTCATACTATTTTAATATTGTTATAAATTCAAATTTTACAGACTGACATTGGTTCATTAATAATCCATGACTAATAAAGTCTGCTTTTATTTTACACAAGTATTTATTTTTTGACAGTAATTTTTTTACATAATAAATATTTATTTTACTCCTTACATTATTTACAGTTGGAATAATGTCTTTCCCTTTATTGCTAATGTCACAACGTTTCAGCAGTTGTACACTCCAGCCTTCTTCAACTGTCTGTCGATCTGAGTAAACGTCAGGAAACTTCAAACTGAACCTTTTATTACCTGGATAGACAGACACGACAAGAGATCAAACCAAAATGGACTACTGCTGCCATATATAGGTAGAAGCTGCTAAGTCTTCACTTTCCAATCTCAGTAGAGAAATTATTTTCCACCCTAGAATTCCTTTCACACAGATAAAACATTGTGAGCCTCCCACTGCTTTATTGCTATTTTCATGGAATGTGTTCAGATGAACTACATTCTTTAGTTACATCAGTTCTTACCTTCATGGCTAAGGCGCACCAGGCCACAAATATTGTAGCAAACCACCCTCATTCATTTCGTATTCCTTAGGTGAGATATAGGCTCCACCCAAACAGCTTTTTCACATGAATCACTGCTCTATTGAATCAACTCCAAAGAGGATGCTTCCCCAATTACAACAATCTTAATTGTTCAATTTCAGGGTTAACCATTATCTTCCCATATAGCTGCATAAACTATACCTTTTATTCTGTATCACTCTACCTTGAGTAGCTTTCTGGCTTTGTACAGGGTGAACATCAGTTGTAAAAAAAAAATCCAAAAAATAAAACATGTTTTCATAATCTTATTTATAAACACTGCCAAGGTAATATACAGTAATAACAGTGTCATTTGAAAAAACATCCTTTTGACGGACTTGGTGAATGCTGAATGTTTCCCATATGAAAACAATTAATTTGAGCATTACCAATTTGGTCTTATAAAGCAGTAGTATTTCATTTCATTCTTCATAGAAATACCTCCTTTTAATATCTTTGAGTTAAATGTCAGGAAACTTCAAACTGAACCTTTTATTACCTGGATAGACAGACACCTGAAGAAGGCTGGAAAGTGAAAAAAATTTAAATTGTTTACATTTAAGTAATAAAATGGAGTGAAAGTACAACAATCTCTTCAGAGATGAGTAAGAAATTTAAACAACAGAAATGTGGTTCATATGCTGAGAATACAATGGACTGAAGATGTGAGCAACTACAAAGCTGTAGAGAAAATGGGAACAAAAACGTCACTTATACTTAACATCAGAAAGTGACAGCTGAAATTTCTAGGTCACATAATGAGGAAAGAAGACTTGGAAAATTTTACACTCACAGGACAGATTGAAGGCAAGAGGGACAGAGGAAACAATGCATAACCAATCTAACAACCTTGTGTAAATGGTTGGCAGAAGAGGGATTAGGAGATATAGCAAAAAGACAAAATTTACTCAGGACAAGAAATTGTGGAGAGCCATGATTGCCAACGTTGTGAAGGAACGAAAAGCATTGGAAAAAAGTATTAGTTTTAAATGGTTTCGAGAAAAACATTCTATAGAAGTAAGTGAAGACTTTTTATCAGACTACCACTATAAAGTAAGATTAAAGAAAAAGAAAAACGATTTTGTAACCAATATCTCACTTCGGCTAAACTAGAAACGAAAGAATGGAAGATGAGGTATACAAAACTATGGCTTTCATAAAGATTAAAACAAACTGTTATTCCTTTATATTGCTAATCTAAAAATAATTGACAGTGGGTTTACTCTTTATTTTTTGAGAATATTTTTTAATCATTTCAACCCAAACAAGGCGATAATGCCACTAAGATGCAAGGGGCTACTGTGAGTGAATGAGAATGAAAAGACTTAAGAATGAACTGGAAACCCAATCCTAAATAGGAAACAAGGGATAAACCTATACTCTTGTTCAAAAGACCGGGGAGGAGTATAAAATGGATGATAAGTAAACCTATCTACTTGCATTGAGGAAAAATAATAAATAAACAGTAAATAAAATTTCAGAGTTTAGACAAAGACATTAAGAGTATGGAGTTGAAGCAGACTTTAAAAGAAATACAAAACCCAATCCAAAACAGGAAAAAAGGGATAAACATCTACTCCTGTTCAAAAGATCAGGGAGGAGTGTGAACTGGACTATAGTATTGACTTTTATTTGTTCTGCTAAAAAGTTCATCAAGCAAAAAGTATTCTATTTGGTGAAATGAAACTTTTGTTATATATTGAATCAAATATTGTTGATTCTTTTAATAGTAATGGTGTCAAATGTTCAGAACACATTTCCCGAAGGCACAGGTAAGTCTGAGAGAAAAAAAAGTCTTGGACACAGATGTAAACCTGTCATACACCTGTACTAGTACAAAAAAGCAAACACACCTATAGAAAAATATAATTTTTACTTGAATCCTCCAAGAGACTTCTTATTTCCAAAATACAATCTTCTCTTTTTTTTAATGCCATTATCCTTCAGGCTGTAGGTGGTTATAGCTCTCCACAGGTTCCTTTTCTTTATTATCTGTGAACTGCCATGACCTCCTGAGAAAGAGAGTGGAATGGTTCCCGTTTTGTTTTTCATAGTTTATAGAAACAAAAAGGACACTTATACTTAGCATCAGAAAGAGACACAAAAAATCTTTCTCAAATTCATCCCTAATTTAAATGTTTCCAGAAATCCTATTGGCTAAAAAATAAAAAATACAATATTCGCCCACACATTTCTCAGAAAAATTCACAACAGTTACCAAGCCCGTTGGAGCCGATTTCGTTGTTAAGAAGACTATAAATAGAAATAGTAAACATCGCATTTGAGACTCACAAACGCGAAAGATACACACAGGAATTATGTGCCACCAAATAAACAAACTTCCTTTATGAATGATTAGAAAAATTTACGCAACAACCTTTTTCACAAATCTTTTGTCTAAGTTAAATTCAACCTTTTTAATCAAAGGCAGACAACTTTTAGACATTGAACATTTCCGAAACAGCAAAGAACTTTTTCTCTAAAAATAAAATATATCTTTGCACACATCATTACAAACAAAGAAATTGTAAATTGTGTATATAAAATTTAATCTGTTGTTTCAAACATGTGTTTTTTGCCGTGATTGAATATCGTTACCATTTGGCCATTTCTTATAATTTATGTTTGTGGATATTGCATATTTTATTTGCAGCACAATTTTAAATATTCACACAGTCTTCCTAGAAACACTGAAAGGTCACCAGAAATGAAAATTACATACAGTGAAGAAAAAGAGAAATACATCTTTGTATAGTCTCCAATGAGAAATTTGGCACACTTTTCTGCATGAAGAAAGTTTCTGGTTTATGTTTTTGTGGTAACAATAAAGATGTAGTTAGCTTAACCACACCAACCGAAGCCTTGTCTTTGAGATGGGAGCAACCAGGTGTTTTCAATTTTTATCCGCACCAATGGGTAGTCTAAATTCTTCTGCATCATTTTCCTTCCGGACTGGAGCAACTTGAATTCCTGTAGCAATTTGA
Organism: Acanthosepion lycidas; assembly: GCA_963932145.1. NCBI lineage: Eukaryota > Metazoa > Mollusca > Cephalopoda > Sepiida > Sepiidae > Acanthosepion > Acanthosepion lycidas. Next base: position 52,271,056 of record OZ010577.1, on the reverse strand, counting down.
TGTCAACTCCAAAAATCAATTCTAAGCTTCCTCTTATAACATACTGGTAGCTTCCAAATATGCTGACTTGCTGTGCTTCAAATTTGGAGGGAAGCCCTTTCATTAGTTCGGAAATATTAAACAAACACTGCTGTTTTACCACTAATCAAAATGTACCATAAATATTTTTGAAATTTACAAATTAAGCAAGAGCCCATTTGTCTGCTTTATCTCTGAAAGCTTGATGTATGCTCATGTAACTGAAATTTATTATTTTATTTAACACTTCTGTTTTGGTTATCAGAATCTAAATGTGTTTCTTACTATAGAACTCAGAATATAGTAGCATATATAGAACCTATATTAATGAATATTGTTTTTTTCATTAATACAAAAAAGATTGATGGAGTTTGTAAGCATTCTTTTGCATTGTTAATAAATACAGTAATATTTTGCCTTGTTAAATGATAAATCAAATGCACTTTTAGTTTTAGAAAATATAGTTTTATAATTAGATCAAACTTTTACAATTAAAACATATTACACTCATGGTGTTGAATCACTCTTATCCACTCTGTAATCAAAACGTAATAGGAAAGTTTCGCAGCTTTTTTCTAAGAATCATTTCGGAAAAAATTACGTGAAAACAATGTTAAAAAATCAATCAAGAACGATAAAAACTGTGTTACTCAAGGGAAATAAATCTTGAGTAATACTTAGTTGAGTTACTTCCCTTGAATAATGAAATAAAAATAACAAAGAATAATATTTAATTTGCATTTATTATTATTTTTTACAATCCAAAGAGAGAAATTCAAGCACAATTTTTACGTTTCTTCTTCTATAAGCTCTATATTAGTCATCACGAAAAAGCTGTTTTTTTTTAATATTCAGAAGAATTACAATATTAGATCAGTATTTTCTTAAAGAAAATTCTCATTTTTTTCTTATAGGGTATCACATTATTTTATAGTCTGGCAAGTATTCTCAATTTATTCAAAATTACTTCGATGACGTCATGAGAATTTAAACTGTCATTAAAAATCTTCCTAAAATGCAGTAAAAATAAAATAAAAATATTCAGAAATAAAATAAAAATAATTTTTAAATATTTTAAAAAATATAAAAATGTAACAAAAAATACAAAAAAAATAATAATAAACAAAGTAATAAAAGAGTATAAATAAACATTTTAAAATATTTTAAAAATATAATCAATATAAAAAAATAAAATAAAACACATCCCATGCTGGTGTTACTTCTACAACATGCTGAAAGGAGGAAAAAAAAAAGGAAAAAACAGTGTCATCCAACAGAAATTTGGTAAACCAAATGGATGGTAATCCCACGAGCTATCTCTCTTTTGGCATGAAGATGATTAACTCCTTTTCTCCAGCAAGAATCAGTTGATGCTCAAAGAGACCCTTGAGTCAAAAAGTAAGTACATATGTTGGTTTGACAACATTATCAAGATGTCTTACACTTTGTCATATGCAAGTTTTATTGCACAAAATTTAAAAACTCATTCTGTCCACCTTCACAATACAAGAAAATACTTGTTAACAACACCATGAAAAGTGTTAGCATATCACAGATATAATGCATAATATGAGCCTTAGAGAGTGGAGAAAATCGCGCTACCTGTAGTAATTTTAGTCAGGGTTGAAAGCCCAACACTGAGCTGCATAAACAATCGAATAAGTAATACTACGCAAATGACAGCATTATAAGAATTCTTTGGGGTTCCTCCTGAAATGGTTAAAAAAATTAACCTGGCAAATCGATTCACTCACAGGTCTCTACTACGTTAGCTTTTTTTGTATCATCCTAATGAGGACCACACAAATACACCTCATTCAAACACAAGCAACAGCCTACAAGTAGTCCAATTCTTTGAACGCATCCCGTTGAATTCATTATCCGCGAAACAGACATCTAAGTTCGTTTAGAAACTTTGCTTTGTTATAAACAACTTTTGTTCAACAAAAAACGAATACACGTGAAATTTGATTAACCAATGAAAATCAACCGACACAAAAGCAAAAATATCAGAATTCCTTTCTTCATTTTTCTCAAAAAAAAAACTATTGATGTATAATTTTTTTGTTATTTAAATGAGATTAGGAAAATGGAGATCAAGCGACAACAAGGCGCACTGTAAAAAATGACGAGAGATACTCAGTGAGATATAAAGCCAAACAACTTTATTAAAATAAAATGTTACTAAATATTAGAGGTGCACAAATTTGTTGACGTGTGCACCCGGAAAAGAAGATAATAAATTTCTTGACTAGTAACTCTTTTTTTTTTCTAAAATAAGGCTCAATGTTAGTTGTGGGGAAAAGATTAAGTTTACAATCAAGATCAATCAAATAACATCACAAGAAAAATGCCAGCGTATACAAAACAATGCAAATTACAAGGAAGAAGGTGCAATAAAGATTTTAATATCAATGCCTTGGTAATTTTATTTTGGGAACACTACAATTAAAATAGGGACCTCGATGAGAACTAGTAAAATAACATAAATTTTCAGCTAATTTTTTTTTTTTTGTATGACAGACATTAATTTGGAAAATCTTGCAAAAATAAAAATAATTGTCGGATGTTAATGAAACTTTCATAAACTATTCACAAATGATGGAAATTATTATAAATATGTTTTCTTTTTTTTTAAGTCATCGAAAAAAAAATTTTTATATTTATTACCCAACCCACTAACTAATTTTATGAAAAATTTAGTGATTATATTAGTTAAATGCACAAGGCTTTGAGGAAAGCAAATCATGTATTTTTTTTAATTGGACCGCCCTACCTGAAGATCAGCTCTGAATTGTAACATACAAAACTCAATAAAACAAAGATATTATTTAATTTCAAATGCTTGTATTTGCTTTTAGTTATTTTTATGAATATGAACAATATTTTCTGAAAGCAAAAATTTTTTTCGATGAATTGTAAAATTAGTTAAAAGCCGCATTCAGTTTTATAAATGTCCTTATGAGATAGATCTTATTTTAGCGCGTTGTAAATTGTATCGCTTTGACTAATCAGAAGACCCGCAGTAATTAAGAAATATAGTTTTGTGTTTATAATCAGGCTGTAATTATAAAGTACGGAAGACCAACCACAATACAATTAAGTTGCGTTATTTGAGTTAAGCATTGTTCTCCGCTGTTAAGGCCTTTATTTTTGCGAAACACGTGTGGAGAAGTTAATTTGATTTTTCAATTTCAACTGAGAAGGGTACCTACAAGTATCAGTATCAGCTTATGAAATTTATATGATCTTCTTTTTATATTAATCTCAGTTATGACATTTTTCCATAAATGAAATATCAAAATTAATAATAAAATGAATGGAAATACAAATGACACAGTAAAATGTAATAAATGTACATAAAATTATAGTATTTTATGTACACTTCTGATAAAATTTCATAAGAAAGGTACCTATAAATTAATTAGATACCTTTCTTATGAAATTTAATCTCACTCTCAAGAGTCTTGTTTTAATTTCTTTATAATATATTTTCCATAAAGCATCGTAAACGTAACGGTGAAAGCTAAGTAAAAAAAAAAAAATTAGAGCGCTGAAAGTTTTCCTTAAAAATAACGAGGTAAATAATTTGTTCACTTAAATCTAAATAATTTCACTTCTCTCCTTCCGTAGAATAAATTATCCTCACGTAATCTGTCAATACGTCATTCAACATCTGTCAAGAGACGGGAAATGTTATGACCTGCTTTGTTTTATTTTCAAACTACACCTTTTCGGAGGAAAAACTAAATAATGCTTGTTTCAAAATATTTTAAATAAACATTATAATTTCTGATTTTCTTGAAAAAATTATAATTGATTTTTAAAAGAATTTCAAACTGAGATTTTCATTTTTTTATAAAATGGGAAAAATGGTTGACATGATTGATTATCTGTTAATTTTGCTGACTCAAAAAAAAACAAGATTTTTAAATAAAATTTCGGACGTGCTAGAAACGATTAAAAAATGTAAAAAAAAAAATACCCCCAAAATACTTTGATCTTTCCTCTTAATAATAACATAAACATTTAAACGATAAAATTTTGTTTTTGTTAAGTTTGGCGTCTTTTTCGTCATGCTATGCTCTTTCTTAGCGATCTCATGGAGGTACCTAAATTAAAATGTTCTTATTCAAATATAATGACACTGTGCGCTATCCACCTGTACACATGCAGGAACTAACGCTCGTGCCCTTGGGTTTGTAAATTTCAAAATCAGAGTCCGTTCCGTGCGGACGTGGTAGATAATCATATCACGTGACAAAGAGGAAGAATAATGGACAAATTGAATCGTTCTGTTTTTGTTGTTCAAAAGTCCGAAGATCGGAGCTTTCAGAAGGAAATACAAGTAAAGTCGACAATCCAAATGTCAGTAGACGCGCTCATTTCAGAAGGATTCCGCTTTGGCTACCGGCGACTTCAATATCACTTACAAATTTAACGCTCCCCTCTCTGTTAAATGACATAAACTTAATACTACCCGTCAAAAGTGTAAATTTTCATTTCATTTTTCGTATCAACTTTTTGGAATTGATGTCTGATGATCCAGCGTCCTTTAAAAGGTCTCTGGTGAAATAAACTATTACAATGGAGCCTTAAAGTGGTCTATTTTTCTTTAAATTATTAGCTCTGAATTTACATTGAGCTCTCAGGATTTCATCCTCCTTGGGACTACACATACGGTTTACCAAGTTTTTCGTAACTTATATATATATATATATATATATATATATATATATATATATATATACACCTAGTGAGCCAGACAAACCTACCTAGGTTTCACCTAAACGGAGCCATACTTTCCCTGACGATCCGTTTATGTGAAACCTAGGTAGGTTTGTCTGGCTCACTAGGTGTATCTAGGTCTGCTCTACGATTGTATTGAGCTCTTTTGTTAGTTAGTTGTCTACTCGTATCGGGGTTTTTTCTTTGGGCTTCAGACCTGCATCTGTGCGATTTGTTCGACAGTAGTTCATGTTTGTAGCTCTTTCTTTTTTTAAAACCTTTTTTTCCCTCGAGATTGATTTGATTATTTGCAAATCAAAAATTCGGTTTTTCAGTTCAAACTTCATAATTTTGAGATCTTACGTTATAAATAGTTGGTTCTAATAAAGCTGAAGCTTCTAATTTTTGGGGGGGCAGGATCAGATAATGGGTTGATAAATGGGGAATCATTTTGGTAATTCATCTTTTTTCCGTTAAATATCTTCAAGGCGGGAACACGTCTTGTTTCTGGTCATTTGGTATTCGCCATTTCCTGATTAATTAATAATTATTTCGGTACCTGTCGCTTCACTGACGGCAAGAATTTGCCCATTTAAAATACTACACTAATTAAAAAAAATAATAATGTCGTTTTCTCGCATATGTTACTATGTGAGAAAACGACGTTATTTTTGCACCAACCTAATACAAAATATTAGGTTGGTGCAAAAATAATGACGTAATAATGTCGTTTTTTGACGTATTTTTTAACGTCAAAAAACGACATTATTACGTCATTATTTTTGCACCAACCTAATATTTAAATACAGAAGGAATCATAAAAATGACGTCAAAAGGGAGCACATCTCGGCTTACACGCTTTACCAGATACGCTGGGGTGGTTAACAGAAAAGGAAATTATTCCTTTTTACAACGTTCTTGTGGGATTGTTAAACTATCAGGGAAGGATCCATAGAACTGTGATTTAATCGGATGTTATCTCCAGGATAGTATAAGGAAAGTATAGCTTTCGGCGTCCGAGTAACTCGTGAGTGATCTATTGTTCTGGACACCTAGCAATGGACGAAGAGAAGTTGGCCGCCCAGCAAGCACCTACATTGATCAGTTATGTTATGACACAGAATACCTCTCTAATGACCTCCCGGACTTGATGCAGAACTGTGATATTTGGCATGATAGACTCATGAATGTCCGAGCTAACTCGACAGAATATAAAATAAACAACCTCGTCGATTTCGTTACTCCATTTTTGACCAATGGATGGGGTAAGCCAAGAGATGTTTTTCAGAATTTTATTCACAGGCAAAAATAAATCGGTTGACTGCACATGATTCACCCACAGGTATAAATGTTGAACTATATATATATATATATATATATATATATATATATATATATATATATATATATATATAAAATGCAACGCAAATATATTTAGGGAATATATTAATAAGGTACTTGGAAAGAAAAGAAATATCTTGGTCTTCTCGAATCTCCAAGGTCCACTATAGTATATTCGTGATATACTGAATCATTAATAAGACAGAAGGTGGAACTGGAATAACCCACAGAAATGAATTTCAAGAATGAGTTATACATGAAACCATTATATATATATATATATATATATATATATATATATATATATATATATATATATATATATATCAGTGTGTGTGTGTGTATTGCAACATGTTTGCGCTAGTGGAGAGCATGGTCTGCTTTCCTGCGCGCGACAAAGCCACAGAGGCAGGTAAGGCTGTCATTGAGAGGAGCAGCATGCTGCAAATTGCTTTAATATTTGTACGTAGTTGATCCCAATGTTCTAGTTGGTCGCGCTCAAACCTTTGTATAGATGAGAAGCAGGACAGACGCCCAGCTCCCTTTACTCTGAACGCTTTGCTCTTCCCAGCAAGATAAGGGGATGCTGTATCGCCTCGGGTTGTCTTTGTTTTTCTTTGAAACGCAAGTGTGGCCTTCCACGTGACCTGATTGATAGAAGCTGACTAAAAGGGGTTTGTTTTGGAAATCTTCTATCGTTCACACGAGAAAACGGTCCTCCCTACCTGAGTCAGATTTCATTAGAATGACCTCAATACTCGTCATGTTGCATTTAGTCAGAACTTCACTGTTTCCAATGCAATCATGTTTCCTGTTGCAGATCGTACGTAGCAACGCATGTGGAAGGCATCAAGTTGATTGATGTGTCGGCAGTACAGAGTCCAAGATTCTGCACTGTAGAATAGGGATGTCTGTACTAATGACTTGTACATATCAATTTTCACCTTTAACAAAACTTCACGAGTATTCCAATGCTTGTGATAAAGATTAACGAAGGCAAAACTAGCCTCTCCAATCCTGCCCCCAATTTCTTTGTCCATTTTAGCATTGTTGGTTACATTGGAGTCAAGGCTTTCAAGACTTTTCCTTCAACATAAACAGTGGAGTCAACAGCTGGGGAATGGTTGCAGATAGGCTGGTAGACAAGTTCCGTTTTTTATGCTAATGGTCAGAACGAAAGCTTTTGATGCACCAGAAAATTTGTTAGCGATCATTTGCATATCCTAATGGCTGTGGGCTACAAGTACGCAATCGTCTGCACACACACACACAAACATATATATATATATGTGTGTGTGTGTGTGTGTTTTGAACAGTAAAAAATATTAAAAAATTTTAAATTTTCAGACACACTAGATTGTATATTAATATTTTTTTGTTTTATTATTTCAGTTAGGTTCCTCGACTAGTTTCGGCCAGCATGACCATGATCAGAAAAAAAAATCCTTGCATGTTAGTAGCAGTGAACTACAAGAGTGAATGATTGTCTCTGAAGAAAGTGAACTTTATCTGTAGTTTTTATTTGTTTTTTATTGTTAATTTTGTTCAGACCTTGTATTGGTGAAACGGCCTCTTTCAAGATTGAGGCTGGGAGATTCCTGCGTCTCAGAATTCCCTCCTTAGACATTTTGACAGTTTTATTGGTTGCTGGGAAGGGTATATGTGTGTTAAGTGTATGTTATCTTTTAGTTTTTTTTTGGGGGGGGGGGGGATGTGAGATATATATATATATATATATATAAATATAGGTAACTATACTCGTTTCGAAAAACCCTCGAATTTTTGATTTGACAATAATCAAATCAATCTCGAGGGGAAAAAAGGTTTAAAAAAAAAGAGCTAGAAACATGAAACTCTATCGAAAAAAATCGCACAGATACAGGTTTGAAGCCCAAAGAAAAAAACCCGAAACGAGTAAACAACTAACTAACAAAAGAGCTCAATATAACCGTAGAGCAGACCTAGATTCCCTGACGATCCGCTTAGGTGAAACCTGGTTAGGTTTGTCTGGCTCACTAGGTTTATCTATCTATCTATCTATCTATATATATATATATATATATATATATATATATATATATATATATATATATATATATATGATTTTTTCTTTTTCTTTCAGATTTGGCGGACATTTGGGCGCTATTATTTTTCCCACATAATTGCCATGGCTTAAATAATATGATCCAATAGAAAAATAAATGTGTATGTGTATGTGTGTGTGTGTGTGTGTGTGTGTAAATAAACCGAAGATGTTACTTAACCAAAGATCAGAAATCCTTAATGGGTGTAAACATAAGAAATCATGGTTACTGGAATAAAAGAATAGTAATTAATTTTAATTTTTTTTCTTTGTTTTCTTTTTTAACATCGTGTGGTTTTATGCTAATTTTAGTTTTTAGTGTTTGTTTTTACCAATAAATAAATATATTCCTTCGTCATATCTTCTTCAGCCAGTTCACCGTGAAGATCCATTTTAGGTGAAACCTAGATAGGTAATTTCAGGATCACTGGGATTTCTTATTCTCTGCTCTACTTACTTAGTGTATTGAGCACTTTACGTTTTTTCTTATTTTACTCGATTGTTTTTTGTTTTTTGTTTTTTGTTTCCTTTTGGTTTGGCCAAGGCATTACAGTGTTGCGCGATTTTTTTCGAACTGCTTGGACGTTTTTAGCCTTTTTTTTCCCAATTTTTTTCTCCAGATATCAGTTTGTTTGCAAATTGTATTATCCGGGATTTTTTTTTATATACCAGCTGAGAATAACTATTAAAATAAACATAATATATAAGGTAAGGAGAGTTGTGTACTTGTTGAAACGTGTTCTTAAAAAGACTACCGCACATCGTCGCCGCTGGCGAGGGTGGCTGGCTGGAACGGCAGCAGATGCCGAGATGGAGATGCGGCTGCTGCTGATGACTGACTGGCTGGAAACTGCTGCTGATGGCGGGAACCGTGGACCAACTGTCTGCTGCTGGAACAGATACTACACTTTGATCCTAGTCTTTATTTAACATGAAATACATGTTTGTGGCGCAAGACCGTAGGGGAAGTAGAGAAAGACTGATTGTCACTGATTATTCTAAAGTTAAGTTAGCTAATCTGATTCACGACTTATTCATTCTTACAATTTACCATAAGAATGTATCCTTCTTCACCCAAAGCATCGTTTACCAAAATATCATATATTTGCAGGGATCCTACTTAGAAAAAACCCATGGTATAAAAAATGTTCGATATCTACAATTGTGATTTTTTTTTTCTTTTTTTGTCCTAGTCATCTTGTCCGAAGAATGGTTATTTACCCCAGTCTCCCACCTGAGACGTGATGTTACACAGGGTCGGGCTTAAACTGTGTACAAAAATTGCTCAACCCCCGCAACCATCAGTTACACTGGCTCGGTGGGTGGTGCAGCCTCGATCAGCTGCTTCCCGGGATCGAGCACCTCACAGTTTTTATTTTCCCAGCTGCGTCTCTGTCTACAGAGAGAGATACAACTGAGTCGCACTCTGGCCAAAGACAGAGACGCAACTGTGAGAGGATAATCATCCCCCCCCCCAGCATGGGCCGCAGAATGTTGCATTTCGAGTTTTGAGTCCTTTTTACATCCTGAATTAGTTTTAACAATCACTGGTACTGGAAGGTTAGGCTTTTTGTTGTTTTTTGTTGTTGTTTTTTGTTAATGTAAGACTGCCGATAGGATATAAGGTCACAAGACCTTCCACAAAACGTGACAGACTGAAAAAATATTGATTTTTAATTTTAGAATTTTAGAATTGGTTCCTGTTCATAATATCGATACGGTTTAAAAAAATCGATTCTTTTGACGTTTTTTTTAACAGAATTAGCTGAACTTAGCTATTGTGCTTACAAAAACAATTTTTTCTTTTCTTTTAAGCATTCAACCCCAAGCAAGGCGGGAAACCACTAGCACGCAAAGGGTTTCAGAGTAGGAGCGAGAACAAAGAGGAGTGATAGAGGAAAGCATGAAGAGAGGGTTAGGGGATTGATCAAGGTATCCGGAGACGTCGACATTTGAATAGTTGGAGATTATAGGAAAACAAGAAATGTGGAGGGAGTTCCACAGGCGAGAAGTGCGAGACATGAAGCTATTGAAGTAGAAGAGACGGCTACATTTAACAGTTTCGACAATGAAAGGGTGAGAGCGAGATGCCAGCCTAGTTATGAAGTCTGGAAACCAGCGAAAGCAGCTCATCGGACCAGTTACCGTGAAAGTATTTGTAAAAAAGACAAAGAGGGGCAACGGCACGTCTGTGAGAAAGCGGCTGCAGACGAGATGCCAGATCAGTCTTTGAATTTTATCAAGGACCCTGAGACAATTAGAAGGGGCTCCAGACCATATATGGCAGCAATTTGTAGATGTATGATTTGTAGATTTGAAGGATCGACTCCGGTGAGAAAATATTCCTGGCGTGGCATAGGGAGCCAACTTTCCTAGCGGCGGACGAAGCTATTGATTGACTCAATGTATTCGTTTCCATTCTAATTTGGATACAGGGATGGTTCTCTCTGGTGAGTAATAGAGAGCAGTTTTGTTTTTGAGGCATTAAAGTTAACCAGCCAATACCTGCCCCAGTCCACAACCGATTGGAGGTCTTTTTCAAGACAAATGGTCAGGTTAGTTTTGGTCGGCGACACGAGATTTGTTTTTGAGGCAGGAGTAAAGTGTCGTCCGCATAGATGCCTATATTTGGGAACCTATGACACCAGGAAGACTATTTTTTACAAGAAGATTTGTAATTTTTTAAATAAAACACAAAAAGGATATTTTAAAATTAAAAAATTTTAAAATCAAAGTTTTAAAAAATTCAGAATTAATAATTAATTACATAGATATTATTGACGTAAAGCACAGTTTCAAACTTGACATGTGCAGATAAAAAAAAAAAAAAAACTATATCCAGAAAAGTCTGTAAAAAGTCAGGGATCGATTTTTTTGTAAACAGGACCCCCCCCCCCCACTAAGTCAGTTAAAGAAAGTCAATATTTTTCGAATATGAATTGCTTGCTCAAAAATTCAAAATGAATGCTAATCTACAAAAATTATTCCCTGGAAAACTGTCCCTATTTTGTTACGAACGGACCAGTATATTAAAGAAGTACCAAGGAGAAATCATTTTGAATGCGAATTTATGGAGTTTTTTTTGTTTTTTGTTTTTTTCTTACAGATTTTGAGTTTTGAATTTTGACTGTGTCGAGAAATGTCTCAAAATTGTTTTAAGTTGGAAGTATGAGACAGAGGTAAGTAAGTACGTTGATTTTTTTTTTTTTTTTTTTTTTTTTTTTTTTTTTTCAACATTTAAAATAAAAAATATTTTTATACTTGGACTCACTCGGAGATTTGATTGAAAGAAAGTTGTGTGTCTGAGTGAGTGAATGAGTGAGAGATGTGTAGTAAAGAATGAGATATAGAGAGACGTTTCTATAACACTTCGCATTGTCGTACTTATCAAGGTGAAGGCTTCTTTAGACTTGTCGTACCAAGGTGAAATGCTGGAATCTTCCGTTTTTAAGCGCAAATTAACGTAAAAAAAATAATATAACAATGTTTAGAAAAAATAGTACAACTTCAGTTTATACAAAAAGGCAGATTTTTATCATTAGAAAAAATGTTCAGATTATGATTTTTTCCATGACATTCGATGTTCTTTTTTTGTCTCATAAGAGTTCTAAATAAAAACACTTAAAAGCACTTAACAGTAACACTAAACAGTAACACGTGTAAGAGCTGTCGACAGGAGCAAGAGATTTTCATCAGTAGTAGCAATCCTACAATTAAAAGAGGATTAGTCACATAAGCTAGCATCTTTTTATTTCCTCTATAGACACAATACCAACAAAAAAGTAATATAAATGATTATAATTTAAAGCGCACTCGAGAGGACTTGGTGGTATTTATTTAAATTAATTACAAATATAACATTAAACCAGAGATGTGCAGGTAACTTAACCAATCAAATCCATATGTTGAGGTCATGTGATTAAAAACATTACATTTATAAACAAAGAATATATATCCGAAAGCATAACAAATAAAAAAAGAGAAAATGTAAGAAACTATGCTTTGTTTGAGATTATTTGTATATTTTTTTTAAAAAGCGATAACTTCTTGAGAAATGATTAAATGTTGGTTTTTGTTTATATTTTTAACTGTGGACGGTAATGTTTGGAGAAATTCAGTGGTCATGTGATCTAAATAATGGAATCTGATTGGTCTTCCCCTACTTTCCAAATGAAAACATTGTTTCTCTGCTCGAGAATCCCTTTTCAACGCGATTCTCAAACGGATAAGCGTAAACAAAATTATAAGAAATTATACATATATTGATAATAATATCGTTTCCATTCAAAAGCATAGTGGTTGTTTTTCGTTATTATCAAATTATTTTTACAGTTCTTAAATTCTTGATAAAATTTAAATATTTTTCAACGTATTATTAACATTAAATCTCTAAGAAAATATCCATCTGTGATGAAATAATTACAAAACAATTACATAGAAAATAAAATATTTCTTAAAAACTGCTTCTTTTTCCTTCATCTCCATCCTTTTTTTTTATCTATAGTCTTTTGTTTCTCCCCCCATCTTGTACGCTTTTCCTCCCGCTCCTCCTCCCTTTGTGACACATTTGTTTTACCCTCTCTAATTATTCATAATTTTTCTTTCCCCACTACCTTTCATATTCTACTCTATTTCTCTTTCGCTCGGAATCTATAACAAATCTACTGAGTATAAAAAGCTCAATCTGGTCGCCTCTTTTTTTCTGCAATTCATTACTTCGGTGCTGCTTGTGGATTCTTTTGGGGTTTTTTGCTTTCTAAGCATATAAACTGTGGAAAAAAATATATTCAGCAAACTATATTTGGATTCCTTGGAGAGAGTGAAAGAAAAAAAAGGGAATTTAAAAAATTTTCTATGGTTTTTGTCTTCCAGCAACACTGACTCGATCTCATTCAAATTTAATTTTCACAACTAAGGTATGATTTTTTCTTTTTTTTTACATTTATTTTTTTTTGTTTAATATGCGCTATTTTATCTTTAGCTCATTATACACGACGCATTCCTATATTTTTGCAAACTAGATTTAAAAGAAAAATTGTTTTTAATTTGTCCACTCTGTTAAACAACAAAAAAAATAAAAACCTTACCATTTTTTTTTTCTCAGACTTGGTTAATAATTAAAAAATAAACTGACCAAAATGGTCTTACTCTTAAAGAAAAAAAGGCCGCTTTCCACAAGTGAACTAAACTTTTTTACCCAGAAACTAGAAACCTAGGTTCTCGACTCTCTTTGCTGAAATCTTTTTAGTAAACACATTTTGTATTTTAAAGGGTAAAAAAAAAAAGTACTTTTTTTTTTTTGTATCCCCCTCCACACCATTTTTAATTTTTCATATCGATATAAATTTAGAAACCAATTTATTTCCTACCTAAACTAAAAAAAAAGAGTAAAAGACCTTGTTAATGTTATATTGGTCCTCCTCACCTTTCTTTCTTCCACATCTTTGCTTATTTTCTGACGATGCCTTCAAATATATTTTATTGTGCGATTTCGTTACTTTATATTTCTTTTTTCTTTTCTTTCTACATTTTACATGAAAAAATATATTGACCGATATTTTCTTTTTTTTTCTCTATATCTTAAAAAAAAATAGAATTTTTAGTACATTTTTAGTTTTCACCTCGACTACAACGTACTAAAAATACAAACAATAATAAAAAAACAATTGTCCCTAGCAGTCACTTGAAATTCCGTTTTTTAATCTTATTTGTAGAAATTTGTTGCAAGTCGATTTTGAAAACCCATTTTTTTTTTCTTTGTATGCATCTACCAAGAAAGCTTGCTTGTAAAATCTGATACGTTGAAAGAAAGCGAACCATTTTTAGTTTGTTTATAAACATCCGTTGTTTATGACACGTGAACGTAACTGATTTAAAAAGAAAACGAAAAGACAGCCTTTTCGCATAGCAATTTTTCGTAATTGCTTGCAAATTAAGATCATTTCAAATTATGTAGGTTTGTTTTATGTTTTTCTTTTCTTTTTTTTTAAGAATGTAATTTTAATTGAATTTAAATGCATTATTTGACTATTGGCAATTAACTGTTGTATCCACTTTTCTTGTAAGGGATTTTTGCTAAGTCTCCGTAACAAAAATTACTCGGAAAATGACCATTGGTAGTAAAAAAAAAAAAAAAAAAAAAAGTCCTCAATTAAGTATTGATTAAATGCAGAAATCTACATTTATTTATTTCTGATTGTAGCAAAATTTAAAAACATTCGCTTTGTAAGTCGAAAAACAAAGCCATACAAGTAAGGCTAAGTAAATCAGTTTGGTAATTGACAACTCTGACAAAAAAAGACAAATCTAGATTTTTACACTAAAAAAATATTTTGACTTGGGGTTCTTTTTTTTTAAATTAAAAGAACCCGTCGGTTTCAGAAATGTTGACACGTTTTATCTACCAAAATAACGTCTTGTATATTTTTATTTTTATAATAGGAATCATGTCTCTTTCTACTACTCACTCGTGGATACAAACCTTTTAAACGAAAACTGGTTTTTCATTGTGATTGTTCCGTATTTTGATTACGAATGTCTTTTACCAACATTTTATCAATTTATCAAAGAAAATTAAATTCCTTTTCTTTTTCTCGTCATCCTTACGGAAATTGATATTAAGAAAACTTGCTTCACTGACATATTTTTAAAAATGCAACTGAAGTTTTTTACATTTCATTTTTTTTTTTTTTTTAGGTTTACTTTTTTTTTTTTTTTTTTTTTAGTAAAACGATAATTTTGAATTCTTTTCTCTTTTTCTAGGTAAATGGGATTCTGCAACAGGTGTAAAACGCTTAATATTTTTGTCTAAATTAAGTTTTAGGAATATCAATCTCTGGTGTAATTGAAGGATTTTAAAAATTTGTTACTTGAATTATGGCTTAACGCAAAACTGTAATAGTAACACTACAGGATTATTTTATAAGTAAAAAAAACAAAAAAAATAACAAAAAAAAAACACATTGATTGCTAATTTACTCGTATACTCGCATTTTTACCTAGTACTGATTAAGTCAAGATTAGAGATACTTACCTCAAATCTTGCAAGGTTACTAGCTGCAATTAGTACTAAGATTTCTCAAAAAAAAAAAAAAACTACCCTTCCACAGTAATCTGAATCATCACTCACATCTTTAAAACTACAACACTTTATTTTTTTTTTTTTTTTTTTAAATAAAGTTGTATAAAATTTCAATTTCATTAATATGGAATTTTAAAGACTTAGATTAGAAAAAAATCTGGGATTTTTTTTTAAGCTTCGGTTTAAAGCTGGAATATTTCAAAACTTGCAGTCTTCGAAGCGTTATTATTAAGAATTATGCTGTTTTTTTAGACTTTATTTTTATTTACACGTCAATGTTTTCACAAAACTGGCATTATTGTCATTAAACACCTTATGAATGTTAAAATTTTCAGACCATGCTAATTGAAGCCTTTTTTTAATTACAATAATTTATGTATGAAATCTTGTGCAACTTTATAATTCATATTTTAAATAAATTCAATAGTAAATAGCGTTTGACAATCGCCCGGTTCACTCTCCTCCCATGTCTTTTGAAACATTATCATTTAACATGACTTTTGTGAGAGTATAACAAGATAACACTTAAATCAACATAGAAACTGATACCTCATCTATTGCTTGCGTCTTGATGGCAATGTTTGCTTGATAAACTCCTGGCTTTCTTGTACTGGACTTGCTAGAGTCTTAGCTTTTGTATTTTGTAAATGGATTAATTTACAGCTGCACTTTGAATGCGCACAAAAGTTTTAAATACTTTCTCTCATTCCTGTAATGGAACATTTGGTTTAACTCTCAATCTACAAAATGATCCTTCTAAATTCAATTAAGAAGCTTAAAATTTTTATTTTTTTATTTTTTTTTTTTTTTTTTTTTTTTTTTCTTTAGGTTCTAAAAATGAAGTATCCAAAGGCTACAAAAGAAACTCCTGCTGAAAATTCTGAGCATGACTTCTCAGAATACATGTGGATGGCAGAAGAAGGTGTTGAAAATTTTGACAGACAGGTATAGAACACCCTAATATTTTAAATCTTAATCTTCCAAAATTCAGTATAATTAAATCTGATTGAAAACCCCTTTGTATAGGGTTCAAAATAAGGACTTGTAATATTGACAATTTTTACATGCTTATATTTTATCTGGATTTTTGGACAGTGTAATGGATATCGGTGTAGAAAATAGTCTTTACAAATCATTAAAGTTCCAAACTCGTCTGTTGCCTTCAATTCTACATTCATGCCTTTAGAAAAGGCATAAATCTATCCCCCACCACCTAGCCTTGGATGATAGCCAGTCTAAGGAAAACTCAGAATTTCAAAGCATGGAGCAGACAGTTAGAAACTACTCCATTACCTCTCATGGTAATTCAGAGAAAGAAAAAAAAATCAGACTGGAGTCATGATTGCTTATACCTTGACTGGAAATGGCATTAAAAAATTATTTTAAACATCAAAAATGTCTCTTAAGCTTGTTTAAAGCACTTGACTAGTTCTTTTTCTGAAATTATTAGTAAAACTTAAATCATTAAATGGAAATATTTTGACTTTTCTTTTTGCTTAACATATTAGCCAAGAATTGAAGCATCTCTTTACTTGTTAAATGTGCTTTTAACAGTATGTATCTTGGACTGTTATGTAATATCAGTCCTCCTATATGGCAGTGAATGCTGGAGAATCAAAGATGAAGAGAATTGAAGAAAGAAATGTGGTCTTACAGAAGGATGTTGAGAATACCATGGACTGAACATGTGAGCAACAACAGTTTTAGAGAAAATGAAAACAAAAAGAGCATACTTAGAATTGGACAATTAAAATTTCTGGGGCACATAGTGACGAAAGAATTTAAGAGGGACAGGGAAGTAGCAAATAACTCATCTCATGAGCTTGTGTAAATGGTTGGCAGACCAGGGATTAGGAGAGGTAGAAAAAGTCGAAGCTTTTAAAAAGCTACAAAGGGAATTTGTAGAGAAACATTATTGCTCACACCATGAAGGGGCGTGGCATATATGTTGGTTCAGGACTGTAGTAACAATTGTCACATTTACATTGCCATGGCATGAGGAAAGTCATGGGCCACTTCACCCACTCTGTCATAAATGTCATCAACTTGATATGCATGTGAATTTCTAAAGTTAAATGAACCAAACAGTTTGTGTAATCTTTACTTTCTAGTGCAACGATTTTGAATCGAGTGAAGATAATTGAAATGTCATGAAGCACAAGTTGGTGATATTACCAAAAAACATGATATATCAAGGAATTCTGTCAGTCACCCTGTGACAAGCTGATATTAGGAGCATTTTGGAAAGGAAAGACTAATCACTCTTTGAAATTGAAGGAGATCAAAGCTTGTTATAAATTTGAAACCCAAAAATAATGATTAGGTCATGGATGAAAGCTGCATTACTAGTGAAGTGACCATGTAAATTTTTTTTTACCATTAGAAGGTTTAAGTGCCTCTTGAGGTGGTTACTATATAGGGATGTTATAAGGGCATATCAGGAGAAAGCAAAGGTTGCATATCATGAGGATATGTAGGATAGGTAATGGTTAAACTCTTGACTTGTTGAAGTTTAGATTGTAGTGGTCAGGTATGCATCCACTTGAGTCAATTCCAACAAACCTGGACAGAAAGCTGAGTAGGACTTCCTCCTTACCAATGGAATATGAGTGGAATGAGTAAGTTAAATCCATGTATGTGGCATGGCAGGTCCTAGCTGCAAAGGTATGAAATAGTGGAACCAAGGGATGTAGTTCACCTGAACATCTACCATGAAAATAGTATAATAAAGGCATTAAAAAAGACTGCAAAAAGGACCTCTAGGGTAATGAGAAGTATACTAATATTTCATGATGAATGAAAAATGGTACATTTCTAATGCAAGTGCCTCCCCCCAAAAAAGTTGATATTAGAAACCACCTATGATGTACAATTTATTCTCTAATGGTAGTCGTAGCTCAGGACTTTCAGCAGTGCAAGAAAGATAATAAAAATTGAACATGAAAATAAGCTACTTTACAAAGGTCCTATTTGCTACCAAGTATACTGAAAAGTAAAATATTCTGTGAGGGTGCATTTTTACCATACATCACTCCAAAAATGCATGTATTTTTTCTTAATACCCTCTGGGTAGGGAGCAAATATATGTAATGAAGAGGTCCCAAATTCTCTTATCCCAGAGACCTTTTAAAGCCTATCACGTGCAACAAGTTTGACTGAAGGAAATTTAGAATTAGTACCATCTTATTTTCAGTTGAGGCATTAGTTTATACTAAGAGAACCATACAGATGGCTTTTACCCAAATATCTTTTAATACTACTTTTCTTATGACTCACAACTTCTCATAGCCTATTTTCACTATCACCATGCATTCAGATTCATATCTCAATTTGTATTGTAAATGGGACAATTTACAATAGTCATCAAACAACATTGTCAAGCACTTGATGTTTAGTAACAAACAATTTCCCTTGCCTAAGTAGGTTTTCATTTGCTTGTCATTGTACTTAATATTAAGTGTCTAAATTCATTTGAAAAATACTTAAATACATAAAATAGTTACTCATTAAATTATAATCTGTTCTGGCTATTATATTTGAATAACTTTTCCACTTTTAATATTAAATTTACTAGCAGAATTCCTGCCTTATGGCCAGAGATTGTAATAATTCAACTTTAAAATTCCTGTGTAAATATTTTCACATAGACATCTGTTAATTTTTTTCCTTATGCTAAGTCCATTTTAATTTTCTCCTAGATATAGCCATAGAGCTGATCATGAAACATTTGAATTTCTTAATATTTGTATTAATAATAATCAGAATACAATCAAAGCCAGGATAGACAGATCAGAAGAAAGCAAATGCAAGATGTGTGGGCAAGCTGATGAAGCAGTTAACTACATACTCACTGAATGTCCCAAGTTGGCACAGATGTGATGACATGATTGGATTGGTAAGAAAATCCATTCGGATGTATGTTGCAAGTTTTGTCTTCAGTGTAAAAGGGAAGTGGTATGAATATCGGTCAAAGCAATAGTAGAAAATAATGGTCCGAAGATATCAGATTTCTCTGTTCAGATCATGCCATTGAAGCTTGAAGACTTCCCCTTATTGTTATAGATAAGGAAACTAACAATTTTCAAATACTTTTACTTACAGTCTGATGTTTATGCTTGAAAAAAGCAGCTTGTAAAACAAACAAGCACATTCAAATAAGTCACACATTTTTCAGTACAAGATCAGGTCATCAGAATGAATGCAATGAAGGCCAGGATAAACAGATCATAAAAACGAAGCAAATACAGTATGTTGACAAGCTGATGACAGTTGAGCACATATTCACTGAATTGACACGAGGTTAAGTGACATGATTGGATTTGTTAGAGAATCCATTGGGAAGTATGTTATAGGTTTTTGCTTTAGTGTAAGAGAAGTGGTGTGAACATCAGCTAGAGGCAGTGGTACAAAATAAGTCCAAACATGAGATTTCTGTCTAGATAGATCATGCCATTGTATCACAAGACCTGACTTTATTATAAGAGAATAGTAAATGTCAAATTGACTTTGCTGTTCTTTGATACAAAAGAAACTGAAAATATAGAAAAATAGCATGATCTAGCTAGGGAGCTGAAAAGAGGCTATGGAACATGAAAATGTAGAACTAATTGCTTGGAACACCACCTAGAAAATTGAAATGAATGTTAACCTCCCAGAAAACTCATCTCTGAGAATTCTCTGAAAAGTTAAGTTTTGAGTAGTCTTGTTGACGCCATTCCTCAAGAACAGAATTTCCATTGACTGCCAATGTGACCTAGAAAAACAAATTCAAGACTTTTTCTTTTTTTTCTTTTTTTTTTTTAAATGATTCCATGAATTAAGAAAATCTAATTTTGACTTGATTAATGCCATAGTTTTCAGCTCTGCTCAACTAATTTCTAATGTAAAATGTTAGACAGCAATGGTTACTATAAACATTGCAGAAAGTAATATGAATTGCTTGGCTTGAAAGTATAAAATTCTATCAATTTTTATTTTTTAAATTTATTTACTGTGTTTAGGTTTTTTATTTAAGCCAGACTTATTTTTTAATGTAAATATTTTTCTAACTTACAACTGAATTTTGAGAAGTCCAGATAAATTCCTTATATGCAAATATAGGTACCTCCAATTTTGATACTTTGGTTTAAAATTATTTTTTATAAATGAAAAAAGCTTTCTTGAAGCTTTCAATGAAAGCTAAATGATTAAATTCACTATTTCCAGTAAGCAAAATACTCTGTATTTAAAATAGATTGATTGGAATCTCAACTTTTTGGTAACTTTCAGAAAATCAATCATTTTTTTTACAGTTATAAACAGAAATTAATTCCCATTTTTAAAAATCTTCCAAAAATAATTTTCTGACACTTTATTTGAGGAATTTTTGCAGACTAATCTTATTTGAAAAAATATTTACTTTGAGTTTAAAATAAGAGAAATGGGTTTTTAAAACAATGATTACGCACATATCACCTTTGCTTGTCACTCACAGATCACTTAGCATGTGATAAAATGTGTCAACACTCTTACTGTTACTTTATCTCTTAAAACATAATTTAAGAAAATGACAGGTGAGTCTTTTTTAATATAATTAAGTACTCTGTAATTTTAAAAATGTTGGAAAATATTCTCTAATTTTAGGAATATTGACCATACTTTTAAACATGAGCATGTTGTGTAATATTTTATATACATAAAAAATTTAAAATTTTAAATATCTTGGTGCAAAATACTCTGTATTAAGCTTTTCAATTCTTGATTAGTATATGTAGTTTTCACTTAATAACTATCAACTAACCAGCTGAAAGTAATGTAGAATTTTAAAATTTATATATAAATTATTTTTAAAATTTAAAAAAAAAAAAAAAAATGCAAAACCAATTTTTGTAAAAAAATTATTCATTGAAAAAAAAATTTTGAAGAAAATAGTGTCCTTAATCTTATGAAAGCTTTTCAAATTAAATCAGTTTTATTGCATTTTTATGATTTGGGGCAGATTTTCTGGAAATGGGCAGTAGTTTTTTTGTTTTTGTTTTTTTTTCAAATTCATTCTCCAAGGAGTCTTTCTTTTAACTAATAAAACAAATTTTGAGATTGAAATTAATCTCTCAATTTCATGAAATTAAACTGGAGTGGGTAACATTAAAAAAAAAAAAATTCTAAAATAACATAATTCATTTGTGAATAAGTCCTGAGTTTCATTAAAATCTGACAATTGATTCTTACAAAAATTTCCAAATCAAGGTTTTTTTTCCACTTGAAAAATGGTGCTAAAACACTAGTCGTAAATATTGTCAACCGCTGACATGAAGATATTAACCAAAATTTCAAACATGCTAGAAAAGATAAAATTTAATAAAATAAAAATATACTTAAACATTTTGAGAAAACTTTGTTTTTTAAGTTTGAAACCTTTTTCATCATGCTATGCTGTTTTTCTTCAGTGACAAAATGGAGGTCTCTATACAAATATAACTGAAGTATTGCTTTTATATGGCAGCTTTTAAAATTTGAATTAAAATAAAAAAAAATGCAAAGTAAATATTACTGCTTAAATGCCTTTTTTTTTCTTAAATTATACTGTTAGTAAGTTCATTACATGTCAGCATTGCAGGTTGGATTTTGTTCTACTGTAAAGTTGGGGCACAAAGATAAAAATTTAGCCTTACACAAATTTGTTAAAGATATCTTTTTTGACATAATCTGAGACTTGTTAATTTTTCAGTTTCATTAAGCTTATGTGATTATTTCTTTATTTTGTTAGGTTGAAAATGAATTGTGGGAAGAAATGTTCATTGAAGCCTGTTTTGAAGAAATGTTGGCTGAGGAAGAGCAATGGTTCTATCCTGAACAAAACTCTGAATTAGCAGACATGTTACAAGGCATTCACTTGAGTGAGGAATTCACAGAGGAAAGGGTAAGTTTTTGCTAGAACTTTCATATCAGCTCATTACTGAGTAGAGGTGATGTGTTAATTACAAAATCATAACTTGGAAAATTAATTGCTATATTTTAGTTTCTTAAACTTGATATTTTAAAGTTTAATGGAGAATATATCAGCTAATTAAATAAATCGGTGAATGTCTTTCCAACTGCTGTTGTGGGAATGCTGGTCGTGTTTAGGTAGAAAATACACGTCTCCTAGTATAATTTTCCCACAATTATTGCAGGCTCAAATGTGACTCTGGGTAATAAATGAATAAAGTAAAGTTATATACAAATGTATCTTTACCAAAATTTATACATAGACAATAGAAGATTGTTGCAGGGGGCAAAACAATGAATATGGAAAAACATTAAAACTAGAAAATGTTTGTGCATGAAGTTTGTGTAGAAGTCAGAAAAATAATTGAAAGTGATAAATGTGCATGCCGCTCGGTGGTACCTCATGCAAACTACATTTTAGTGTTTCAGCAAAATAGAAAAGAGGATGACATAATGACATTCCCTAGTCTTAAACAACATGCCCTAGGGATGTTTTTTTTAGTAAAGTATTTGGATTAAGCCACACTGGTCAATCATTCCTAAAACTTGCAACTATACAATGACAGGGTTCCTTGGATTGAAAACCATTTCAATCCAATTGCTGTAGTTTGTAATGAAACTTTATATTTACCAATTACTGTAGACTTCTTTCCGGAGAAAAGAAAAAAAATATTAAAAGGATTTTTTTTTTCAGGTAGTTGGAGAGGATGGCACCTCTGAATACAGTGTAAGGTGCATATGAAAACAAACAACTCTAAACTGATATGAAATTTGGCAGGGCATTTTTTTATATTAACATAAAAACAATAGAACAAAATACAAGGTTTACAAATAAGTTTGCACAAAATTTTTCAAGGCAAGATAGTTCAAAATATTGAATTATGGCTCATAAAACAGATCTATTAAATCTTTTATTTTAATCTTTTATTAAAAATTTCAACAGTAGAAAAATCTTGATGGTACAATACAATTCCTTTTAAGAGTACAAAGCAAAATACAGATTCTTTCAAAGATACTTATTTGAGAGTTGAAACTGAGAAGGCTTTGGCCAATTCACGCGAGTCTCGGACTCTTTTACTTATTTACACAGTTCAGTTATTAATTTAAGACAATTTTCACTTTCCTGTTCGCTTTGCTTTTCTGTACCTTTGTTTGCTTCTTATGAAAGCCTAATTCATGTGCTGGTGACAGCCAAAATTCCTTGTTCTTCTGAAATCTTTAAGCGTGCGGTCCTTCTGAAATCCTCTGAGTCTCAAATTGGCTCTAGACATCCAAATTTTAAATTTGTGTGAGAAAATTATCCTTGTGTGTTTTATATATATATATATATATATATATATATATAATAAATTCATAGCCTAGAAGAAACCTCAACAGAATTTCTTCCTATATTTGGGACTCATCAGCAGTGTGCATGCACTACTGAGAATTGAAACCCTAACAGTTAGCTAATTAGATTCAATATAGTGCCACGCGATCACATATTCCGTGGTGGAACTCATCCAAGTTTCCCTTACCCATAGGACTGTGCTCCCACAAGCCATGACTGCTATCCCCAAGCTGCACCATCGGAGCATTAGAAGCTGGTTCAAGCAAGGATATAAAAGTGTTAGAAATTATTAGTAGGATTTGAGAATTATAATTAGTCGAAGAAACCTCAATAGAATGCAGAAAGCACTGGACAGCCGTTTCATCCTATATTTGGGACTTATCAGCATCAGTCAAACGTCATAACAACTGTACCAACTGGCCTCAGTGGTGAAGAGTTTGCGAATTAAAAAATTATATTTTGTGTGTCAAAATGCAGATTTTGTAACTTAAAAATTAAATCTTAAATTGTCTGCCTTATTTTGGGGGTTCTTTTCAAACCATTTTAAGTTTAATAAACGTTTTACATCATTATTATTTTTTTTTTAATACTAACCATAAGGGTTTCTTTTATGCTGAAACCTTTCTCTTAAAAGCAAATACACAAAGCAAAACCTAGTCCTATTATTTTGTCTTCACTTTTTAATCATTTATTTAATTATTTCTTATAAATTTTCATATTCTCTCAAGAGCAATAAACAAATGTTTGATTTTTAAATTTTTTACCTTTTTATTTTACATTACTTTCTCTTAAAAAAAAAAAAAAAAAAAAAAAAAAAAAAAAATTATCCAATTTAACAGGCTCAAAAATATTTTAGTATTAAGTTTGAAAACTAGTCTTCATATTTTTATAGACTTGATTAATCTGCTTTGAGTACTTAGTGATTAGATTATTTACTTGAAAACTTAGACTTGTTCAGAAGAATATCAATTCTTTGAGTATTTGCTTGTCTTAAATTGAGATTAAAAACTCTGACACAGATGAATGTCTTCCTTTTTGAGGAAGGTACACTTAGTCACCATTGCAGGTTTTGGTACCAATTGTATACACTTCTCAGATGTAATACGAAATTTTGGTTGTTTAAAGATGACTACCATTTTTTAACTAAAGCTACTCTTAGTACTTCTTTAAGTAGGTAAGATGAAAGTAACTTTATCATTTTAGAAAATTCTGTCTTGTATTCCTGACATACTTCTTGCATGAAAGTCTCTGGAATTAATTGCATATCTAATTTTTTTTTTTTTTTTTTTTTTTTCTTTGCAGATAAAAAATAGCCTGTTGAATCCAAATGCACCTGAATTTATTCCAAGATGGTGTAAGAATACTTCAGTGACTAATTAGCAAATTCCTCCTTCCTGGTTACTAATTGTATTTTAGTTAGAATTCTGCTCTTGTCTACAAATGTTCAATCTAAAAACTTTAGTCTTTCATGAATGGGCAAGAATTAGAAAGTCCAAAACAAAAACAAACTTGTATAAGCTATGCATTCAGTTCTGCCCATGTTTAATCACATGAAATTCTCAACTTTTAACCATCTTCCCATTCTCTTAATTTAATAAATGTTTTTTTTTTTTTTTTTTTTTCTCTGGTTGTTGGCGACCATATTGGTATGAATTAAATATTTCCGGTAGTTCTCTTATCCTCTACATATTGTACTTTTCCATGTAAGTTGAAAGATAGTCCCTTTGACTACTTTCACTTGATACTTGGCCATTAAAACACTTTTTTGATCTCATTTGAATATTGGACTTCAGCCCCTTGCCACAGTTTCTATTTCAGGATTTTAGAAATTGGATAGACTTTAATTGTAATTCCATTTTTGACTTAATTAGTTTTGTCAGAGGCGTTAGCATAAATTTACCATTTTATTGTACTGGAATGATTTACTGTTAATCTTAAATTAAGGGCCTATATTATCCTAGGATTGTCATTGTCTTCCTGGCACTGTAAAAAACAAAAAAAAACAAAACAATTGTTATTGATTTTAGTAGTCTTAATTTATTGTAAGACTGACTTAAAACTAAACTTCTCTTGATACTGTAACTCTGTACTAAAGTCTGCCCAATGACTTCCTCGGAGTAATTTGATATTTTTGACTTAAACTCCTAAGCTTAAACCAGATGGCTCGACTTTCTTTTCGCTTACTCTTTAAGTTTAAAGTGTTCTTGGGTTTTAACAGAATGCTTTTTAACATTGTCAAAGTAGAGCCACATCACCTTTTTGGTTAAGCATTCTAACTTTGATGATGCAGTTTTCATCTCAGAAATAGGTACTAATTTCAACTCTTGTGAATATGGAGTTGATCAAATTCTGGAGCTGACGAGTACAATTACTGTTGAATTTTAGTCATTTTCTGCCTTGACACTGGGCCAGAAGATGGTTAGTCTGTCCTACACTTGGCTTGCATTTCCACTGACTGCTCCTCTTTTTGTTAGGAAATGTTGGGCCTTTCCAAGTTTTTTAAAGGCTGCTTTTGGCACACTACCTCAATTTTCATGTTTTGCTACATGAAGTCTTGTAAAAAGTTCATTGTTACTGTAAAAGGATTTTTTACATACATTTTCATTCCAGTAATGTTCAAATTCAATTCTCTGCTAAGTCCTCACTGAAATTTTAATGTTTTACCTTACTGATACAAGTGAAGTTTATGGCATGTGAGCTTTTGTTCCTATACTTAGAAGTATAGAAAAGCTAGAACAGGGATTTCTTTTTCTCTACAGTTAAAGAAATAACTGATCCATTTGTTCCGACAGAACTTTCCAAATGTACAAAGTGAATAATAAAAAAAAAAAAAAAAAAATTTATAAATTTAAGTTTGTCATTTCATTGTTTCTGCTGAAATTTTCAAAAATGTCTAAAACTCTGTACAGTTATTCTCTCTGATCAATGATTAAAAATGAGTGAATGAATCTTGTAGGTTTTCAAGAGGACCATACTACTTCAAATCCCATGGACTGGTGTTACAGAATCACAAAGAACTTTACTGAATTGAAACCACATCACTTGTGGACTTCCAGTAACAGTAACTAAACTGGATTGCGCATGTAACTTGAAGAGGAAATGGTATAAACAAAATGTCCAAAAGTACATAAAAGAAAAGGTTAGGAAGAAAGCCGCTGACAGAACCGTTTAGACACTGACTGCCAAATGTTTCCATATAACGAAACAGCTAGTATTACTTCTATCGTTATAGAACTGTACTAATTTAGCCTTTTATTTTAATGTCTATAAGAATTACTAAATGAACCTGCTTGATAAATGAGGGATTACCCCCCCTCCTTTTGGGGAGGAGTATTTTCTTGAGCTTGTTTTTGCTTTATTTTTAGTACGATTAATTTCAACATATGCATACATTAATATATATTAAACTTAATATTTTATGCACAGTAATGATACTCCTCGGAACATTTTATGCAGTGGAGTTGCAAATTCTTTGTCACCGTTTCTCAAGTATACCTGCAGACAGCATGGTCTTTGCTTTCTTCTTCCAGCTTTATTTGCAGGCAAATATTCCAGGAAATACCTCATAAATCCTAGAATTGTCAATTAGTCATTTAGGCTAAAATCATGAATGATGCCCATACCATTAAAAAGTTTAAATCCTCACTTAATGACTGCAGTTTAAGGGTTAAATGATTTAAAGGCTTAAATTTCATTTGACTTTAAAGAACGGACATATTGGATTATTTTGGACAGCTTTTAATTTACTGATACTTTTATGATAAACTATGAAACAGACTTTATGAACTTAGCTAAGAAATGTTAGTAGTTAAACCTAGATTTATTGGCAGGAAAAAACTTATTCTGGAAGGATTTTTATGTTGCTTATGCAGCAAATTCTAAAATATCTTTATTTTCTTATGTAGAATGAATCGTCTAAATCAAAAGGAAGTATCTTCAGTTCTGGCAACTCTTGGGATGAGGTTTGAAATTTTAGACTATACATGTAAACAATTATGTCTCTATTGTTTTGATAATTACTCAAATATCAATCCTTGACAAATCTGTTTACTGTTTATGCACAAAACTAGATACTCTTTATAACAAGTTAAGTCTCTTGAATAAAACAGCTTCAAATTTAAATTTTTTTTCTTTTTGTTGGGAATCTGCCATGGGTCAGATAACATGGCAAGATTGGAATCTTGCTATGACTTGCAGCCAGTTTACAAGTAAAATTCTGAATGCTAAATTGTGTTGTACTGACAGGGTACATATTTGAACTGTAACTGAGGTTCACTCTGAATAGTTACAAGTTGGCTCTGTCAAAACAAAAATGGGCTGTGATTTTATTATATATATATATATATATATATATATATATATATGTGTGTGTGTGTGCTTGAAAACTAGCAGACATATTGAAGATGAGAAATTACATTGACAAATAACATTTTTATTTTATTATTATTATTACTACTAGCAAAAAGCCACTAAAATGTAAGGGCTTACTGAATAAGAGGATGAGAAAAAAAAAACATCGGGGAAAGTGAACAGGAATTAAGACCTCAGGTAATGATTGACACTGCACTTAAATTTTTTTGAAGATCAAATTTGACTAGAAAGCGAGTAGCTGGAAAACTTCTACAAGCTAGAAGTATGAGAAGAATCTGTTAGTGTAGAACTTTGATTCTCTGTAAAATGATATCTGGTCACCAATCTAGGAGTATGCTTAAATTCATAAAGTATATGTACCAAACAAAGCTCCGTTGGAATAATTACGATGAAAATATAAAAAAGGCACAGAAGCTATACTATGGTATTGGGAAAGTGACTGAAGCCAATATGCCAGGTCAGGACTGATAACATTGCAGATTTCTTTGTATTTTATCAAGAATGTTTAAATATATAGTAGTACCAGACCAGATGTGATGGTAATATTCAACACCTGTATGAATGGTAGACTTATAAATTTGTAAGATTCTGGCATGAAAAATTCTCTACCAACTAACAATTGATTCAATATAATCTTTCCACTTTGTCTGGAAAATGATAGTTTAAGGTACAAAGGAGTTGCTCTTCAAGTTGGAACATCTTTGATTTGGAATATGATTATCAAATTGTAAGTTGTTCACATTTCTTGCTTTCAATGGAGAAGGTAAATGGTTTGTTTTTTTTTTTGTTTTTTTTTGTCTTTGTTGGCATAAGGAATATTTTTCAAGGGAAATTATTTCAAGAAATGTAGTAAACAGGCACACAAACATGGTCCTTCATTGACTTTGATATCTGAGGATTCAATGGTTCAACTTAAGAGAACTGCTAGATTAACCACTGATTTTGGTGAAAGTACGGATAGAACTGATGCCCCCACTTTTTTTTTTTTTTTTTTTTTTTATTATTATCTGATAGCAGAAATGGAGTATTGTGTACCATGATCTATACTTTGAATTTGGCTTTCCTTCAAGACTAGCTGCCACCTAAGAAAAGACCCTAGTCTGTCCTATTATAACCTATAGCTGCAGGGAGATTGCACTAATGCTCTTGGAAAAGGCAGACACACTCACATATACTTGAGAGAGGAATGGATTTTTCATTTATTAATCCAACATTTTTTTTTTTTTTTTTTTTTTTTAATTTTGCTTAAAAATTAATTTAGTCAATAGCTATATTTGAGTAGATGCTTTACTCTCCTGAGGAGAGAGTAGTTAAAATATTTGTTTTTATTGCAAGCGCTAAGGTCCCCGTTTTCTAGGTTCTGAGGATCTCTTTAGTCAGCCTAGCATAGAAACATACACAATATGGAAGCCATTAATAATGAAAGAAAGAGATGACTGCCATACTTCAATAGCAGCAGCCACAGGAGAAAAAAGATGCTTCAGTGAGTGCAATCAGGCATAAGCAGCAGCACTTATTAGCAGACATGTTAGTTTTAAGGCCCTGAGTTCTCCACATATGCTGGTCTCATGATCCATTAAAGTGTTGGTTGATATAGTAATTGTTTTCAATCTCTGGGTCAAGCAATGCGAACCTAGGCTCAGTGGAAATAGAACATGCAATAACTGAGCAGTAAACAAAAACGAGAGATATCCCTAGACATGGTTAGAGGAATGGGAACAGTCTACCCTAATAGATTAAGTAAAGGATTCAGTTTAAAGGTTACCTTGATTGACAAGCACCTGATGAAGGCCAGAGAGCTTAACGGACTAATCTGTCTATATTTCTGAGATGCGGTATTATGTACATTATTCGGACAAAGATGAGGACAATAGTCCGAATAATCTAAATATTGGCCTAATTATTATAACATCAAAGGCAAGTACAATAATCTGCAAGTAAATGATACAAATTAATAATCCAGGAAGTCCTCAGGTTACAACAGTCCTATGATGATTTGTGGTTACAATGCAATCTCTATCTTGTTTTCTTGTATGCCATGTTGGATTGTTGTGCATTCACACTCTTTCATTTGTGTTGTGTTTGTGGAAACTTATTGCTCTTCATTATGGCTCCCAATCTCTTCTGATGGCAGTACTTTGGAGAAAAAGAAAGCATTCACCATGGAAGTGAAATTATGGTTATGTTATGACTTATGCATCATAGAAATGTAACATATATTCACAGATAAGTAATGTATCATACAAAAATTTTAAAAATACAAATATTGAAATACTAAACAATATTTCAAAGTTCATGCCTTGCTCATGTGTCAGGCAGTTATGAAGTGTCAGTGTTTGTAATGAATTACTTTAGTAATATAGAGTAATTAGCGAACTATGGGAGAAAGCATTATTTTTAATTTATGTAAGTTATCATATTCATACAGACGGAACATAATAGTTAAAAGGAAAGACAAACGTATTTTGTTCTCAGAGTTTTATGCCACTATGGCGAATGCAACACACACACACAGATATATATATATATATATATATATATATATATACATTTGTCCTAGGCAGAGGAACTATAACATATATATAACAAGCAGATCAAAAAAGTACATACAGTAATTCTCAATGGGAACTGGAAGACATATTCTGCACCTGGGAAACTGCAAGTCCTGGGTTTTTCTCAAATTGAGGATTGCAAGCTGGAGATATTTTCTATATCTGGTGAAGATATATTTCTATAAGAAAATGGTGCCATAGGTGTGTAAGCTGCACCATGTGGCTGGAGGAAACTGATTTTAGCCTCAGTCTGAGCTAAAAAAGGAACTGCTCAGTTTGACTCCTGAAAGCTGACTGAAGGACTGGCCACTTTTGTCAATCAGCAGCCATCATGGGACCCACATGACTTCATCTCAGCAAGAAAGACATGCAATATAGTGTGTTGACCAAAAAGTTTTTCTTATTAAGTAGAAAATTTACTTGATAAACTGAACAAAGGTTGTAGTGAATCTAATATAAAACCTTTGATGGAAGGCTAAAGCAAAATCGCTTTGATGGAGTGCCAAGATCTTGTTGAACATTAGGTTGGTTGGTTGTTTGTTTGTTTAACAGCATATCAACACCTCCAAGGGTTATTTAATGCTAAAATCCGAATATTTGTACACAATTTTATGAATTTAACTACAGATATGGTGTACATAATTTTATAATTTCAGAGTAAACATGTTTTTTTTTTAGATATACAGTGTAACCCGGATATAAGAGAGTTGTCGGGACCAGAGAAGAAGTCTCTTATATCTGGGTATGGTCTATTTTGTTTAGGTAAGTATGGCTCTAATTTGGGACCAGATAAAATCTCTCTTATATCCGGGTTACACTATAATTTGTAGATGATAAACTGTATAGTTGGCAATTTTCAAAAAATATATATTGCTGGTAATTTCACTATAAAAATGCATTGGTAATTTTACTTTAAAAATGCACTTTTATATATATTTAGTGTTGTCATTTTTCTATAAAGATATATTGTTGGTAATTTTACTATGAAAATGTATTATTGGTTATTTTATGAAAACGTAGTGTTGATTATTATTTTGGGGTCCACTCTTTGCCCATAGCTGGGACCAAAACAGGTGCTATCACCCTTGGTCAGAGTGGATCTGGGAACAACAGCAGTTAAAAAGTGGTTCCACAGTCTTCAACAGTTCCAATCTCCCAATCAAAGGCCTTGCTGTTTGATGTAACTTATTGTCATAGCCAGAACATTAAGAGAATTTTGATATGCACTATAGTGTACAGGAAATTTTGTTAGAAACAAAAAACAGTTCTAAACTGCTATGTATTATAAATCCTCCCATATGGTAGTGAATGTTGAACAATTATTTCTTCCCAGATGAGGAAACAGATGTGATTCTACAGAAGAATATTGAAAATACCATGAATGTGAACTACAAGGACATTTTAAAGAAAATGTAATTAAAAAGGATACTTGTACTTAAAATCAGTAAGAGATAGTTGTAATTTCTGGTATGCATAATGAAGGAGAACTTGGAGAATTTGACACAAACATGGATTGGTAGTAAGTATTTATTTTTCAGCATGTCCATGTCTCTACCGAATGTGGCACAAGTTCAAGGTTTAAAGTGTGTTTAACGGCAATATTGTGCAAAAGTTTGTCAAGCCCTTTTTTTTCAGACGCCGGCCAATAAACCCAACCCCCTCTCGAAGGAGAGATACTGCCTAGGGGAAGCCCTCCACCCCCTGGTGCTTAGGCTTAATTATTTTCATAATTTCCCGAACAGATAGTAAGGAGACAAACATTATTTTGAGCTACAAAAGATAGGAAGTTGTGAAGAGACATGATTTCACGTCCTGAACAGACTGGCTAGTGGTGACGTCATTGTTGTAATACTAGAGAGTTAATTTATATATTTTTGGAACGAGACTGACCGTCTGGTTCAGTGGTAGTCAACATGGGCGATGCTACCCACGAGAGGTCGATTTAAGCTTTTAATTGGGCGATAGACTCATTACTAGGTCGCAAGGTCGGGTATAAATGTCTGTTTTACTTCCGCCACTTTGTTGCATTGGCACTTTGAAAACTACTGTTTTGGGCATGTTTGAAAATGACAACAGACAGACAGATGTTGGGTGGGTATGATACGTAAGACGCTTTCCAGACTATCTTTTGCAACAACGTTGCTTAATTACGACGTTTTATCATTAGATTTTGTGAAATCTGTATCTTTTTAATGAAAATGGAATGGACTGCTGAATATATTTGTTGTTGCTCTTAATACCATTTTCCCAAACAACAAATTGAGAGAGAGAGAGGTGTTGTTACGGAAAACAAGATTCGTGTAAAATCACCAGTACAATATTTGGTAAATTTGTTTTTCAAACCCAAAGTTAAATATCTATTAATATTTTTCGATATCGTCATATTTCCGTATAAATATATATGCTGAACTCGAATTAACAATTTAACAATTATGATAAAACCTGCAGTGAAAGCAGTAAATAGGCCAAAAAGTTATGATTGCGCTACGAAAGAGATCCGCAGTGAATCTAATTACACAAAGCCGGTAATGGTGGGCGAATGACCGCGATTAAATCCGTTTTTTTTTTCTTTCTGGTCGATAACTCGAAAACGGTAGGTTTTATCATAATTATAATTGTTAATTCAAGTTCAGCATGTACATTTATACGGAAATATGACGATTTCGAAAAATATTAATAGATATTTAGCTTGGGGATTGAAAAACAAATTTACCGAATATTTTAATTTCTATCTACATATCTGTGATGAGGAATTATTATTTACATTCAGACTAATGTTCTCGTCTTTGTTGTTATTAATACAACGTCTCAGCCGTTTTGCCCTTCAACCTTCTTCAGGTATTTGTCTATCGGGTAACCTTCAAGGAATTTCGAACTGAACATATTTAATACACAGTGGTAGATTGTTCTCGTTCCGCTGTCCATATCTAAGAATATCTCGTCTTGCTCTTATTTAGTACTGCTCAGTTAATGCTCGCCTTATTTCCACTGAATCTAATCTGTGTTCCCTGACGCTATAACACAATTACTATGCCATTAAAATTATGAACCAATACTTTAATCTATTAGGCTACAGCCCTGAAAATTAAATAAAGGGTTAATTTCGAAATTTCAATATCTGGTGGAGATACATTCCTAAAGGGAAATGGCGCCATTGGCTTGTAAGCTGCACCACGTCGCAGTTGGCTGGTCCGTGCAGAACGAATAACTCGTATGTCTTGACTCCAGGCAGTTACTGACGCACTGATCACTTTCGTCATTATGAAGTTACGTCATTAAGTGGCCTTCAAGTGACTTCATCTTGAACAAAGGGATATTATCGCCTTTTGTATCCGTACAATGTATAGATGGCCAGAGCGTGGGAGTTAATCTCTCCACTGATCTATCTCTAACAGCCAGATTGGGGGAAATTTGTTTTCAATAACCAAGTGAATAACTTTTCATCAGCATCGAGCTAACCATGAATTTTCATTAGTCACAATGAATGGTTGCATTTTTGTTGCAGGTGGTATGTTCGCCCACAAACAGATATTAAACGATGAAAAACAACAACAAACAAAACGGAACTTGAGTAAAAAAAAGTATGTTGCCAAGTTTATTTTCGTTAAAGAAAATATATCTACAAAAATATGGTTACAGTGCACTAGGCAAAAAATAACCCTGCGTGCTCATGTAGAGGTTGAGAAGATCGTTGTCCTGAAAAGGGCAGTTTTGGTAGTCGCTGAAAAGGACATTTTATTGCATATCATCATTGCTGCTGGCGAGGAATCTGGCCAAAGCTACGGCTGATAACTGGAATTGTGGGCCGGCTGCTGGAACAGATTCTACACTTCATCCTTATCATCTGAGTCGTGGAATGATACTTTTTTTTTCTTTGCTTTGAGGCCATTTTATATACCGAATCAGTTCTACATACATCGCTGGGTAAGCTTTTTCTTTCGGTTCTTTTAAAAAAAATCTGGGAATGCCGACATGATACGACACTCTCAAAGAGGCTCCTTGCCTTGAGCATCGTTTGGGACTGGAGTTTACTCCAAACCTCGTGGGACTCATATATACGGTCGATCGTTAAATACGTTGGAAAAATGGTCGCCTCCTTATAAAATATATAAATATAATATAAATTAATAATAATAAAAAACTTCTAAGATCATTCATTTTTTTTTTTCAGTTATTTTAAATTTTGAATTTTTAACTGTTTCCTCATCAGGGCACAAATCCCAGTGCTGGGTGTTCAATCACCAGGTGAAGGGTAGATTATTAATCCCGGGATTATCCTGATTCCAAAAAGATACAATATGTCTTTGTAGCGTTAGTGTGGCGCGAGTTAGAAGGGTTTCCGGCACACGGACGGACAGACAGAATTTACCATTTATTTATTTAGATTTTTACAATTTGTGCAACAGTTTACCTTCAATATTAGAATCATGCCTCTCTGTCCCCCGCCAAAAGAAATATGACTGTCGCTATTTACTAGAGTACCTACAGGTGGACTTACTTGAATCTATTACAAACTTCTAACGTGTTAGGCTTACGGCCAAATCACGTTCAAACACCGGTTCTCATACGATCACCGAAACAAAGCAACTTCGTGCCTGATCAGTACCTAGATGAGTGACCGTTTTTGGAATATCAGGTGCAGTTAGCTGTTGTCCAGCTCACACTCCTCTCCTGACATTTGAACAGGAAGTTTATCTCTTGTTTCTTGTCTAGGATTGGGCTTCCGGTTTCTCCTATAGTCTTCTCATTCTCTTTCACTCACAGTAACAGTTTGAGTCTTAGTGGCATTATCGCCTTGTTTGGGTGAATTGATAAAAAAAAATGGATGTATGTGTGTGTGATGTAATAGATAACGTCTGGGAATTGAAAATCGGAGAGTCGAGAGTCCAGACGAGTTAGTTATAATCACTTACGCGCAAATATCCCTTGGAAAGTTATGAATCCGCCTCTTCTACCCCCAGCTATGAGTTAATTAGTGCGACTTGTGTCAGTAAATCATTATTCTCTTCCCCTCCGCAAATCTTACAATTTTAAAATATTTTCTAGCTTTAAATAACCTGCAAATGGTTGATAATCCGTAAAAAAAACAAAATCACTTGATCAGTCAAATAGTCATTATTGCAAAATTATTTCCTTATTGAAAAGATTGATCTTTTTCGTCATAACCTTTTAAAGAGAGAATTGCATCAGCTTCCATAATTATTATCGATTAAAGTAGATGATGTAACTGTAGAGGGGATTGCTGAGTTCAGTCGTGACTTCACTGAACTTAAAATAAATATGGAGAAATAATTTAGTGATATTATAAACTTATTGCGGCACTGCCTCTAGTTTGTCTAAAGGCAGTAGCAACAATAACTGATAAATGTAAAAAAAAAAAAAAATGGGAAGACAATTTCAGCAAGGTGATATTTTCTACATTTCGTTTTTATATAACAGTAAATAAAGAGAAAATACACTGTATGAATGGAAAAAAAAAACAGGATATTATATAAGTTACGAATTATGTTGGTGACACACGTGTGTGTGAAAGTTCAGGGAAAGATGAGGAACAGGCCCTGGTGGTGTTGTCACTAAAGCATGCTGGGAGGGGGAAAAAACGCAGACAGAAATTGTCCCATTTTTATATCTTAACAGCACCCTCAAATAAGTTATTGTCGAAATTAGTGAAGCTAACTTATAAACTTGAAGATACATAATTGAATCGAAAATTTTTACAATTAATGTTGTGAAAACTGATGTAATATGTCAAGAAGAATTATTAAAATATATTAAGAAAGAAAATCTAACTTAATAGTGCTGGTGTGGAGACACAAAGCGAATCAAACAGGAAGTTAACGCTTCAGAGTCAAAAATGCGTTTGTACGCAGGTAGTCTCAGCGAAAAACCTGTTTCTTTCAACTTAAAAAATAAGAAATTCGGATCGCATATTTCAGCCAACCAGAGAACTGCCAGAGTGGATATCCGATGGTTCCTTCTCTTATTTCAACAAAGTGTATATCAGGTCAGTGGCAACCCTTAAAGAAACATTGTTAAAGGAGTGGCAAAATATGGATCAGATGATTGTTGATAGCTTGATCAAATCCATGGAAAATCGAATACAAGCACTGAAACTAGCAAATAGAGGACCTACTCTATACTAGTTCCAAATACTGTTTATTTATGTTGAGTAGGGATTACGTAATTAAATTTTGAAATTGGATGTAGTTTATTTCTCCTGGCTAAAAACTTTTAGGCCACTGTACAGTAACCCAAAGCAGGCGTCGACTTTCAGTTCGTGAATAGCAACCAAACGAGAAGGTTGCTTTCTTCTAACCTGGGTGTTTGGCCCAGGCTGAGGCTAAATCTGCCTCCCCAACTTACAAGCACATCATGCCGTTTCCTTTTGGGATATAGATATACATATATAATATATCTATGTCCTATAAGGATATATATAGTTTTGTGTAGGAGGCATAGATTGAGGAATCGGAGAGCCGAGTTCGAATTCCAGTCGAATCCAATACATTTCCCAATACCCTTGGGAAAGTTATGGATCATCTTCTTCCCCAGCTATATCTATATGATATAAATAGCAGGACAGACTATAGCTTTGGATGGCAACTGGTCTAGGAGAACAACAACTCTGAATTCGAAATCTGCGGAGGATCATTTGGGGACATTGTGGCACACAGTGCACCAGATCTCTGTATTCGGCTCTCCAAAAAGTGTGGTTGGCTCTGCACAAAACTTTCACCGCTATAATGAAATCATTATGTGCAGGTTGTCTGGTTGTCAGTTTCTCATTCGTCGTAAAAGAGTTCCCGGTAGACGCGGGTCAACGGCCCGCGTCGATCAACAACAGGAGCGTCCACGATCGTTTTGTGTATGTCATAGTATATAGAAGTCTGTTTGGGAACAAATGTGGAAATCTGTCCTGACATTCCCCACATGAAATCGTTAAGTTTAAAGGTGACAGAATCGATAAAAGTAACAACGGCTTGAAAGTTTAGAGGGGGGCAATTCTCTCTTTTAGGCGGAAGCATAAAAACTCAAACTCATGCTCGGGGTGTAACAATAAAAGAAGAAAATGTTTAGTTACATACATAAAAAAAGGTAAAGGGATATACACAAAATATGAGAGAAAAAAAAGGGAGAAGAAAATTCCTTTAACTTTGTTATGGTGAAACACACCTGTTCTACCCTTTGAACCCGTTTATACGGGTTCAAAGGGTATATTTTTGGCCGAGCTTACGGGATCGAAGATCCCACGTTAAACCGGCCTTGTGCCACATGATACCCTCGTGTGGGGCGGTGACTAAATACTAGTCGATGTCGGACGACAGTAGTCGACAGTTAGTCGAATACGAAAGTAGTCAGCGACCACAAGATTACTCTGCGTAATGCCTATTATATCAAGTTCCTAACGTTTTGTACGTCGAACCTATTTAGGACCAATTTAATACAAATATAAGCCTCCACTGCGAAATAACTCCACAACAAACTTAAAGGAAGAAAAAGTGTTCATGTAAAAGCTTGCTCAAAAAAAATATTTCTCTGAGCGCCTAAAAGTTCTTTAAGCAAGTAAATTGTTTTTAAGAGGTTAATACTCACATAAGATTTCTTCAGAGCTCTTGTTGAGGGGATAATAATCGCACGATCCGTAGTTTGTAGTTGAGTGAATTCGTAGGTCGACGACAGGAATTTCAAGGTCCTAAGAAGCAGATCCCGAGTAGTTTTAGTAAAGGACCGACTTTCTGTCTTTAGAGCCCAGCATGTTGATTTCTTCCTCGAAATAGGTTCCGAAGATGACAGGGGTTATTGTCGCCGACCTGATGTTATCACACGATGACAAATACTCACTGCCAAAAATACTAGAAGGCTCAGAAATGTCGGAAATTTTTTCCGGTCCTTTTCGTCAGGAAATATATTCTTATCTCTAATAAGAATCAAAAGTTTGGAAGCTGGTTTTGGGAGTAAGGGTCCAACAAGTTGTGAGCTTTATCCCACCGACCTTATGGCACCATGGTCAAGGCAGGGGTGGTCAAATTCCTTTTTATATTTTCCTGCTCTCTCGTTCATCAGAAAATATATTCTTATCTCTGATAAGAATCAAAGCTTTGGGAGCCGGTTTTGGATGCTGGAGTGTATGTTGGAGCAAAGATCAGAAAAGAGGCTAGAATGTGAATTTGTAAAATATTGTAGTAGTGGTTCTCAAATTAAATTCTGATACAAAGCATGTTTGTCACTCTTTTTTCCTTTCAGCTATTCTGTTCCATCCTGTCCGTGAGCTACAGTTTTGTTTTTATCACGGATATAGCAATGACTATAACAAAATAAATGTAATCAGGTGAATAAATATTTCTTTCCCTTGCACACGTTACAACATATTTTTAACTAATCAATACGTAGGACTTGATTTTTCTGATAGAAATATTCTTTTCTCTCTCACACACAACTACAGGAATATTATACACTGCTTTTTTTCACATAAACATTCAATACAAAAAAGCAAAGAACAACAAAAGAAAAAAAAAGAAAACCGAGCACACGAAAAAATTAATCTGATATTTCTTACCAACACTCGTACAGACATTTTTGAACACGAGTAACTTTATTCACTCATCAAATACCAAAATTGTTGTAAATTGTTGTTATATAAAATCACTGTTATTGAATCATATTTAATTTCTCTGCGTTCATTTAAATCTTTAGCATCCCGATACCACTTTCTTATCAATGTTGAATTTTGTACAAATCTGTGCAAAAAGTAGATCAAATTGCTTACCCAACTTCATACATATTTTCAGGAATCTCAACTTTTAATTGGTCAATAAACACACAAGTGGGCGTTGTAATCCACCCACGTACAAGTCTTTTTCCAGCGCGTGACCAATTTAAGTTTTCCCGCTTTTTTTGAAGGAGCCTAACACGTGAAACATTTCCAAACCAGCAACAAGAACTTTTCTCTTTAAGAATACTTTGATCAAGCTTTCGCACACATCTTTAGAAAACAAAATTGTAATGTTCTGTATATAAAAAATGTATTTATTGTTCCAAATATATCCTTTTTATTGTAATTGAATATCGTTATCATTTGATTTTTATTTAAATTTATGTTTGTGGATATTGCATGTTTCATTTACAGCGAAACATTTAAAATATTTACGCAGCCTTCTTAGATCCACTACAAATCTGTTGTGGAATTATCACAGAGACTGTAGTTCTGCAACACTGGTTACCAAAAACTCTGGGGAAAAAAAATTAAAATATCTTGTAGACTCGTCCTTTTTTTTCTTACCTATCAACCCTAGCAACAGAACAGTCTATATCTTACGCCTACGTACGGAAAACTCCAACCAATTAAAACTGTACTAGGCGAATCAACCAATCTCATTGGTTCATCACTGAAAGTTCACGTGCAAAACGAAATTGCGCCAAAACTCAAGTGAGCCATTTTCGGACTTTCAGGACATATAAAAATGAACGCTGACCGCCTCAGGCAGTCAGTAACAAACACCCACAGAGAAATTGCCAACATACTCCACGTCACTCGAAATCACGATTTTACCGCGCAAAGATACATTATTGCTGACTCACTCACGATCAAAAAACTCAATCTGTGGACATCGATTCTCAAACATTGCTTATCTAAAGTGAATTATATTCGCTACCTATTAAGTAAACATCAATGTGCGAACGACCTTAAAAAAAACATTTCAGTCAAAGGTAGATCACTCCTTAAAAACTCCTAAAAAGACACTTAATATCGACAATTATTATCAATACAAACAAACTTAAAAAGACTGTAAATGAACGAACAATTACGAAGAGAGACATTCTGAAATCTAAAACATCATACACATTTTGCCAACATAACATATACCAATTATCCTGCTTGTATATTGTTTTGAATTGTATATAAATGTTATATTAGTTTCTAATTGAATATGTCTTGTTCTTAATCGTATTTTAAATTTCGTTTATTTATTTGTTGTGGATGCAGAAAGTCACGCAACCTACACAAATTCCTTCTGATTCTTTCAAGCATAATTAATAAATTCTGCCCGTCCCCAACAATCTGCCCTCTATATTCAAAAAGTAATAATCCATTTGTATTTTTCTTCCCCTACCTCATATTTTGTCGAATCGAATATTAATATTGTGAAACATATTATCAATCCTAACCATTGTCTGAAAATCATTAAAGAAGAAACCTTCAGTTGTTCCTTACCAAAACTGAACCAAACATTCACAGTTTAGACTCTCAGCACCAGACTTAAGGATCTAAAGGAAAGAGTATTTGCGAATAAGAAAATGACGTTAACTGTAAAATTTCATTCAATATTCATTAAAAAACAAATTGTTTTTTCATACGTATAAGTAATTATATATTTATCTCATTAATAAAATCAAAAAGTGTATTCGTTGCAACAAAGTATTTTTGAAAGGCACCTTTTGTTTTGTTTAGGTATTTTATTAGAAAGTTTGTGAGCCACAACAATCACTATTTGTAGTGATATTACGATAATCGCCGAAGAAGTTGTTGCAGGCGTATGCAGATCGTGTTTTAAGTCGAAAAACACGTGTCTCCTGGTATATTTATCCCACAACAAAAATGGCGGATAATAAATGAACAAAATAACAACAAAACCATATATATATGCATACAAACGATAAATATTTATTAACAAAACAAAGGTATACATAGACAATAAAAGATTGTTGCATATGACAAAACAATGAATATGAAAGAGGAAAATATTTAAACTCGTGAAGATGTTGGTGGAGAAGTTCGAGAGAAAAGTAATGGAAAGTGAAAAAAAAAAAAAAAAAGGTTCTGGCGTGCGTGCGTGCACGCCCCAGCGGGAAAGCGTTCCTCCGCGTTCGGTCTACATCTTACTGTCTAATAGAAATAGAAAAGAGAGGATGACAGAGAATGTCACTTCCTATTTATAGGCTTAGGGAGCATAGCGACGTTATTTTTAGGAAAGTAAGAATTTTATTCTGTCCAGATGTACATAAAATTTATATATATTTCTTTTGTCCCTCGTAGGCTGAAAAGAAAAAGAGTCGAACAGTGTGGTTGAGCTGTGTGTGTTGTTTAAACACACACATCTCAACCACACTGTTCGACGGAAATGTACTTGTGTGAAGTGCTTTATCATCAGGGTGCTGTATAATTTTGGAGTAGAATGTAGCACGCTCTGGAAGATATGTCTGGTAGTGTAGAAAATGAGTGTTCAGCGGTTGGTATGAAAATTTTGTTGTCCAATGCTCTACGTTGAATTGATTTTGTTTTGGATGGTCGGGTTTGTTTTGATGTGCGTGGATGATGCTGGTGTACAAAATTTTAATAGAAGCTTCGATTGGGAAAGTTGCTGAGCGATGTTGATGAAATTTCTATCGAGTGTCGAATACATGGCTGCGAGAACATTTAAAGATATCTGATATTATTGTCGATTGTTTTAACGGAAGATGCAGCTATTTCCATGTATTATTAAATCGTACTTGCAGATTTCTTAGTTGTTCATGTTAACACTTTTTAAGAGTGAAGAAGGGCAGTGAGTCGCTTTGGGATTATTGCACACTTTATCTGATGAGCCTAGGAGAAACAGTGCTGTTTAAAGTTGAAAATGGCGTTGACTTTGTAGCGGACCGTGGCGGTGATGAGTATGTAGAAGAATACATGTGAGTTGAAATTTCCTGCTAGCCGGTCCAACTACATGAGAAAGTTGCACTTTAATTAAGTCCAAAGAAAAACAAAGAAAACAAGCAAGACCGATAATTATATGTAAACAAATATATGTATTAATAACAAGTACAAGTTACAAGTACATGGACAGTTACATGGACAGAGTGAGTGTGGTGAATATTATGTGTGTGCGTCTGTTGTGTTGTGGTGAGTGTTCGTACATCCGTGTATTGTTCTTAGCGTGTTCCCAGCATTTGGGAAACGCTGTATCTGTGAGCGTTCACATCTGCAAGGTGGTATAAGGCCGAAGCTTGAGGAAAAGAGAGATTGAGGCGAAGGGTCAGCCAGTATTTATAATCAGGGGAGAGAGACCCCTGGTGAAGGGTTAAGGAGCTGAGGAGGAGCTAACTCCGACAACTTCTGTGGTATTTGGATTGTATTTTCGCGAGTGCTCTTGAAGGAAATGAGCCGTGTTTTGCTTGTTCCAAACTTGTAAGATGAAAATCGTATTTTTCGTCTGGGTGGAAAAAAAATTGTGATGTCTGTCGGTTGAGGTAAAGTCAAGCCGCAAGAGTAATGGTGCCTTAGAGAAATAAAGGGTCAAGCAAAAAGCAGTAGTGATAAGATGCGTTTTGTTAGTCTGTTGACCGTGCAATCGTAATAGTAATTACAATGGTGATTATGGATTTCTTTGTTCCACGTGTTGCAAAAAATATCTATTCGCTTACTTCGAGAACATCTTGCCCAGGTAGTTTTACGTTTCAGAGATTTTAAATTTTAAATTTTCCTCTTTTCATTAGGCTTAATCACAAATTTTGTAAATGTAAATTGTTATTATTATTTTCTAAGTTTTAGTGTCCGCCGTAGGTAGAAGTTGGTCGAAGTTTTCTCTTCACATGTTCTCAGTTTGAAAAAAGTGTCTAAACGATGAATGAGTTTGTTTATATACTTTTGTGTGTTCTTGTATCCAGAAGAAAATATCAAGTCATAGTCGCCAATCTGATGCAGGCGTATGCTGATCGTGCTTTAGGTCGGAAAACACGTGCCTCCTGGTATATTTATCCCACAACAAAAATGGCAGACTCGAATGCTAGCCTGTGTAATAAATGAACAAAATAAGAACACACACACACATACACACACACATACACACACACATACACACACACACACATATATATATATATATATATATATATATATATATATATATATACACACACACACACAAACGCTAAGTATGTATTAAGAAAACAAAGGTATACATAGACAATAGAAGATTGTAGCGTGTAACAAAACAATAAATATGAAAGCCGAAAACATTTAAACTAGTGAAGATTTTAATGTAGAAATCCTAGAGAAAAGTAATGGAAAGTGAAGAAAAAGTTGCTGGTGCGTGCGCGTGTGTGAATTCCCCAGTGGGGAAAGCGTTCGACCTACGTCTTATCGTCTTAAGAGAAATAGAAAAGAGAGGATGACAGAGAATGTCAAAGCCTATTTATCAGCTTAGGGAGCATCCCCTAGCGACGTTTTTTTAATTTTTTGTAATTATACAACGTATATGTATACAATTGTCTGGTTGATCAGAAATTAAATTACGCAATTTTTTAGCCATTCGAAAAATAGTCTAAGTCACTAATCATTTTTAAGTACTCAGTGATCTTAAAAATGTTGGAAAATATTCTTCGTAATCTAATTTTAGGAATGCTGACTTTAAATTTACTATATTCATCGCTTTTATTTTCTGCTAATGGTCGAACACACATTAAAAAATGGGCACGTTACGTAATATTTTATATACATAACAAAAATGAAAAATTATTTTTAAAATCTTGGTGCAAAATGATTTGTATTAAACTTTTCAATTTTTGATTAGTAAATAGTTTTCACTTACATTCACTTACTAACAATATCATCAAAAAAGGCGAAAATTAATACAGAATTTTAAAAGAGTTAAAACTTTATAAATTATTATAATTAAAATTTAAAAAATGAAAAAAAAAATCTCTTAAGACAATAGTGTCCTTAGTAAATCGTATTTCTAAAAGCAATTAAAAGCTTTTCTAATTAAATAATGTCATAGTTTAATTGCATTTTTATTTTACGATTCGAAGCAGATTTTCGGGAAATGGGTAGTAGTTTGAAAAAAAGTTGATTTACATTCCCAAGGAATTCTGTTTTTTAAAAACTTTTCTGATGAAAATTTAATTTCTCGAAATTTCATGAAATTAAGTGTGGGGCAATATATGTAAAAAATCAATTCATTTGTGAATAAGTCCTGAAAGTTTCATTAAAA
Source organism: Acanthosepion lycidas (assembly GCA_963932145.1). Lineage (NCBI taxonomy): Eukaryota > Metazoa > Mollusca > Cephalopoda > Sepiida > Sepiidae > Acanthosepion > Acanthosepion lycidas. Next base: position 52,226,616 of record OZ010577.1, on the reverse strand, counting down.
TCCGATAATTATTTGATTTTTGCAAGAATTTCCAAATCAATGTGTTTTTCAACAGAAAAAAAAAACGCTAAAACACTTAAGCATACATATTTACGTCGACCGCTGGAGCAAAAAAAAAGAAAAGAAAATTAACCAAAATTTCGAACGTGCTAGAAAGGATTAAAAATTTAATAAATAATAAAAAAAAAATACTTTTTTGGTCTTTCCTCTCAAATAATAACATAAAAAAAATTTGGACGATAAAACTTTGTTTTTATTAAGTTGGGGCCATTTTTCATCGTGCTCTATGATGCTGTTTTTTTCAGAGAAAATGTGGAGGTAGCTGAAAGTGAAAGGTCTCGAACGGAAAGTGGCATAAGGCCGAGTTTAAAGTGGAGGTTTCGCATTTATATGGGAGTAAGGCCCCAAACTGTTTAGTTCTCTCGGCACATCCTTATTGGAAGACACTTCAAGAGTCTGGGTTTTTTAAATCCTAACCCCTTCCGGTATCAGATGAAGAGACAGAAGAATCCTTGGGACCAGACTTAATTTTGTGCCTCAACAAGTCAAAGCCAAAAAGATCTCAAAGCCAATTAAGTGTCTAACTAGAATTCAGAGGATTAAAAAAAGTTATTTCCATTTTTAGAAAAATAAAAACGCTTTTGTTTCTTCGTACGTAATTTCAGTTAGTTTTTATTTTTTATTTTATTTCCCAACTTAGTAGGTGATATGGAAATTTTACTCTCAAAATAAGTGGTGGTCACTAAAAAAGCCGAAGCCTATTTGGATGGTGCACAAGCACAACACAATCTTAATTTATTAGGTAATTTAAAAAAAAAAAATAAGAAGCTAGATATTATTTTTTAAAAACTTATTCCATTATTAACTTATTCCATGTTTGCATAAATTGCATGATTTTAATTTTATACGTGAATTTCCAATATCTTTGGTAGGCGGGATATTTTTCATAAATAAATACATTATTTTTTTATTTTTTAGCACCAAAATTTCAAAATAGTTGTAATTCTTGAAGTATCAATATGTCTCTTATACAAAATAATTTTACAGAATGAATATCCATAAATATATTTTTAAGATGTTTTCTGTGAAAGTGTCTTATTCTTAGCTTCTTAGCTTATCAAATAGTTTTTTCCAAATACAGTGTATGTATCTGTGATTGATTTAATTACTGATATTATTGCATAAAGATCTAACTAATTCTTCAAGTTGGCAATTATTGTTATACTCTGAAAAAGAAAAGAAGTTTGATTTTAACTTTAAATTATTTACCAAAAACTTAACGAAATTTTATAAATATTTTATTTGCAAATTTTCTTGATTTCCACTAGATTTTTTTAAATTAGATTATTCAACTGTTTTAGTTATTTTTTTAAATAAGCGTTGGCAATGGAAATCAGACAGGAAAGCTGCTCTTTCGGTTCATACAGAAAGAATTAATTTTTATTTTTTATTTATTAAAAAATTGCTGTGAATTTTAAAACGATACGCAGTTTGTACACATGTTTATTTTACATGTATTTATGAATCTGTTTTCTGCCAGTTTAATGAATCTACTTTCTGCTAGTGTAACTAAATGCTGATAAAAATTAATTCGTTTATTTTAAAGTTTTAAAAGAGAAAAGACATATTGAGTGTTTTGAATTAAACAAATCGCCCGCAGCAGTGTAATATTTTCCGAGGTTAATCATGTGCTGGTCACATCCAACAGAGGGCGTTAGTGAGGAAATTCACGGCCACGAATTTATTGTTCATTTTTCGTTGGATCTAATTTCACTTTCACTTTTCCACAACAATTCCTGCGTAAATGTACTGTTTTTCTCGAAAAGGAAAGATTCAACAAATTTACCAGGATTTTACACTAAGAAATAAGTAAATAAATACTAAAGCAGTAAATTCTTTTACACTTTTTGGGGGAGATTAGCTAAAAAACTGGTTTATCAGATTGACAATTTACGAAGCAAGTATTAAAAAAAGGAGAGTGTGAACAGGAAGGAAAAACAAGCAACAATGCGAAATGCTTTTTAACTGGATAATTAAGGTAAAAAGCAGCAGCCGAAGTAAAGATCATCATCACCCACTCGTACAGTGTTGAGTGTTGTCCAATAAATCATCATCAACGTTATCATCTAAATAAAAAGGAAAACGCATAAACCAAAGCTTCAGTAAGGCAGCAGTCTACGAGCCAAGCCTGTAAAAAGCTGCCAATGACTGCGATCGTAGACATTACAAGAAGAGTAAAAGTAAAACTTCGTGTAAAGAGAAAACAGTAAGACGAAGGAAGAAAGAAAAAATTACTTGGAGAAAGGAAGAATCCTTGCGATAGAAATTTAAAATAAAAAATAAACATGGCTATTTCACCCTCTCAGCCACCGGCTAGAGTGGTTTTAATCGCGTGTGGCTCTTTCAACCCTGTAACAAACATGCATCTAAGAATGTTTGGTAAGTTTTGTTTTGACAAAAATTTCTGCTGATTTGAATTCCTGTTTTTCTTTTTTTTTCTTTTTAATTTTTTTTTAATCCTTTTCTTAAAACTTTCCTTGCTTGCTCTTTTTTAGAGAGAGTTTCTACAACAAAGATGATATTTTGTCAAAAATCAAATGTTTACAAAAATTCCTAGACAAACAATATTAAAGAATGGTTATGTAACTAAAAAGAATTCTTTGATTATTGCTATGAAATTAAAATAAATTTATTTCACTAAAAAACAATTGCCCACATAGATCTATTCTCTACATATTGGTGTACCGCCGTGTACCGTACTGTTTTTAGTTTAACTACAAAAATAGACTTTTAGTATTTTCAGAGAGTTCAAGAAAATTAACTGAGTGGTAAAAATAAAATAACACTCGGAATTAGTGCATTGTATATCGTAAATTACTTTTTAAAACATTTGTGCTATAAATGACTGTTTTGCTTAGCTTAGCCTTTTAGTTACCTTCTTTTTATAATTCTCTCGAAACTAAAAAAAGGCCACGCTATTTTTTAATTTTTAAAAATATTTTTATTGAGTGAAAAATGGAAATTATTGTCTAAAGATAGAAAAAAAAAGGTATGAATTGTGTACAAAAAACATGTACAGAAATCTTGGAAATTAGCGTTTTTTAATATGGTTCGTTACGCAGAATGAAGAAGAACGTTTGTTTTTCTGGTCTGTGGAGAGTGACACACTAAAAAACTTGAGTACTATACTACCAATTTTTAAAAAGTTTTTCTATCTCGAATCAACAGTCCAAAATGATCTAAACTTCATTTTATATTTAACGATTTTAAATACCTGTTATTCCTTTGCGAAAAATCTACTCACTCGTGACTTCATTAAGAAGATTATTTATTTATTAATATGAAATGTTGCTTTCATGATGGAGTCTGCCATCTTCATCCGGACGAACGGAATATGATACAGGGTCGAGTTTAAAATGGGAGTCCCACGCGTATATGGGACTAGGGACAAAAATTGATTAAAGAAGCTACTTTGGCCTTCCCTTCATACGAGGTGGAAGTATGCTTATTGAGTTAGTCAGGTTGACCAGTGCTAGTGTGTTCGATCCTCCAACTGGGCACCACTTGTGCCAAACTAAGCTAAACTTAGTAAATTACAACAACGCTGCTAATCCTTTCTCTTGCGGGAGGTATTGTTTGGTGAGGATGATCTCCTGGGGCTGAGCGCATTATACTTCAATTAGAGTTCTGTTATTGAAGTTATTTTGTTTTTTATATAACTATATAACACATGTTTCACGCCTTATTTTTTTTGTTACATTTAGCGAAAAATTTTCAAATTTCGAAATATAAATTTATTGTGTAAGTTTGTATTCTGAGAATGGCGTAAAAATTAAAATCGAAACCTTTTAAAAATTTTTGTTTTTAATTATTTTTAATTTTTTACCTGTCAAAATAAGTTTTTTTTTGTCGTTGCATTAATCATCTGACAGAATTATTTTTTATTTATTTAAACTTACTTAAGTATGCACAATATTGCTTTTTTTTTTATGGAATCTTTTATCAATTTCAGATTATAAATATTGTTGAATCTAGGAGAATCAAAGAAAAATTCGTTTGATGTTTAAAAAATGCAACTTAAATAATTATAAATTATAATTATTTTTTAATTCATATTCTTAAATTAGGTACCTCTGCGAAATCGCAACAAATCAGCATACCATGATGAAAACATTGAAAACTTGCTCCAAACGACCAAACTAACACAATGATTGAAAACAGTTTTATCGTCAAAATTTTTATGATATTATTAAGAGGAAAGATCAAAGTATTTTCGAATATTTAATTAAATTTTCTACTCCTTTTTAGAACATTCGAAATTTTGATTAAAAAACTTGTTTGTTTTTTTTTTTCGTCAGCGGATGTGTTTCTTTTTTAGACTTTTAGTTTTTGGAAAGTTTTTTTTAGCATAGCAAATTTTGACGTCTTTGATTACTTTTTTTTACATTCATTTTTTTTCTTCAGCAGCTAAAATCTGATTGCTATTATTTTCAGTTTATTTGATAATTTGATATTTTTTCAACGAGAATTCTGAAAATGAAATTAAATTTAAATAAAAATTTCTTGTGTGTCTGCTGTGACCATATTTTTTTTCATTATTTTCTTTTTCCTGATTTTGTTTTTGTTCCATACTTTTTTCTGTTAGTATTAATTATTTTTATTACGATAAAAAATGTGTTTGTTAACTGTTAAGTAACAGTTTTTAGCACTTCAAATTATTTCGGCATAGTATACTAATTATTTAGATTCCCCTTTAGTAAAGGGCCTTTACTAACTAAAAAAATCTCATATTCTGAGAGCTCAACTTTTAAATTGAAAATCAGAAATAAAACGAAAACAACAGAAAAATATAATTTTAAATAAATTTATTTATTAATTACATATTTCAATTTTCAATCAATAGGTTTTTTTCTGTAAATAAAAAACGGAGTTTAATTTTTTAATTCATGAATATATTTCATTTTTCAACATAGGAAGATCTTTTCCGCTAGCTAGCACGTTAACAGAAAAAAATGACCTTGTTTTGTCTTTTGGGAGCATAAGATAGGAATAATTCTTGGTTTGTACCAATTTTGAGGGTTTCGTAATTTCACCCTATTTTTCGCTATTTATTTTTTTTATGTGTTCCTGCTTTGAAACTATTTGTGACAAACACGAAATTACCGCCAGCTAACTCAGATTATGAGGCTAGTTAAAAAATTTAAGGAGGGTAAACTTGCGTTTGGTTTGAAATGCTAAATTTGAACAAAATAAAAAAATAAGTTCAATTACTGATTGATTACTCATATCAATTAATTTCAGTTAATAATCTACCAATATATTTCTTTAACTGGACCACACAATTTAATTTATTACTCTTACCTTTGACTTTGAGTTTCAAATAGACGGGCATGGACGATTATTCATTTTGGAGAAAAATCTACCTAGAACATTCCTAATTCCACCCCTCCCCTTTCAGTAAATATTCAGGAAATTTTTTCTTACCGCTTAATTTTTAGCCTTTCATTACTGGAAAATTATAAAATATTGCAGTAAGTAAAGTAATTCCAGCCACCCCTTTTATTTCAACTTACGGTCTGTTTCAAACTCAAGTCGTTGTTTAGTGTTTAAATGTTTTTTTATTTTATTCTTAAATCAGAGAAATATTATTTTTGTCAGGGAGAAAGATTTGTTTTGCAATTAATTTCATTCATGCAGTAATATTTCTTACTTAATCAAATATTTTCTGATGTGAATTTAATTGGTACAGTGAGCTTCTGCTTTTTTATTGCATCATTAGTTATTTATTTTGTGCCAGTGTCAGGAGTTTATTGGTTATATTGTTTTTTCACTTTCAAAAATGAAATTGGAAATTATACCTTATGCTTTAGGTGTCGTATTAATTGTAGTAAATGTGCTACGAAAGCTATGGGCAGAAAAAAATATATAAAAATACATAAAATTACCAATACAACTTATTTACAAAATATATATCTAAAAAACATACCTTTGCTCTGAAAGTATAAAATTATGTACAAAATATCTGTAGTTGAAGCCATAAAATCACATACAAAATATTTAGATTTTGGCATTAAATAACCCATAGAGGTTGATATACTGCCAAACAAAATCAACCAACCAAACAACGAACATGAAAGAACTCTTTCATAGCATTAGGCCATATAATATCCTCCAATTTCTTAAATCAGACAGTATTCCAAAATATAACTTCAACAAAAGTACAACATAAAATGCACATATATCACTGTCTCTAATAGTCATGTCCACACAAACATGTATATGCACAAAAGCTGAGTATCATCTACCATGTATTGAATTGTGAAAGCAGAATAACATCCATCATATTTCTATTATTTCAAATCTTCCAAGAAAATTAAATTTTGGCATTAAATAAGTTGGTATATCATTAAACAAACAAACAAGCTACAAATAAAGCAACTTATTAGTGTTTCTGTTTCAACATCTAACGATGCATTTTGAACTTGTAGCCTATGTACCAAATATAGCATCGGGTCGATTTACTAAATGTAGCAGGAACACCAAATATATCGGTACTACTACTATTTATATTAATGATTCTTCCACGTACAGGATTCAAGAAATAATAACTTCAATTTGTTAACCAACAAATATGTATTGAATAAAATACAACAACAAGCACGAAATAAAATTGTATTCACAATGTAGATTAAAGAGAAGGAAGTTCTTTCTCTTTGACTGTAGATTGATTGTAATCAACTGTTTGAAGAAAGTTCTCTTGTGAGATAAATGTTCGGAAATAATTGTTAGAGCAAAGTTTGCATGTGAAGAATGAATAACATGAAGAATACAATTGCTTGAAATGTGTTGTGAATAAACTGGTTTGAATCAACACAGTTCCGGTTGACTGTGCTTGGCGAAAGTTACAGAGAGAAAATGTAAGTTTGTAGTTACGAAATTCTGTGTCTGTGTGTGCGTTAAAGTGTGATGAGCAAGATCGTGGATTTGTGTTGATGGCTGGGATCTTACTGGATCTTATGGACAACTTGTGAAAAGTTGCCCTATTTAAGGAAAAGAGGTAGGCTCCCACGGAACCGCGGAAAAACTTGATCTTACATTAAAAATATGTGCTTGGTTAAAAATTAACCAATCACTACACACGTACTAAACAGAATAGGTAAGTATACTCAGAACCAAAAGATTCAAAGGAACGACTGTGATGGCTAAATTGTCCTATACAAAGTTAGTAGTAATTTATTAGCCAATTGCAGGCGAATAAAATGATTTGGAGTGTATGTGGGTGGGAAAAACATAGCAACTGCTATGAACTGTTTTTTTTAACAGGAAAATTTTTTCATTATTACCTGGAGCTTTAACAATGTCTACAATTTTGATAAGTCTTCCTTTTCAACTTCTCCCATTAAACATTTGAAAACTTATTTCTGTTGGAATTTTTTACTTGAGTAGTCATTATTATCTACTTTTACATATCTTTCTAACATATCCTTTACATATCTTCACACTGTCACAAGTCTTTGTGACTGAGGGTTTGTACATACTGGTCTTGTTCAATGACTGATCATGCCAGATTATGTGCTCTTTCCCATAAACTGTAACTAAGGACTGCGAAGCTATAGTTGCAATATAAACCACAGTTGCTCTGTGGATGTTGAAGAAATGCAAATGTGCAAAGGGGAGTAGCTAGCCATCCGAGAAGATGGGCACAACTAGAAATGAACAGTAAGTAATTACATATAATCAGATGAGTATCCTCATCTTAGTTATTATACTCATTGGTCTTTTTAATGTAAGATCAAGTTTTCCCGCAGTTCCGTGGGAGCCTACCTCTTTTCCTTAAATAGGGCAACTTTTCACAAGTTGTCCATAAGATCCAGTAAGATCCCAGCCGTCGTTTGGTATGGTTTCAAGAGATCTCAATATCATTTGCCAGCATTCACAAGGCAATGCCTGAACTTCGGTTCATACCATCCACATCAAGAAAGCAATCTTCCTCTGCTTTCAGCATTGGGTCAAACTCATAAGTGGCATATACCATACACATACCAACCGGACATAATCAGGTTTAGAAACATTCATCAAGGTAACAGCTATCTTGCAAGCATAACATTAGGTTCACTGAGCAGAGACAGAAGAGTCATGGGCAACAATAAAAAATCTGATACAATCTCTCTAGCATATATAAAAAATCCCTCTGAAAACGTTCTGAGGTTCATACATCAAGACAGTATTTAAAAGAGGTTCAACTACTTGGAACTATTTCTTAATCAAGACCCCTTTGAAGAGAATATAACCAAGAACTCTGTGTATGCAATTGTGGCAAGGAATACAAGCACAATATCAACCACTTTCTAAAAGTAAGGGTAGAAGAACATCAAAAGTCTATAGTTCATGGAGAGACATTGAAATTGGGCATGTCTGATCATGTATAGAAGGAAAAGGGTGGTTATCAACCTCTGTGAAATAAAGTGAAGAAATAGAGAATAATACTGTAGGGAAAGATGATTGAAAGAATCAGAAGGTTTAGGCTCAGTAGACCTAGCATAGGGAATAATACCATCTGGGAGCCTCGGATTAAGAAAGGACAGCAACTTATAAATTCCACTGCTTTAAGTACAAACATTAGGTTTAAGCTTTGAAAATTACAATATTGGATTGTTCAAGTGATGCATGGCCATTTTAAATATTGGTTTTAAAAAATAACATATTTGTTTCTCTTGTATTTGTGAGTTCAATCCCCAGGTTGGGTAGTGCAAAAAAGTCATATGCTCTGGTTTGTTAAAAGAAACAGTCAAGCAATACAAAGGGGAGAGTATTAACTGATACAAGATTTTCTCTAAGTATGAAAAGCAGAATGAGATTGATCAAGTTTAAAATTCTGAGAAAGTTACCAAGTATGATACGATGTGCATGCCAGATATTTTGAGCCTTTTTCAGAACAGACATTAATTTCAAAGTATTACAAAACTCTAATCTCCTTCAAATTAGGATCATCTGACTTCAATGCAATTGCTGGAGCAGTCCAGCCACTTTCTGAAGGCTCCATAGAAGTTATCCAAATTGAAGATGTCCAGGGCCCTTATCACAGCCTCTTTCATCTTCTCAATGTCTTCAAAATGATTGCCTCTGAGGCAGTGATATGCAGAGGTTTGGTGATGTTTGGTGATGCCTGAGGTCAACTCCTTGATTGTATGCCCCTAAGACTCAAGTAGGGTGGCGGCTATAGGGTATAGTACTGAGAAATGTGAGAAAGGAAGACATTTTAAATATGTAAAAACAGATGAGACATGAAATAAACACTTTATTCAAATTAAATATTAACTAAATTTTTATTTCACTCTTTGAGTGGATGCCTTCCCGATATGGATGCCTACGGCCGTCATACCTTCTTCTCCCCCTTCTGTATGCTACTGCCCTGAGGTTTGCAATCAGTTTGGGGAAACAATCAAAAGTCACAGGGAGCAAAATCTGGACTGTAGAGATGGTGAGACACAGTTTTGATGCTCTCTCTGTCAACACAGAACTTTATGTCATAGCAAGCTTCCAAATTGTCTTCACTTCCTGATTGCACTCTTGTGACACTATTTACGTCGATAGAAAGAAAGAAGAAAAAAAAGAAAGGCAAGAATTAAATTTAGGTGATAAGAAGCCATCACGAAAAGGACACTAAGCGATGTTATCTTCTTTCTAACAGAGAAAAGTGCTAAAGGTTTTTATTCTCATTAGCGAGGAAAGTAGGGTCGCGGATGTGTTGGATTTAAATTAATTTATGACAACGATAATGAACATTTCAAGTTAGACAAGCGACCTCCTGCAGAATTCTAAGGAGATAAAAATTAAATAGGTCATCCACTGACCGAAAAACAAAAATGTCCGCTGACTACCATGAAGGAAAGATTAAGCCTTTGTCTATATGCAGAATATCATTGAGAGGAGCATCTGGTTATTGTCAGGGCTGGCTATGATAGCAAAATTATTTTATCAGAACAGTTAATTAGCAACAGAATGCAAATACGTCCAATTGACCACCCACTTATTTGGCGAAGGCCCCGGGTGATAAAGTCCAAGTGACATTTGACTAAGATAAGAGTAAAAGGGTTTGTTGTCGGGCAGAAGGAAAGAAAGAGAAAGAAAAGAAAAAGAAAAAAAGAAAAAGGAAGATAATTTTTTTTTCTTTGAGCAAGATTTTTTAAACCAAGGCTAGTCTGGCCACATCCACACCGCTGAGCACCCATTGGCTGAATGGTGGCGTGAGCGTTAGGCGGAGGTAATCATGTGAAGAAGGAGGGGAGGCCTGTTGCGCCCCCACCCCTGAAGGGATAGGTGTGAGATGCCACTGTGAGAGAGAGGGGAAACCCGTTGACACCCTCTGAGGGTATGGTGAGATACCAATAGGAGAACAGAAGAAGGTGGAAAGACGAAAGACTTCCAAAAATGGAAAATAATAAATTTTCCTGACCGAAAACAAAGAAGTGGATTGTGGATTTAGAATTATCAAGGAACCTCAAACCCCGACAAGCCCACCCCGGTTTTGGTCGGCATCCATATAAGCAGAGTCGCAGCGAGTGAAAAGCAGTTAAGTATCAGTTTGAGTTCTAGTTGAGAGGCAGTTGAGTGAAGTTCGCAGTTGGAGTTGCACCCGCCTCGCAGAAACCTGACTGAAAGATTCCAGGCATCACGACCTCAACTTCTAACCAAGAACAATTTATTTTTGAAGAACGACTTAGACTCACCCCACCAAAACAAGTTTTACGAATATCGCCTGAAGATACACCAAGAACCAGTTTCTTAAAGAACAAACAACTTAAGATGTTAAGACTCGCCTAAGAAACACAAAGTGTCACGAATCCATATAGCGGGTTGGGAAGAAGACAATCCTGTATTCAGCAACCAAATATAAAATATTGTTATCCTTTTTTTAACACATTGAACTTTTCGAGTTATTATTTTATTTTCTTTTACATATACTTGTGTGGTGTTGCCCTTGATCGGATTCGGCTTGCATTACGGCCCGGCGACTGATTGATTTCGTCTGCCTAAGATCAAATCACAACGTGGGTAGGTTAGACTGGAAATCAAAACAGTTACTTCGGTAACCAGACGTTGGAGGTGAACTGGGAACGACAAGGCTGATACCGAATCTAACCAGATTCCCATCCGAATCACTAAAAGGTTAGAACGTCACATTTGGTGCCGCGACCAATACCAAGCCAGTTGGTCATCACAGGACAGGATAGCACGACGGACGTGGCCAGGCAGACGTCACATTTGGCGCAGCGGACCGGGGGACGTCACACTCTGTAAACTAGTCAGCTGTGACAAGCAGTGTTTAATAGGGTCTGTTTGAAGAGTTTTATAGTCATGTTCCTCTGTCTGGAATAACAAAAATTGGCAGGTTATCTTATTAGATGCCTACTAATAATATATTAAAATTAGAATAACCTAGGACAGTTATAACTGGCTTTCCTAAAAAGCCTAAAAACTTTGTGAATGTACCTCAGATACCTGAAAATGGCCAAAATATTCTGAATGTTACTAATAAGATGGGGATAGAAATATAAATAGAATAGTGTAGAATTTGATGACCACATTTAAAAAATGTGTTATATTTTGTCAGGATTGGAATACGAGCATAGAATTTTGACATTTTCTTTTTACTTGTTATCCAGAAAATGACAGCTACAAACAGTGGTCCAACTTTTAACATAAACTTCTTATAACTGTTTTCATGTTTTGAAGCTTTCCTGAGCATTCCTTGAGCTGGAAATCTCCTTGGAAACAAACCATTTGAAACACATGCCTGCCCTTACTGCACACATAATATAAGCTTCAGTGAGCCATGGCTTAGTTTCAGCTGCACTTTTTTGCCAAAATTAAATATGGAATACAGAAAAGATACAATTTTTTTTTAAAAATAACTTTAGTTAGTCTTTATTTTCAATTGTTTGATATTAATAAATATTAAAATTTTAATTTCATTTCCATCTAATGTTTAATCTGTTCAGTTATAATTATGCAAATCATCAACATTTTAAGTTACCATTGCTACAAATATTTACAAATATTACATCTTAAATATATTGACTTCACATCCATTTGGCTACCATTTGGTTTTCCTGGCACCATTTCAGTGCTATTGATATTTATGAAGGTTAATCAATAAGGATGCAGCCTGAATGACAATTATTAACTGAATTTTGATCTGAAAATGTCGCTGTATAATATTTGAGCTATGTATTTAATTTTCACCACTGTATGAAGTGCACTGACAATGAAGGAAATTACATTGAAAAATAAATATTGTGGGGGTAAAATACATGATTTTTCATTAAGCTTAAGATTTAAGATCTATTGATGAAGTTAGGGAAATGCAGATTGTGTTGCACAAATTGGAAGTGCTTATTTATTTTCAAAATCAGTATTTGATATCGCTTTTAACTAGGCTTAAACACTGACCTCTAGCCCTGGTGAGAAATACAAAACTATCTCAGCCACAAGGCAGATCAGATTCATTCATGTTAATGACTGAGATTGATTATTGCCATTGTTTAAGAATATACAGTTGAAACGATTAACTTATGATTTTGCACCAAATATTTGTGATCACGAATCTCATGACCCATCAGGTCAGGGCCATAGGGGCACTGAATGTATTGCAGCCGCAGTAGAAGTGTGTGTCTTAGACAAGATAGCCTGAAGGTGCCCAACCCTCTTCTTAAATTCAGAGTTTCCTTTTCCTAGACTGGTTGGCACCCAAGGCTATAGAACCCAGTCTGTCCTGCTGTTTACCCATAGCTGTAAGAAGAAGAAGAAGAGGATTCATACTTTTCCCAAGAGTATTAGCACATAAGTGAATGTAATGGATCTGACTGAAATTAAAACTAGGTTCTCCGATTCCTCAATCTGAGTCGCTATCCATTACTCCACTGTACCTCCCTTACACTGAATATTAATCTGCAACAATTCAATAGATTTTAGTAATTTTTCATTACAGAAATTGTTCTTCATAGAGATTATTTGTCCAAGTGTAAAAATCTAAATATCTATGAAGTGTTTTAACAGTGGATGGAAAATGTGCTACTGAAATTTGAAATTTAGTTGTGCAATATTGAGGTTCTTGCAGTGCCATCACATGCATAGATATGTGACTCCCGTGCAACCTTTCTGCCAGTTTTAGTTCCCTTAGACAATCTGCAGTGACTAATATTCATGGTCACTTATGACTTAATGACCAGTATGTTAAAACAAATTAAAACTGAAACAATTTCAATAGGAATAGATAAGTTTGCCTATCATTTGGTTCACACTCCTCCCCGGTCTTTTGAACAGGAGTAGAGGTTTATCACTGGTTTTCTCTTTCGGATTTAGTTTCCAGTTCCTTCTAAAGTCTACTGTAACTCTATACTTCTAATAAACTCTGCCTAAACTCTGGTATTTACTATTTATTTTTTATTTATTTATTTTTTTCTCAATAGTAGCAGATAGGTTCAATTATCGTCCACTTTCCCTGGCCTTTTGGACAGGAGTAGAGGTTTATCCCTTGTTTCCTGTTTAAGATTGGGTTTCTGGTTCCTTCCAAAGTTTTCTCATTCACTTTCCCACCAAGTAACTGTTTGTGTCTTAGTGACATTATTGCCTTGCCTGAGGTGAATTGATTAAAAAAAACAAAAAAGATTGGGATAGTGAAAAATGCCTTCCAAAAGTAAGCAAATTATGAAGTAAGTGAAACTGAAGTACTGAACTGTTATGTAATATCGGTGGTCTGGCAGTGAATGCCAGACAATCGACTCAGATGAAAATTTGGTTCGGTTTATTTTACAGCATATCAACCTCAGTGGGTTATTTAATTCTGACAAAATTTTTATTGATGGTAATAATTTTTTTCCAAAAAGCATTTCTGAAATATTTTTTCCTAAAATGTTTAGCTGGTAATTTTTTTTCAAAAATGTATTGCTGGTAATATTTCTTTTTTCAAAAATGTATTGCTGGTAAGATTTTTTCTAAAAAAGTATTGCTTGTAATAATGTATTGCTGGTATTAATTCTTTTTCCAAATATTTATTGCTGGTAATATTTTTTTCTAAAAAAGTATTGCTTGTAATAATGTATTGCTGGTATTAATTCTTTTTCCAAAAATTTACTGCTGGTAATATTTTTTTCTAAAAAAGTATTGCTGGTTATAATGTATTGCTGGTAATAATTCTTTTTTCAAAAATTTATTGCTGGTAAAATTTTTTTTACAAAAATGTATTGCTGGTATTAAAACCTATTTTTACATGTTTTGACCCCAGTTTGGGGGTTAACTATTTGTCCATAGCTGGAACCCTAACAGGTGCTACCACACCAGGTTAGAGTGGACCTGGGAATGCCAGCAATTAAGAGGTGGTTCCATACTCCTCAAAACCTCCTGGACAGCACAGATGAAGAGGTGACTTGAGGCAACAGAGGGATGCTGAGAATATCATAGACTGAACATGTGAGCAACTATGAAGTTTTAGAGAAAATGGAAACAAAAAAGACATATATATAGATCAGAAAGAGATAGCTAAAATTTCTAAGGCATGAGGGCTTGGAAAATTTGACACTCACAGGACATATTGAAGGCAAGAGGGACAGAGGAAAGCAGCATATAACCTATCTGACGAGCTTGTGTAAATGGTTGGCAGAACAGGGATTAGGAGAGATAGCAAAATGACAAAATTTACTAACGGCTACAGAGGATGAGAAGTTGCTTAGAACTATAATTGCCCATTGCCTGAAAGGACATGGCACATAGAAGATGATGAATTCAGATGATGCATTTTAAAGGTGAACAGAAAACATGGCAACATCACAAATAACATTATTTGATTCTAAATTTTTAAAAATCACTTCACCCCAGATAAGGCGATAATGCCCCTAAGACGCAAGAGGTTCCTGGGAGTAAAAGAAAATAAGAAGACTTTATTGAGGAGAAAGTAAAATAAAAGAACAGAATTCAAGAAGACAGAAGATCACAATTGATGTTGTATTTAAATTTTTGAAGACCATAAGTGCCAGGGAAACTGAAGAAAAGTTCCAAAAGTGAGAAGAGCAAGAAAAGGACTATTAGAATAGAACTGATAGTTGCAGAGAGCTATTTCAACAGTAAAATGATGTAACCCAGTAGCCATTCTAATAGTATCCAGTGGAGGTACCCAGCCTGAGAGATCACTAAAATAACTGCGATGAAAATATTTATCGAAAAGACAGGGAAGTCACGTCACAGCGGTGGGAAGTTAACTGAAGTCAAGATGCCTAAGTCAGGACTGATAACATTACAGACCCTTCTATGGATTTTGTTGAGAATCTTGCGATAATTTTTGAAGCCCTTTTTTAATCGTTTCACCCCAGGCAAGGTGATAGTGCTGCTAGGATGTAGAGGGTTACAGGGAACAAAATAAGAAAAGTTTTGTGTGGATAAGTGATAGAAAAAGGACAATAAAAGAACAGTATTCAGGAAGACAGAAAATTGCAATTG
>OZ010577.1:52186121-52208621 GCA_963932145.1 Acanthosepion lycidas | reverse complement strand
GAATGTGGATAAACTGCCTGAAGTTCATATTTTGTTTTTGTTTTTTTTTGTTCAAGTACTTTTGACTTTTGCAGTCATTATGAACCAATATGGTGTCTGTTTCCTAGTTAGAATTCCTTTGTCTACATCCTGACATTCTTTGGGAATCTGAACGTTTGAAATGGTCTAGTGTGACGTCATGTGTAATGGCTATTAACAACGAGGCTGCACAAAAAGAATACGATTTATTTATTTTATTTTATTTCATTAATTTTTAATATTTTTAATACTAATACAATATGTGTGCACATATATTATTATTAAAAATAAAACTAAATAAATAAATAAAATAAGTGGGTACAAATGAAAGGATTTCAGTTGACAACTTTTTCCATTTCATTGAAACAGCTGTTAAACACTTCTATCTTCCCTTCTTTCTTTATTTCATTTTCTCATTGAAACCAAATTGTGTCTTTTCCCCTCTTTCCACATGATCAAAACAGACTAATTCATTATTATGAGGAATTGGCAGGGCATAATGGTCACGCAAACTAACAAAATAAAAAAACAGAATCATTCTATTTTGATGGAATAATCAGTTTACCAGGAAGGTGGTTTAAGGTCATGTAAAGCCAAGATGGCTTGATATAATAAAGTTCTATGTTAACAATTTCTACTATCATACTTCTTGCTTGTTGAACTCTTTTCTGACTTCTTGCTTTCTAGTCAAGTTTGATATTCAAAAATTTAAATGCAATGTCAATCGTTAAATTCTGTTTTCTTAATTTCTGTTCTTTTATCATTCTTACTTCTTAATAATGCTTTTCTTTTTATTATATTCTTTCACATTCAGTAACCCTCTGCATCCTAGTGGCTTTGTTGCCTTGCAAATGTGAAATGATGAAAAAGAAAAGAATACTTTGATGGCTGCATAAAAAAAAATGATACCTAAGTGTAGTATGTATGTGTGTGTGTGTGTTCTACAATCAGCCAGGCAATAGGGAATTAATTCCTCCCCAACGGCCAATATGCTTCCGCAATGGGGAGAGGAGGGAGATGTAGAAGTCAAGTGACTTACCTGCCAACATGGCTGCCTCCTTCTATTTCCTTGTAAAAGCTGATTTTACCTTATTTTATAGGAGAGCGCCTAATACACCAGTTGGGTTGGTCCATTTTGCTAGAATGGACCTTCCCAATACATTTGCATGAGGGGTCTTTGTTCAGCTATATATTTCTCCATAAATGACTCAAGTCAGTTTTGGCTTTGGCTACATTTGCCTACTTGTGTGCTAAACCTCTGGCAAACTAGCTAATATTCAACACTAAGGTTTAAAATGATTTTTTAAAAATGAAAAATCTTTCTTGAAGCTTTTATTTCAGTTAATAGATTAAATTTATTATTTCTTAATAATCAAAATACTTTGCTTTATTTTAAAAACTAATTTAAATTAGCAGATGTAAAAAAAATATTTTTACCAAGATTTTCTAAAATAAATAATTAAAAAAAATTTCACCCATTTGTGAATAAGTCCTGAAAATTTCCTTAAAATATGACAATTATTTGAATTTTTCAAAGAATTTAAAAAACAATGTGTTTTTAACACCAAAAAAGATACTAAATTTCCAATACTAATTGTTGGCCCAACAAGTAAACAAGATTTTAGCCAAAATTTCAAATGTGATAGAAAGGATTAAAAAATTTAATAAAACAATCAAAAAGTACTTTGGTCTTTCCTCTTAATAATAATGTAAACATTTTGACAATAAACCTATCAAGTTTGGGGCCTTCTTTCATCATGTTATGCTCTTTTTTTATAAAATGCTTGGAGGTAACTAGAAAAGATGAAAGTAACTTTGGAATATGCTTGTTAATGCAATGCTGTCAATGTACAAACTAATAAGGTCAAAAGACTAAAGCTTTCATGTGTAAAATTATTGTTTATTCAACTCTGAACTTTATCAATTACTATTGTCAAGTAGGTGTGTGGTTTGTTTTTCTGAAAGGGAATTCTTTTTCTTCATTACTGGATGAGTGCTTGTATATTTTCTTGTCATCTGGTTGTCTCATGTATTCACTGGGTTGACCACTAGTTTATATTCTACTGACACGTTGTGAGGTATGAATTTGCACTTGGTGCAAAAGAGGTTATCTTCCAGGTCAACCAGCTGATGCACCTGAGTACAAAATCTATTTTGGTATCAACTGGGATGTGCTCAGTACATATTGGGGTCATTACAGATCAACTTATCAAGATCAAGAAGAGGTTTATTAAATACTCATACATAGAATGGACAAAATGTGAGTAAATCAAATACTACTCAAATTCTACTCTAATATGGATACTTGGCATATTTATAAGTAGTCCATTGTTACAGTAGTAGAGAAGAGCAGTGAGTAAGCTGAGTTTTACTCTATGATATTCTCTTTAACTAATAAATAACTAACCTTTCTAATTCTCAGCTATTTCGAACAAAGACAACATTACAACAATGAGGTTTGTCAAGTATCAGTGGAAGTGACTTGGTAGTGTTAAGGGGGACTATGATATTGGAGCATTTGTTTATTTGTGTGAGTGCTTTCTGGATTCAGTGACCAATGAAGGAGATTTTCAATGGTTTGCTTGTGTAAAAATTTGTGTATTGTAATTTGAGAATTCTTTCATGAGTTCAATTATTTGACTGACTTTGATGTTTTAATGAGTATCATAAGGCTAATTATTCAAACGTTAAGTGTAATGAAGGTTCAATTGCTTCTATGTAAAGCCTGTCCATGGGTGAAGATTGGAAGGCTCTGAGGGTTCTGGTTGCAATAAAATATCATCAAAATATTTTGTCAACCACCCCAGAACAATAATTGCTTTCACTTACTTTATAACCATCTACAGATTGTTTTGAATGGCTCTCATTGTCAGAGTAGGAAAAACTGGAACATAGAAAATCTCATATCTCATCAGCTGTTTCAGAAGGAAATTTTCTTTCAAGATACATACTAGATGAATGGAAACCTGCTTGACATGGAATATTGTAATTAGACTCAGGTATAGTTAACAATATCTCATTCAAATTAAGGTGATTGGAGCCTTGCAGCTGATCTCTCCTTAGACTTAACTGTGATGGCTTATTAAGGGAAAAAAACTGGCTTGTAACTTTCAATAACCCAGGAAGCAATCTGATATCATCATAACTAATTACACTCCAAGTTTTCTCCAGTCACAATGAACGGTTCCACTCTCAACAAATCACTATGATTTGAATGTCTACTAGATCTCAAGTTCACTCCAGATCCCAAGTGCAACTCCAATATACAATCGATTTCTAAAGTTGCCGGAAAAATGGCCAGCTCATTCTCTCACTCCAGGAAGTATCTGACACCTTCTGCCAGGCTTTTTCCATGCTTTATCCTTACAGGAATGAACTTAGGCTAAAAATAGTATTGCTGCCATATCTAGGATGGAGTTGCTCAATCATCACTTTTCAGCCTTGATAGACTTCAAAATTGTTTATATGGTCTTATGGAGGAAGTCATTTTCTAGTCTTGAGTCTCTTTCCCACATATGCAATAGTGCAAGCCTATCGCTACTCTATTTCTAGTTTCATGGTAAATATTTAGACGAGAACCATTCTTTAGTTCCACCAGACCTTTGTAACTAGGACACATCATGCTACTGCCATTTTGGAGTCGAATCACCCTAGGTTCTAAATGTAAGAGGAAAGTTCCGTTCAGACATTTTCCCTTGAGAACTGCCATTTTGTGAAATAGAGTCCTGCATAGATGTTTCCCGGAACATATTGATGTTGATCTCTTTAAGTCAAGAATTAATAATTCTCTATCATCCATATCCTCATAATCTTTATGTCTTCTCACCTTTTTTTCCATTCATACCACTCACTTCATTCTTCATTACTATTCCAGTTGTAACCCTTGACCTTGAGTGGCTCTTGTTTTTGTTTTTTTATCAATTCATCCCAAGCAAGGCAATATTTCCACTAAGATGCAACAGGCTACTAGGAGTGAAAGTGAATGAAAAGACTTCAGAAGTAATTGGAAACCTAATCCTAAACAGGAAGCAAGGGATAAAACACTACTCATGTTCAAAAGACTGCAGAGGAGTGTGAATCAAATGATAGGTGAACCTATCTTCTCTTATTGAGGAAAAGGTAAAATAATTAGTAAATAAAATTTTCAGAGTTCAGGAGGAGTTGTTAGACATATATAGTACTTGAGTTTTGTATTGGGTAATATTTAGATAAATAAAAAAAAATAATTCACATTTGAATTTATATCAGCTCCAAGATATAAATACATTTTATGTACATCTAATTTTAATAAGAAGTGAAAATATTTTTCTTATCTTTTTATTATTCTTATCTTTGTGCTTTTTGTAGTTTCCCAGTCTCATGTATTTATCTATCATTAGCAGATTTTTTTCTCCCTTGTAACCTCATGAAGTCAGATTGGACTAATTCAACTCCAACATGAAGTCTAATGCAGTTAGCTCTTAGGACAGAGATCAGTGGTGGAGCATAGGATTCCATATCAGTTTACCATATCAAGTTGTTATTTTCTAAGCTTAGCTTAGTATCAGCATAAATGGAGCATCTAGTGTGGATTAAACTCACTACTCAGTACAACCAGACTAGTTTGGCAATCATTACCCCATGCTGAGTTGTCCATGTCATATCAAGTTAGGAAGGGCTTATTAATTTGAATTTCCATAGAAGAAAACAACTATAAAACTAGGAAAGTGAAAAAGTTTTCTTTTATTCTAATAATAATTATAGAAGTTTATATAAACTATAATATAATGATAAGAAGGGATGCTGAAAAGTTCTTAGCATAACTAATTGGTCTTCCTGTGTAACAAATCTTATATTTGGTCAAAAATTTGTTTGAGGTAGTGTGGAATGTTAGCATATCTCTTCAAGTTACATGTGCTATCCTTTTTAGTTGTTGTCGCTGTTGAAAGTCCTCAAGTGATGTGGTTTCTGCTATTTGGTACACTTCTTTGTTTGGGATTCTGTAGTGCCAATCCATGAGGTTTGAAGAAGGAGAGTCCCTGCTGAGGCCTACATGCTTCACTCACTCAAAACTATTTTTAATCATTAATCCAAAAAACCTCTTTGTGTACAGCTGACAGTTTAGATACTTCTCAACAAGTTTCATATGAATGTCTTGATCTGATGAGGCTTTAAAAATATGACTAATTTTTAGGTTAATGCTTTGATTTTTGTCAGTGTTAGGCAATACTGCCTATACTGAATTTGTTGTAACTGATCCATACAACAAGGTATTTGAAGTATTTAGTATTTACTAAATCTAAATCCTGAAATTTTATGATGGATTCAGGGAAGCTACATTGATGGGAAAGTGACTGAAGCTAAGATGCCAGGTCAGGACTGGTAACTTTGCAGATTCTTCTTTGGATTTTATCCAGAATCTTTAAATACATAGCAGAAGCAGCAGACCAGATGTGACATATTCAATGCATTGATGAATAGTAGATTTATAAATGTGTAAGGTAGATTCTGGTGAGAACCAACTTTCATAGAAGCAGACCTCGCAATTCATGTCGATGTTAAATGTTAAAGAAGGCAAAAAAGATCTCTAAGATGATTAAAAGAGAGTTTAACAATATGATTTCTCACACTTCATAAAGAGGTAAACTAGATAGAATCCCTTTTCCTTTGAGTTAACTTAAGTACCCAAAGCTTTCAGAAAATGTGTCTCCAGTCTATCTTTGAATCAACTTAAGTGCCAGTGTTTTTGGGATTTTTGTTTCCAGCAGCCTTTGAATTGGCAAACATAAAATGTTAATGATTTTAGATAATCATAAATGTACAATCTTTTGAATATTTGACCACCCATCTGGCTTTGGGCTGCTCTCTAGTTCTGGAACACAAAGAGATGGATAGTGGTGCTGGGACCCCAGCCATTATCCATATAAACAGAGAGTGGCAGAAAGTCCGGGGGGAAAAGGTGTCCAGCAGTCAGAGAAGTAGTTAGGTGACCAATGGCCAGAAAGGAAGGGACCAGCAGAAGTTAGGGAGCAATTCAGCTGAAGAAAAACATAGCCGGCTGAGTGAGAATTTGTATTGTTGCTATTTCTCAAGCAGAGAGTCTTGAAAAGCAATTGTTGTTATTCTTTGTGAATTCAGTTACAGCCATGTGTGCACATAGCTACTCAGGGGCATAGGCAGACACAGCTGAGTTTGGATATTATCAGGTTATACAATGATGGATGAGCAGAGCATGTCACAAGAGCAGTTTTGTTTTAGAGGCATTGAAATTTTGTGCCTATGTTAACAGCAGATTGCAGATAATTTTTTAAATCAGCTTCCTATCTGACCTTATTGATCTGATCAGACTTACCATTAAGACAAAAATAAATAGTTCTACCAAATCAGCAATATTATTGGCCTTGATCTGGCATCTCAGCTTCAGTAACTTTCCCACTGCTGTAAGGATGCTTCCTGTTGCCATTTCTCTAAATATTTTCATGGTAATTGTATGGATGAGCGCTTTGCTATGGTACCTAGACTCTTTGAATTTAATCGCAGTATTAGACTGGTAACGAGGTCTCACAAATTTACAGTTGAGTTGACTAGATGTAACTGTAAATTCTATGCAGTTTCTTTTCTCGCACTTCTTGTCTTCATGCATTCCAACCAAATTTAATCTTCAAAAATGCAGTGTCAATCACTATCTTTGATCTTCCTGATTACTTGTCTTTTGTTCTTGCTCCTAAGGAATGTTTCTAAATTAGTTTCCTAGAACATTAATTAGGTATTTTTAATTTTCTTTGTTAATTGCTTAACATTCGTGCTTTCATTTTTCTTACTCTTCTGTTAATTTCTTTTTAGTATCAAATCATGATTGTTGTCCCACAGGAGGATCTTTTTTCCTTCTAAATATTTTAGGAAACATGATTATGCTAAAGAGGATAAGATAACATTATTTGATTCCTCTATGTTATTATGGTCAAGATTTAGAGGCATCAGTTTGGATTCTAGTTCTTACATAATTCTAATCTTGCATTTTAATATTTTAGCACTTTGATATTATGCTTAGTTGCCATTAGTGGTTTATATGAGTAAAAGTGTGCTATTTTGTTGGCTGGTGTTGTATCTTCACTAGAAATCTGTGATCAGATTCAGATAATTATAAAGTCTGACATCTATGACAAATTGCCTAAGAATGCAACAAAAACAACAAAAATGGTGATTATCTAAAAATTAATTCCATTTTGTAAACTGCTTTATTGCACTAAATTTTCCATGTTTATCATTTTAAAAACGTTTCCTTGTATTTTCAATCTAGTCTATGATTAGCAGAAAACATAGGACATAGATGTTTGTTTTTGGTCCATTTAAATTTTTCCAAAAATTGCCAGAAAAAAATATAAATTTTCTTGCTTTGTTTATTAAAGTAAAATTAGTTTTTACAATTAGATCCTAATGTCTTTCACATTTAGAGATAAATAATACAAATATATAAATTTAAATTCTTTAACCTTCATTTTTCATTTGGATTTTATTCACCAGTTTAAATAGAAGTACTTAAGTACAGAAACCACATCACTTGAAGATTTTCAGCAGCAGCAACAACTAAAATGGATAGCATGGATAACAGTGAAGAGAAAATAATTAATTAATCAAGATACTGAAATTAGCATTTCATGATTGAAATTTACTTCAAATAAAAGGTTAGGAAGGACTCCCCTCTCCATCCATACTGGAAAAAGGGATAACAGCTACCAGACTTGAGAAACCCATTTTCTTTAAAAATTGTTTAAGGAGAAAGGTTTTATAAATTTCAACTGAAGTCAGTACTGGTTGCTCATTCAGGGAAACGACTAATATTACCATTAGCGTATTGTGTGTATGTGTGTATTTAAATCTGTCTATATGTGTGTGTGTGTGCATTTCTGCAGCCTGCATCAAGGTGGTGGGCTGCGGCAGACAGGTTGCCTGCGTGAGAGGGACTGCAGGACTCTTGCAGGTTTTGGGGACCATTTGGGATGTCATCAGTAATGGAGTGATGATACTTAGAATGTGGGAATATTTGGGGCCGGGGTTTGAGTGCAGTGGTGGGGATGGTCTTGCTCGGTCACTTATACCATGTGTGTACATATGCTCCATTTATTAAAGGCAGAAAGAAAAGTAAAAAATTTTCTTAATTTAAGAACTTAGTTGTATAATAGAATTTTAATAAAAAAAAAATTGTATTGTTCTGGCATTATTTGAGGAAGCCTAATCAGTTGTCCTAAACTAATAGTTTATCATCGATAGGATGTTAATTTCAAACCCTGCTCCTTGAGCATGAATGCTGCTCTTTAGACACTTATTGGTCACTTTATACTTTATAAATGTGTTCAGTGGTCAAAACCACTTGACTATGATAATCACTTATGCCACTTGAATAGATTACATTCTATCCCTTACATTTTTTTTCATTTAATTCATGTTAATTACACTACTTTTAAGTCTAATCCTATTATAATTGTGCTTGTCCTTCCCTTTGTTAGTTTGCATAACCCTTATGCCCAGCCAATATCTCATAAATCATAGACTATTCCATTTTGACCATGTGGAAAGACAAGATATATCAGAGACACTACTTGGTTTCAGTAAAAAAAAGTGTTTAGCGTCTCCTGTTAATACCTCATAAATAATGGATTATTCCATTTTGATTAGATGAGAGGACAAAGACATCATAGATGCTGCTTGATTTCAGTGAGAAAATGAAAGAAAGAAGGGAAGATAGCCGTGTTTAACGTCTGCTTCAGTGAAATGGAAAAGTTGTCAATTTCAGATCTTTTCATTTGTACTTTTTTACTTCTTAAAATAACAATCAGCATTCATCTTTATGACTGTTATTGCAATATTTAAGTTGTTAAGCTCAAATATTTAACTGCGATAGAAGAATTTCTATGGATATTTACTGTCATAGAACTCACTGTGAGCTTATTTAATCAAATAAAAATTAAGTTTCATCAAAAATATAGGAAAACTGAAATTTTCAAGGATTAAAAGTAAAACTAGTATAAATAATTTTTTAACAAATATTAGTTAACTTCCATTTCTTTTATTTTGGAAAAAATCATATCAGAAGAAATAGTAAATAAAAATGTATTAGATCAGAATTGCTTATTATGTAATCAGTCAATATCAGGCAATGCTTGGTAAGTAATAGTATTGATAAACTTGTTGCTAGGCAAGCCAGTAATGTTGCCAAATATAAACCTGGATGAAGTTAAGCTATATGATTAACAGGTGGGCATTGATGATTACACAAGAAGGGGAATTATAAATGTGTTTCTGCTTCTGAGCTGTAAGCGTTCATTTATTAGACAGTTGATATCATAGTGATTGTTTTAAATTCTTTATAGGTTTGCTTGCTTATCTTTTTTTTATGTGAAGATGTGCATTGTTTCACTACTGAGGTAATGCATTGCAGCTGCAGTTTTTACACAGAAGAAAACATTATTTATGATTGCATCACTTATTTCAAATATATTTGTTCCATTTTTTCAAGCATTGTATAATAATCACTAATAAAATTAAGTCATTTATTTTAAATTTTGGATACAATAAAGCTTATTTTTCTCATGTGCCATGTCTGATCAGGATAACTAACTGCTTCTCTTTTATCATTATTAATTCAAAAAGTCAATCTAAAATGTACTATAAAGCTACAAAGATTTATATAAGAACCATGGCTCTCCACAACTTCCTGTTCTTTGTAGAGCTTGGTAATGCTTGCTTTTTTTGCTATGTTTTAATTCCTGTTTTGCCAACCATTTATACCATCTTGTTAGGTAGGTTATTTTCTCCTTTCTTCTGTCCCTCTCATCATCAATAAGTTCCATGAGTGTCAAATTCTCCAAACCTTCTTTTTTCATGTTCCCTAGAAATTTCAACTGTTTCTAACTGCTTCTCTTTTATAATTATTAATTCAAAAAGTCAGTCTAAAATGTACTATAAAGCTACTAAGATTTATTAGATTTGAATTGTAATCTTTGCACCTCTACAGCAATGATATCCTAAGGGAACTAGTCATTCTACTAGGATTTATTATTGGTGAGTGTAATCTTAACTATATAAGATATGCAGGTGATACTGTGTTGATGACTAACTTGGAAAGTAAACTACACAACTCCCTCGACGGAGTGGTAGAAGAAAGAGAGAAAAAAGGACTAACCAACAATTGCAAGAAGACAGAAAGTATTGTCATCAACAAGAAAACAAGCCCAAGATACGAGTTACAAATTGGAGATATAAACATCAAGCAGGAATTTAAATATCTGGGAAGTCTTTTAACAGAGGATGGCAAATATGACACTAAGATCTGAACATGCATTTGACTAACAAAAAAAGCATTGCAAAAGCTAAGCTAGGTTCTGAGAAAGGGAAAGATTTTGTTAGAAATAAAGAAAAGTGTGCCAGGTTGCTATATGATATTCATCCTTTTATATGACAGTGAATGTTGGACAATCTCCTCATGGACGGGAAGAAAACTAGAGGCAGCAGAAATGTGGTTCTACAAAAGGATACTAAAAATTCCATGAACTGAGTGAGTAATCAACAGTCTTAAAGAAAATGGCAACAGAAAGAACACTGTTAATCAGAATCAGGAAGAAATAGCTAAAATTCCTTGGACACATAATGAGGAAAGGGCTTGGAAAACTTAATCATTATGTGGCATATTGAAGGCAAGAGAGATAATGGAAGGCAGTGAGGTATTTATCTGATGAGCTTATGTAAATGTATGGGGGTTGGGGTTTGAGCCTTACCATAGGGAGAAAAATTGTTAAGAGCCATAAAGGATAGGAAATTGTCCTGTTGGGATACAGCTTATAGAAGAAGAATCTTGGGCTGTGTTATTTGGCTATAAGAAAACTAAATAAATAAAAAAAAATTTACAAATATGAAATCTTTTAGGACTATTTTCCACAGGAAATTATATTTCCATTCAAGTGGTATTTACACCTAAACAAACACATCTTAAAACATTATTATACTTAATTTTCCTTTTTTAATTTTTTAAAAAGTTCTATCATGAGATAATGAAACAAGAATCCCAAAATGGGGGTTCATTTAAAAAGTTATTTATTTATCATTTGGAGTCAGTTATTTTCCTCAAATTTGGAAGTGAAAATTTATTTTTTTGTTTTTTGCAGTGTGATTTGAAGTTTGGAGTTTATGATTAGCATTTTAATTCTGATGCATATCTTCACACATATTTTCTTTTCTCCATTATAACATACCTGGATTTGTACCTATATGCAGTAAAGGGAAAGTAATATTTATTGCTTAAAGAACTTAAGCAATCTTTTATAGATGTGAATTGTCATTTTGTATAATTTGAAAAAAGTAATTCTACTGGATAATTAATTTTGCCAGTTGCAACTATTTTGATCAATAAAAGCAATAGAAAAGTTTGATTGGAACGTAAAAGTCAATTTTGTATCAGTCATCTAACAATTCTTTTTATCTTGTTTCCTCTAGGTTCAAATGTTTTGTCAATTCAATGAACAAATGTACAGATTAACTTCATTTATCTGATTTACAATACCCTTAAATGTCCAAGGTTAAAAACAGTATATATGATGTAATTATATTTTTAATATATATCCTTCTACTTTTATGTATAAGATATTTGGTGGCCAAAATGTTGATCAGTTTATTTAGTAAAAGTAAATCAATTTAAAAAAATTTTCAACACTGATTTTATTGAAGAATAAATTTATGAATTTGCGCCACTGTTTGCAGACATTTTTCAGATTGCTTCTTTATTAGATTCACCTTCTCTCTTTTTTTTTACCTTTCTTGAAAAGGAACTGTTCTTTTTGCAATCTTCCAGGGAACTGAAAAGTTAAACAGTGTGTCAAAAAGATGATTTTCCTCTTACTGTATACTCCCTCAGTAATTTTTATTATTATAAAAAGCAATTTTTAGAATTTCAATAAAACTGGAACATATGAAAATGGATTTATACATTCTCTTTTTTTCTCAAGAATTGACAGCAAAAATATTAAACATTATTTATTCATTAGATTGTTTATTTACAAGAATAATTTTCCATTTATAAAATTATCAAAATATGGGAAATTGAGTCACAAAATGAGAGATAAGTTAGGTTTAAAGGAGAATCATAAAAGTAGACACAGGCCCAGTTCACAGTAGTGTCGCAAATGTAGATGCAGGACCAGTTCATAGTAGGGTTGCAAATGTAGATGCAGGCTCAGTTTACCATAGAAGAAATATGGAAATATTATAAATAAACAATACAATATTTATTATTTATTATATTATAAAAAAATAACTATGAAAACGTTTTTTTATTCATAAATTTATAAAAAATATCTGAACAAGATAATAAGAAATTTTAAATAAACACATTGATGAATATCTGTAATTAATTTTAAAAAAATGCATTTTTGGGGCATTTCTTTCATTTACTCTGGCCACAATTTCACTAGGATAGGTTGAGAGCCAAGGAAACAGAATGTATAAATCCACTTTCATATGTTCGGGTTTTATTAAAATTTTAAAAATGGCTTTTAAGACAAAAAAAAACATTTTTGACATATGTAATTATTTGCATTACCTTCTCCATAAATTGCACAAATCTTTTTTACACTTGAGTAGCATTCTTACTTTTCTTAAAATTAAGAAAGTATAATATATTATGCTTTCTTTATTTATAATAAATAAGTTCTATGATAATAGTTTCTTATTTCACACTTCTCATCTATGGAACTTGCTTCTGGCTTCTTGCTTTCCAGTCAACTTTGACAATTTAAATGCAATGTCAATTGTTATCTTCTGTCTTCTTAATTCCTGTTCTTTTATTGTTTGCTTTCATTAATAGTGTTTTCTATCATTAATAGTTCTTTAAATAATAATGTTGCCATACGAATGTTCATCAGAACAATTACCATGAAAATATTTATAGAAAAGGCACAGAGAACCTACATTACAGTGGTGGGAATGTGACTGAAGCCGAGATGCAAGTTCAGGACCAATAACATTACAGATTCTTCTTTGTATTTTATCAAAAGTCTCTAAATCCATAGCAGAAGCACCAAACCAAATGTGGCAGCAATATTCAAAGCTTGGATGAATGGTATACTTAAATATGTAAGATAGATTTTGGTGAGAAAAATTGTCTCTCATGACACAGTGAACCAACTTTCCTAGCAGCAGACCTAGCAATTGGTTCAATATAATATTTCCACTTTATGTCAGCAGAAAAAGTTAGGTACAATGTGTCACTCTCCTTGATGTTTTTTCTCTCAGACAATTAAAAGAGAGCAGTTTTGCTTTTGAGGCATTAAAATTAATAAGCTATTCCTTGCCCCAGTTAACAACAGATTGTCAGTTATTTTTTAGATCAGCTGATAATTTGATCTTATTGAACTGTTACTATTACTATTAAGGTAGGAGTAAATAGTTGTGTCATCAGCATAGATGCCGTGTTGAGAACAGGAAGGTCATTGATGAAAATTAGGAACAATGTAGGTCCAAGGATAGAGTTCTGGGGACACCTACATTAATGCAAAAAGATCTAGAAGAGAAGCCATTCAAGATAACTTCCATTTTATGATTTGATAAGAAAGAATCAGTTCAAAAATTTGTCCAGAAATACCATAACCTTTCAACTTGTGAAGAAGACCGTTATGCCAAACCCCATCAAATGCCTTTGAGATGTCCAAAGCAAAAGTATTTTAGCACAAAATAAAACTTTATGCAAAGCTACTTAAATGCTCTTTTCCTTTCTTTCAAATCAGTTTTCAGGATGTTGACAGAAATTGTTATTGGACCAGGAGACAAGGCAATGGATTTTTATTTAAAATATTTTACTATTTTTCCTTTGACAGAGTTGGCTCGAGATGCCCTCAACAAGACTGGCAGGTACGATGTCATTGCTGGCATTATGTCCCCAGTGTCAGATCATTACCCTAAAAAGGTGAGCTTAAACAATTTCCTCTTTTTTATATATTCAATATTTTTCCATGTTTTTTTTTTTTACATAAATGCCTCATCTTCCTCCTCCAAACTTCTTTATTTTTGTTTATAGCAGAAATAAAATAAATTTAAGTGGACAAAAAAAAATTCCTTGAATTAGCATAAAAGAAAATTCTATGTATTATGGATTTTGCAATCACACTTGCTCTTATTTTCTATTTCATAATAAATCTGCAATGTTAACTCAATTAGTTACTAGTTGCGTGTTTCACTTGCTTGTAAAATCTACACTTGTAGTACTAATGTCATAGTACTTTTTTATACTTATATCAAATTTCTCATACAACCTGGAAAATAGGGAAATAGAAAAAACAAGGAATCAGTTGTGAATTTAGGTTTAATGTCAGGGAAATCAAGGAATTTTCTTATGTAATGTTTATTATATACTTTTAGATTGAAAATATATGCTAAATATTATTACTGTGCTATATAGGATTAGTAAAATGTGAATTTCAGGTCAGGAAAGGTTTAGGCCCGCTACTGGTAACATGTAACTCTGTACAACCTGCCACATGTATGGGTGTTTGGCATCTAAACCAGCACCTCCACATGCCTTTCTGTTGGCGAGGATGGTGGCATGTCACTCTCCAGGATGAAAAACAAGACCTGTCAAAGGGAGGATGAGCTTCTTATCGAAGCCAATACAACACACACACAAACATATATATATATATATATATATATATATATATATATATATATATATATATATATATATATGCATATATACATATATATATATATGCATATATACATATATATACATATGCATATATATATATATATATACATATATATACATATGCATATATATATATATATATATATATATGCATATATACATATATATACATATGCATATATATATATATATATATATATATATATATATATGCATATATACATATATATACATATGCATATATATATATATATATATATATATATATATATATATATATATATATATATATATAATATAAGACTAGGATGGAGTCTCAAGCTTTGAATAAAAACCTTCATAGAGATGATATTTTGATAAATACATCCAGTGTACTTGGACTATAATCCTTTGTCAACCAGGATCCACCTTACTTTGCACAAGATTAATCTTGGTCCTGCCCAACGAAAAAAATCACAGCTATGTCTGTATACTTGTAGTTAAAGGTTTCTGTTATTTTTATAATAATCATGCCACTGGTGTTGTATGTGTATAGGTTACTATATGTCAAAAATAAATATCTGCTAGTGTTTTTTTTATGACGACTGCAGGCCATAATAATTTCAATTTTTAGATGTTTTTACAACATTGGATCCTTCAAACTTTGTATATAATTAAAGCTTAGAAAATATTCTGACCCAGTATAAGCAGACAATATACTCTGAGACTATATTGAATGAGTAAATTGGCTTGTTTAACAGTATTTTCAAGAGAAATTCTTTCTTAAATAGGATAAATTGATATTATCATTTCTTTGTATAGATTCTGATAAAATGTCAGGGTAGGTGTATCTTTGCTTATATTTCTTTTTTTCTGAAGAGATTCTTTTTGTGGTATTTTCTCATATGGTTGCCTCGTAAAAATTCCAAAGGTGGCATTACTTTTTATTTATTATCTGAGAGTGAGAATAAATCCTCTTGGGGGTTTTGGTAAAAAAAAAGAATGAAGTCAGATAAAGCATTTTTGTTTTTTCTGATATTTGTCTATAATTAGGATTGGATAGATAAAATAGCCAGTGCTTGAACCTGGATGAACTGTGGAATCAGTAAGTAAAATATATCTGCCAAAGTCTGATAATGAAGACTTCTTACAAGACATCTGTGTTACCAGAGAAAAGATGAGAAAGTCTCTTATGTACAGCCTTTGGTTAAGAACTATTGGAAATTGTAGAGATATGGAATTAAGAAAAAATTCATATGATATCCTTTTTTCTGTCAATAATGTGTGTCTTCATTTCTGACCAGTGATTCTATTCTGTTCTGCAATACACACTATAAAATTGAATGCCCCAAAATTACAAAAATAGGCAACAATTGCAAAATTTTAAGTTTAATCATCAAAGGCTTTGTCCCTTAGTCCAGAAAAAAATTAACACCAAGCAGGAAAGTGGTTGAGTATCGGTAAAGTCTGTGGGTAATAATAAGTAAAGCACAAATTTTGCCTATATGTACTAGCAGTAAATGCAGTCCATGGAGTTGAATCATCCTCCATGTGCTAAAAGTAATAATAAGTCAAAGTGGCACATTTTTGATAATGAACTGTTTACTCTGATATCCAGTGTAAAATATATATGGTCGTTCCTTGTTATGATAAAGGACTTATTTGTCCCAGTGATCCCAAGAGCAAAGCTGTCTGGGGTCCAACTACTCTAGGGTCAACTATGGTGTTAAAGTTGAAGAGGAAGGACCAGATAATGTGACCAACCCCTGCAGACCCCTACAGTCAAATAGGCAAAGATCTACATGATTTGAACAACCAAACAGGCAGAAGAAGTCAGCGCCAGTTGGTTTGGCATAAACAAGTTGAAACTTGACAGATCAAGCATCCAACAGCCTGATGCAACCAGGCTTGCCAGATCTCGCCTATCACAATCTGCTTTGGGCCTCAAGGGAGCCGCTTTTGGCCAAGTGTGTGGGCTTTTCCGTCACGCAGTGTTGTCCACCAAAAACAAATTCATGTGAATGACCTTGTCAAACTCTCTTTAATTCACAGCCATCTCCACCACTGCCAACAGGAGTGAGAAAGGGAATAGGGAGAGAGGACAACAATCCCAATGTTCGGATTCGAGCAGGTGCTGACATCTGAAACAGATTTTTTTTTCTTAAGCACTACTACTTTGTGGAACAGGCTCCACTATATTTGTTTCCCAGAGTACATGATCTCTTTAGGTCAAATTTCAGTCTGTCAGTCATTATTCCTCCTGTTTTTCTTCCTACCTTCTCTTCCATTCATATCACACACCTCATTCTACATTACTATTTTGTTGACTGTAGTCTTTTACATTGAGTGGCTCACGGGCCTTGTATTTTATTGAACTTTTCATAAAAAAAGAAAAATATTAAATTACAGCAGTAATTATTGCTTCTTTTTTTTTTTTTCCATTTCCACTAGAATTTGTTGTGTCAATAAAAATATAATCATTAGCAAGAATAAGAATTTTGATGTATTTGTTTAATCAATCCTGCCTGAGATATAACTGATTATATAAACTGATAATCACTAAGTTATTAACAACTAACTTGGTGTACATTTTTTTAATGCCATATCCTTTCAGGACATAGGTGATCAGGGTGTTCCACAGATTCCTTCTCTTTATTATCTCTGAATTAACATAACTTCTTAGGAAAGATAATGGACTAGATTCCCATCATCTTTTCTACAATTTAGAATGCAGAGTTCTTCTCTTTTCTGGTTACTGCTCAAGTTTACTGAATCCAGTTTACACTGCTATTTAATCCATATCTAGGGAAATAAAAGAGATGGATTACTACCTTTCTCAAATGCAGCAGACGTGGCTGAAATTTGTACTCAGGTTGTTGATTCCACTTTCTATGTCAGTAATTATTATGCTACTTGCTTTTCCCCAGTTTAATTATATATATTAATTAATGTACATATATAATTAAATACACTTTCTCTTGTAATGGTTAATATATTCTTAATAGTATTTCATGTAAGTATATTTAATTTGAAATATATGGAAGATGTGATCTACAAATCTACATATCAACCTAATAGCAAATAACAAAATGGGAAAACTCCTAAGTGACAAACTTTCTCAAAAACAACTCCTTCAGACTAATAATGTTTTATTGATGGAGTCAGTCAGTCAGTCATATATATATATATATATATATATATATATATATATATATATATATATATATATATTTGTCTGGAAAAATGAAGTCAAAATGATTACAATTGAAAGAAATGAGAAAAAAGAACAAAAGATATATTTTCCTGGAAAAATGAAGTCAAAATGATTACAACTGAAAGAAATGAGGAAAAAGAACAAAAGATATATATATATATATATATATATATATATATATATATATATATATGGTGAAGAAATAAAACAAATTCCAGTTATGATTTAACATCAAAATTTTTTTTAATCATTTCATTATTATCAAAAAATAACTAGCAATAACTAAGCTATCTAAAAAAAATTATCTTGTGAACTGTCAATGAACAACCTATATGCTCAATAACTATGAACATGAACATTATTGCACTGGTTAAGGTCAACTAATAAGCATGTGTCAAGATTGCTCTATATCAAGCAGAGCATGGTAAAAACAGGTGATGCCCAAGAAAGCAGATAAGATAATAACACACAGAAAATGTCTGCAGTATTGTTGATGTTCATCTTGGTCAGAGCAGAATGGAAAAGAAGTGTTGTTTGCTCATATAACCCACATACTTGATTAACAAAGAAGAATAAATTGGAAAAATATGTTTGTGGCATCCTCCATGAATGGGACAAAATCTGGCTGTAGTTAAATCTTACATTATTCTATATATATATATATATATATATATATATATAATTAGAAGAAAGAGTCCACGTGTGCTACATATAGTTTATAAAATAGAATAGATAATTGGGGTAATAAAACAAAGGCAAATGAAAGGGCACTGATGTAATCATCACGAAAAACATTTATTAATATTAACCACATAAACAGCAATGAAGCACAGAGATTAAAGTTCCAAGTTTGAAATTTTTGGACATGCCTGTGTCCTTCATCAACAGATGCAAGAAATAAACAAAGAAAGTTGTCCTGTAGTTAATATTAATAAATGTTTTTCTTGCTGAACACATCATTACCCTTTCGTTGGCTTTGTTTTATTAACCAACTTATCTACTCTATTTTATATATATATATATATATATATATATATGTGCATGTAAATGTATATATATATATATGTGTATGTATGTGTATATATATATATATATATATGTGTATGTATGTGTATATATATATATATGTGTATGTATGTGTATATATATATATGTGTATGTATGTGTATATATATATATATGTGTATGTATGTGTATGTATGTGTATATATATATATATGTGTATATATATATGTGTATGTATGTGTATATATATATATGTGTATGTATGTGTATATATATATATGTGTATGTATGTGTATATATATATATATATGTGTATTTATGTGTATATATATATATGTGTATGTATGTGTATATATATGTGTATATATATATATATGTATATATATATGTATGTGTGTATATATATGTGTATATATGTGTATGTGTATATATATATGTATGTGTGTATATATATGTGTATATATGTGTATGTGTATATATATATGTGTATGTATATATATATATATGTGTGTATATATATATATGTATGTGTGTATATATATATGTGTGTATGTGTATATATATATATATATGTGTGTATATATATATGTGTATATATGTGTATGTATATATATATATATATATACACACACACACATATATATATATATATATATATGTGTATATATATGTGTATGTATATATATATATATATATATATATATATATATATATATATATAATTAATACAAGTAAAATGTCACTTAGCTGATTGATGTTACCTTCAGCATCCTTATTCTGACTCAAGTGTTTTTTTACCAGAACCCTCCAGAAATCACTCTGTCCACTCGTCTGCATGTATCACCAACTGACTGCTTATACTTCTCAATTTTTCTTTCTTATAAGCACTCTTCATTGGCGTAATTTTAAAAACTATTTTCATTATAATGTGTGTGTTTGATTGCGTGCATGTAGAATGTTTTGATTATTTGTCCTTTTCGTCATTCTTTTCATTTTACATTCAGTCCTTAACACCATCTCTTTCTTTGGCCCTTTTTCCTCTTTTCTTTCAATTGTTGCCATTTTGAGAACCTGTTTTCTAGATATATACTGTCCTTGTTAATTCTTTAGCATTTTCGTGTTTTCTTGAGTTAAGAAAATTATATATATATATATATATATATATATATATATATAGATATATAATTTTCGTAAAAGTCAAGAAGTATAAGCAGTCAATTGCTGATACCTGCTGACGATTGGACAGAGTGATTCCTGGAGGGTTCGTGCACAAAACTTGAGTCAGGATGTTGAAGGTAACATCAGTCAGCTAAGTCACATTTTACTTGTATTAATTATATATATATATATATATATATATATATATATATATATATATATATATATATATATATATATATCATTTCTTGCCTTTGAGCCATTCTGAAAAGGAAATGAAGATTTGCTTTTAATTTGATACAAAAATTGCTGGGTAAAATATATTAACAACTTTTGACATGAACTAAGAATTATAAAGAAAAGATATAGAATAAATATTCATGGCTTTTTTAAGTAGTCACTCATTTTCTTTTTATGTTAATCATGAGATTCCCAACTTAGGAAAAAAGTACTAATGATTTATTATTTAAGCATACACACAAATACACATAAACACATTTTTTTCTTTCATTTTTGGATCTGAAAGCCTAGGAAGGCATAATCAAATCTATTTTCAGTGAGATATTTTTCATTTGTCAAATTCTTAAAAACTTTGTCAGGATTATGTATCCTATTTTAAAAACATATATATATATATATATATATATATATATATATATATATTATAAGCAGTAAATTCGACCTTGCCTACCAAATGCTCCTTTGTGGCTGAGTTGGTTAAGGCACGTCAGTGTAAATGATGGTTCCGTATAGGATGCAGGTTCGAATCCTGTCAAAGGACGAATATTTTCTATGAAAATTTCTCGGACATTCAGGCCAGTAAATTCTATTTAATACTGTTTATTATAAACAGAGCATTTACTTAAATACTTGTATCTATAAAAAGAACGTTAAACATAAAAATGTCTTTAATAAATAAATTGTCGGACTTTGTCCATTTCTTAATGTATGACGTCATTTATTTACATTTGATACACCATGAGCAGTTATGAATGTATGAGATTCATGGAAGATTTAAGTTTATAAGCGGTAAATTCGACCTTGCCTACTGAACGCTTCTTTGTGGCCAAGTCGGTTAAGGCACGTCAGCGTAAATGACGGTTCCGTATAGGATGCAGGTTCAAATCCTGTCAAAGGACGAATATTTTCTATGAAAATTTCTCGGACTTTCAGGCCGGTAAATGTTATTTAATACTGTTTATTATAAACAGAGCATTTACTTAAATACTTGTATCTATAAAAAGAATGTTAAACATAAAAATGTCTTTAATAAATATATATATATATATATATATATATATATATATATATATATATATATATATATCGCCACCATAATTCTGACTACTTAATAAAATTGATTGATAAAAACTTCATAACTCTTAAAAATTCTGTATACTCAGATGCCACCCACAGAAACATTACTAAATTTGATACCTATTTGTATTAATTGCATATAACCTATCATCCATTTTTCTTTTTATTTAACTGGCATGGATTATTTGTCCATTGTACAGTTTAGCCCATCTTTCAATCCATTCAGTCTTTACTATCTTTACACTTTCCATTGATTTTCATTTGCATCAGAATTGGCATATTGCCTTGACTGTTTGGCATGTTATCAGATTAGATACAACTGATGCAGATTGTATTTGTTAAGTATTATTTAATTATCTAGTTTATTAACCTTGGATAAAAACACTTGCTGTTTCTAAAATATTTTAATTATCTTTATTCATCATTCCAACAGCCAGCATTTAAAGATATAATGCTTTCATAAATATGGGTTAGTGCAGTAATTATATTATCATCCACAGGCAGACTGTTTCGCAGGTGAATTTAGACATATCTATTTTTAGAAAAACACACCAGTGACTGGAGAACTCGATTCATCTTAACAAAGAGTCTTGCATCAGCAGCAGTAATAGTCACTGTTTACAAATTCACTTTTCTCCCTGAAGATTTCAACTGAAATAATATTTTCAGGAGCATCTACATATTGTCATCCACAGAGACTATTTTGCTATTTCACAGCTCATCAGTGTGGCTAGACATCCGATTACCACAAGCTGGGTCGAGACCTGACTGATTTGGTATCAGTCATATTGGCACATCCAAAGAATAACAATACCTAATGTTTAAAATGCATTTTTATAAATGAAAAATTTTTCTTGTAACTTTTATTTTAGTTTTAATTTTAAGCTAATAGATTAAATTTAATATTTCCAATAAGCAAAATACTTTGCTGTATTTCAAGCTGAATTTAAAGTGATTGGAATGAGTTTTTTTATTATGAGTAAAAAATCATTCATATTGACAAATCTGTCAACACAATGTAATTCTCTTTATTAAATCTTTCAAAAATAAAATATACTTTTTTGAAACTTTATTTAAGGAAGATTAACTGATTTAAAGTTTAATTAATCTATAATCTATAACTAGCAGTTACTTG